>JADLZK010007785.1:0-469346 GCA_015847255.1 Hyparrhenia diplandra | reverse complement strand
CTCAAATAATACTTAAAAATTCGCCTGTAAAAATCGCGAACACCGTCGTCATTATGTCATTGAATGTGTCCTCGCCTTTCTCTTTCCCCAATAAACCAACCAGGCAAAAATGTCAACCCGAGGGAAGATGAAACGAGTAGCACTCGGGCTTTTTAATAAGCAACCTCGGAAAATATATAATTTTTAATATCTCGGCCAATCACCTTGTTTTTCCACCAAGTGCCCCGGCTTTATATGTCCGCACGCACTGGTGAGATTAAAACCGCAAGTTTCAACCTCAAATTTCTCTCCTTTTCTCCGAGCACCTTCCACTAGTACCAACAATCCCAATGGCGGACAAAGGAAAAGAAATTGCCGAGGAATCGACTGGCCCAGGTCTTCCACCACCGCTCCATACTGGTAAAATTTTGATTCCTATTGGTCTCGCCACCTCTTATTATGATGTACTCTAATCCTCTTGCTTTTAGATCACCAATTCACCTGCACTTCCGCTTTGGTACTCTACGTATCCCAATCCCAATCCCATCGACTCTTTCTCGATGAGGATTCACCCCGCGATGCAAACCCTCATAGCGACTGCGTGAAGAGAAACGCCGCCGCCGAGGAGCTTCAAGCGTATCTAGAGGTGACACCCTATGCCGCCGCAGCGTGAACGTCGTATGTCTCTAGAAGTCCACGTTGGTGGTGAGTTAGCCTTAACTTGTTCATGTGTTGCTTCTCCGGTTCGTGATTCGTTAGAAAAAAGGAATGATTGCTTTTCATCTTTTCGTAGCTTTCAACGCCACAAAATCGCCTTCGTGAAGTGGTATCGCTTAGTGCGAGCACTTGACATGCCGGTGAACCCACCAGCGCCTCGTATCCGTGAGATCGCCGACAAGATCAAAGAGGCCATGAAGAAGAAATGAAGAATCGGGATCAGATTATGCCAAATAGCATCTAGGATTAGGACCAAGTAGAAATCCTTTGTGATGTATTTGGCAATGCTTTTGTAATCAACTCTTGAAACTCTTGAATAAATGACCCTTTTGGCTCCAAGTTGATGTTTTATCTTTTATATATTTTGCACTAAAGGCGATATAACAATATTTATGCCTGCTTATACTCCAATTTTCTATAGAGTATTTTTTTTACTAAAGGCGATGGTTTACACATCGGCTATCCTTCATAAATAGAACAAATATTTTTGTTCAAAACCATTGAATTCTACGTGTCGGCCAATCGTATTTTACAATTGATTTTCCGTGAGCCGACACCTAAAAACTTTCCACCGCTCTTAGAAATTACTATGAGAGCCGACGATTTCGATCGGCCGTTGGTCTTTGTAACGAGTAATCGACAGACCCTTCTTCCCATTCTCTCTTTTCCTAAAAGCATTCCACGCCTTCATAGTCCCGCAACGATGGTTCAAGAGGCAAAGAACGCTTTTATCGAATCATCAACTTGTACTATCTCAACATCATCACCGCTCCATTGGATGAGGACTTGATGCATGGTGGATGGAATGCAACAGTTAGCATGGATCCAATCTCTTCCAAGTAAAGTCAGAGGACCCTTTATCCGCCAACCACGAAGAAGGTTGTGATCAAAGTCTTTAAGCCGATCATCAACTCAACGTGAAACGGCTCCATGGGTGTCCGCGATTGCCAAGAAAGTCCCCGAGCACAATGTCTGCCTTGAGCAAATCCTTCTTGGTCATCCCCAAATTTTCTCGAAAGTTGTGTATGGCATGATATTGATTGCAGCTCCCCATCAACGAACATATGAGTCGAGGTTTTCCATTGACGTATCCCTTCGTGTAAAGAGGCTTTAGATGGTTGTGCTTCCTAGGCCTATCGAACATAGCTTGTCTTGAAAGAGCCAAATCGGCCCTAGGAGATCAATCATCTCTTTTATTGTCAAAGTCGAATAGGCCTCTTCATCTCCGAATAAGCATCTTTGTTCCTCCGGATCATCGCTGGCTTGTTCTCAGAGGGGCCGCAAACTCTATAGGGATGTAGAACACCATGCCAACATCCGCCGAACGCCCACTTGCCGAATACTCCTCGAATGAATGACCGGCTTCTTGAGTTTTCTTCTTTGGGCGCCACACTTGTTTGCGCTCGGCCGCTTCCTTAAGCTCCCTATTTCGGTGACGTTGGACTCTTCTCTTCCGCTCTTCCTTAGACCAGAGGGCACCATTATACCTTTTGCCACACATACTCTTGAGGAGAGTCCGGATCATCATCGAATCCTCCACATTAGCCCATGCTTGATCTCTGCGCAATTTTTTTACCGACGTGAAGTTTGTTTGTCTTTATTTTTTAAGGGCCGATTATCCTCCGGGAAGCATGCCCCCGCCTTTCTTGATGGGACGGCGGTTGACTCGTGTCTGCTCTCTGGTACCCGTGGTATTGCTCACCGTGATTCAGGCGCTTATTCCTAGTGTGTAGCTTCAAGCCTTCATTCCAAAGAATGCCTAAAGAAAGGACAGTCCCAATGAGACTCCTCTCGTTCTTTCATGTACTCCTCCTCCCGTTCTCGGTGATACATCTCCTCTTCATACCTCCGCTTGCTCCTCCGCAGTTTGGGATCTCTACGATATTGCTTTTCTTCTTGCTGTCTTTGCCATTTGTTGAGCAAAGATACGAGATGTCACTCTTGGTTTGAGGTTTTTCTTCCTTTCTCCGCTGCTCGGCTATTTGAAACCGAACACGACGCCTCCCGGAGCTCTACATCGACACTTGCCGACTAGGGTCAATCGAACCACTTTGCTTTGCCCTCTCGTAAGTCAAGACTTTCATTGGGCCTTTGCCCTTAGGATCACCTGGCGCGTAAACCATGCATGTATCGAAAAGCAACCATGCCTCAAGTGGGAAGGGCTCCTTATCCACCTTCATGTTGTTGTTGAACTTGAGGAGACCCCCTCGCCAGATGGCCCTCTAAATCAAGCTACCCAAGATTCAGCAATGTTGATGTTGTGAGTGATCATGTCATGGAAGCCACAATATTTCCCGCCTTGACCCAACTGACGCCTCATAGAATAATTCTCTGGTAGCTTGATACGCCCTTCCTTGACCAAGAACTCAAAGAGTTTGTCCGACTTGGAGACGTCGAAGTCATATGCCCCTTGAGTGTCTTCATCCAAATATTTGTTAACCTCGAATAAAAGCTTCTTGCCCTGCGAATCTCGGCAAATGCTACCTCCTCTTGGCCATTATCTTCATCTTCTCCTCCTTCCAAAAAGTGGTTGTATGTCCGATAAGACACATTGCCCCCTTTCTAAAAAACAGTGTCCTTCTTGATGCTCAAACCGATTGGCCATGAGTGACAAGCGCCTTGAGAGTTGTCCAAGGTCATCAAACTCCATGCCGGGCTAGTTTTCCCTAATGGCCGGATGCATGCCCCGAATGGCTACGCCCCGCCCAATCGATGGTCCGCAAAAATTCGTAGCATGAATTCTTTTTTTCTCCGAACCTCGCGTAAGAACTCTTGTGGTGTCTCATTATATTTCTCAAGCCAACCCCATCAAGTCAACGAGTTCTTTCTCATTGAAACCACTCGTAGAAGTATGAATGGAATTTGTCCTCCAAATGCACCATGTTCTAATAGAATTGGCCGACAACGTAGCAAACCATGTGAAAGCCAAACCTTAAGGGATGATGGAAAGAAGTGAATCCTCCATGCTTCATCATTGGCAAGCTCTCCTAACTGAATCAGATACCGACTGACGTGTTCGATAGTAGAGGTGTCATCTTGTCCAGAGAACTTGGTCAAGTCGGGCTGGAGGCTTCAATCTGAAGGAAGCGCCACTCTGTTGTACCAATCGGGATAGGGTGACTGATACACATAGGGCCGATTCTTGGGATTAATCCCAAATTGGTGTTGCATCATATAGGCCATCCTCGCTAGGAGTATATCCACATTTGAATCTTGTGGTCCATGAGATTGTCCTGATTGTCCAAATTGGCCTATATCCGGGATTTGACATATCATGAATAGTGGAATAGTCGCTGAAACTCAGATAACCAGGGGCCAAAGGGATTTCTCTCAGAACCCACCGGCCATTGGAGCTATTGAGTAGGTGTTGTATGTTTGGAGGATTCCCTGTGTGCACCGAACGCCGCTTCCCATGTGTCTTGGCCCGGATTCCCGACTTTTCTCTCGGTGTCTTGTTCTCCCCTCCAAAATTTCTTGATTTGTAGCTCCTTTCTTTGGTGGTGGCTTTGGCACATGTATGTATCTAGGCCCCGAAAGCTCACCAAGCCGCTGTTCAAAGTGCTCATCAAACTCGGGTCTAAAGCCGCCTTTCATGATATCACGTAAAAGTATTGAAGAACACCGTGTTATGATTAGTCATTGCTCTCCCAACGGCAACAACAAACAATCTCTTCCATCCGACGAATTTCTTCGAGTCGGCTTCTTCATCTTCCTTTTTCGCCCCCTCTTCTCGTAGTCGAAACTTGTCGAGCATATTTCTTATCACCGCATCACTATCTTTGGAAAGATCTGTCTTACGGATGATTGTACCGCTCTTGTTCTTGGAGAAGCACGACATGCACTTTTATGAAGGTCGCACACATATCTCTCACCATGGTCTCTAGGTTATCGGGCGTGTCATCCATCCGAGCTGAATGACATTGCTCTTGTCGACGCTTGTCGCATCGTGTCTTGACCTTGAGTTGTCCCATGGGCGTGCCAAAAGTGTGTAGGCAAAAAACTCGACTTTGCGCCAAGACACACCGACAAGCCGCAATAGCCGGCTTTTACTCGACCGCCTCAAAGTGTCTTGAGGCGTGCCACCAATTTGACCTGTTAATTGACAAGGAGGTAAACGTGAGATCCGAACATGCCCGGGTGAGACCAAGACAAGCTCCGCATGTATGGCTCTAAGGCAGTGTGTAAAGACATATAGCTATGAGAGCTATCCTGTCGACAGATAATGAATGCATTCTAAGCATGCATAAAGATGTAATGTAATAACAATTTGCCGAATGAACATAGAAGACATGTTTGAACAAGTAAAGTCGATCATCATGGTATGACATCATAAAGCTTATATAGCATGGATCGAATTAAATGCCAACATGGAACAAAAGCAGTAACTCATAAATGTAAACCTAATCTAAATGACACATGCATATGTTTCATCCAACTAGTCTCGCCGCACGCCTAGCCTTCCTAAACCCGTCAAGCTTAAACCCTTGCAAGCTAATCCACCACATGATACCACTTGCTACGCATCTAAAACCACTTACCACAACTAGATCAATCCACCGCATGATACAATCTAACCATGATAAGCTAAAAGCACGCATACATCCAAATAGATCTATAAATACTCATTACTCGTTGAAGCGTGTATGCATAAACAAGTAAAGTACATATACAAACCTAATCTAAAGCAAAGCCGTAGATCTATTCCGATCGATCCTAACAAAGAATCCACCGCATGATACATTTGTAGGCACAAAAATCAATTTACGCCAAGACACACCGACAAGCCGAATAGCCGGCTTTACTCGACCGCCTCGAGTGTCTTGAGGCGTGCCGACCAATTTGACCTCGTTAATTGACAAGGAGGTAAACGTGAGATCTGGAACATGCCCGGTGAGACCAAGATAGTTCCGCATGTATGGCTCTAAGGTTAGGTGTAAAGACATATAGCTATGAGAGCTATCTCTGTCGACAGATAATGAATGCATTCGGTAAGCATGCATAAAGATGTAATGTAATAACAGTTGTCGAATGAACATAGAAGACATGTTTGAACAAGTAAAGTCGATCATCATGGTATGCCATCATAAAGCTTATATAGCATGGATCGAATTAAATGCTAACATGGAACAAAAGGGTGTAACTCATAAATGTAAACCTAATCTAAATGACACATGCATAGGTTTCATCCAACTAGTTCGCCGCGACGCCTAGCCTTCCTAAACCCGCTCAAGCTCAAACCCTTGCAAGCTAATCCACCGCATAATACCACTTGCTATAGATCTAAAACCACTTACCACAACTAGATCAATCCACCACATGATACAATCTAACCATGACAAGCTAAAAGCACGCATACATCTAAACAGATCTATAAATACTCATTACTGTTGAAGCACGTTATGCATAGACAAGTAAAGTACATATGCAAACCTAATCTAAAGTAAAAGCCGTAGATTTATCCCGACCAGTCCCTAATGGCAATCCACCGCATGATACACGCAACAAGCTAATCCACCGCATGATACGGGCTTACCGCACTTAACCGTTTCTAAACCCTTTTCGTCCTAACAGCTATCCACCGCATGATACGGCCCGCCGGACTAGACTCTAACGATAGGTAGACTTTACACATGCAAGATATGAGTAAACACATAACTCGTATTCGTAAGCTTGCCGAACCAGTGGTCCATGAAGAAGGAACTCACACGCAAAAACCTTAGCCCGCCGCACGACTCATGACTAAACGCGCAAGAACCCGCAGAACACGTAACAACCTAGATTGATCTAGGCTCACTGCTATGAAAGAACAGATAGATCTAATGACAAGCTAATGATTAACTTTGGAAGAATTGATGACATATAGATCTAACATAAGATAAAGCCGAGTCACATCAATCTAAATTGGACAAAAAAGTGTGTGCAATCATAATAAAAATAAATAAATGAAAGCATGCACCACTTGGTAACTTAATGAATTCATCGATTTGCCGATCTAATGAAGCCGATAACTAGCTCTAAGCCGCACCTTAGCCCACCTGGATGGCTCATGATCGACAAAAGAACCATCTTGTCCCCGATAGCTTAAATCCGCCCTCGACGATACTAAGCGTGAACAAGACTACTTGCAATAATCTAAATCCACCCGACGATACTAGACATAGTGCAAGGTTGCTCGGTACTTTTCACGGAGGTCGACGGGTCGATGATTCCTCTCGCAAAGAGATCGACGACATGACCGGATTCTCGAGGGGTGGCACGGAGCCAAGGCACGGAGCCGGGTTTGTTGTATTGATTTGGTAGATCGATTTTTTACGCTGCTCTGGGGTCTCATATTTATACCCCGGGCTTGACGAGTCCTAACTAATTACGAAGAAATATAACGAAAATATCTAGCTAAGATACATTGTCCTCCAAGTCTTCTCGGAGTCGTAGGTTTGTATGTGACGTGGACCTTTCATCCCGGATATCTTCCTTGACGCCCCACGCTTGCCGAACCATCTCGTGCTCAACTCCTCCTCGACTCGGGCTTCTAGCCGAATAATAGTGGCTTCCCGAATGCTACAATTTCCATGATTGCTTTTTGCCGCCACCGAATGACTTCTTGCCGAAAGATGATCATGTGTTTGGCTCGCCGTTATTCCAGTCGTACCAAATTTTGGTGTTACTTGACTACCCCTCCATTTGTTCTCCTTCCACTTAACAATCCTCAACCCGGTGGCGCCCTGTGAGCTCCCCTTGAGACTATAAAAGGGAGGGGCTCGGCCACCAGGAAAAGGCAAGCTCTCTTACACATAGAAAGCGCACACATGAATCACTCGATCACACACACACCACAAAGAGACTTTGGGAGCTCCTCTCTCCTCTCTCGCCCGACTTGTATTCGCCCTCGATACGAGCAATTTGAGCTCGATAGTGCCACACACCGATGGACTAGGGTGCCCGATTGCCCCGAACCAAGTATAAACCCTCGTGTCATTGTTCTTGAGCTAGGCCATCGTTGCACACATTAGCCGGGCCGATTATTGTGACCGTGGTATACGACCACGAGCGCTTGGCGCGCCGCCTAGGCAGCGCTAGTGTGACGCTTCACCACTTCGATGGCTCCCTTCACCACCTCCGCGCCCGCCGATGCGCTGACCCCGGATTTCGCCGGCATCCGCCCCGAGGGCTCCCTTGTTGGCCTTCATGTTCCTCGGGTGGTGCAGGGCGAGATGAGACCCGCTCATCCGCGACGCCGCCGACGCCGTGCGCCGGGTCTCGCTTCGGCCGGACCCGACTTCCGGCCCTACTGAGTCCCATACGAGCGGCGGCCGACCACTTCTTCGCCGCCATTGCGACTTGCTCCCACACACATCCCCGCCCGAGCCGACTCAAGAGCTCTTCTCGCGACGTCACCTTCTCCACCGCCAACATCGCCTTGCAAGACGCCGGGCGAGCCGCTCGCCCCGACGAGTTCCTCACCGCCCCACGACGAGATGTACCCGCAGGGACAGCTCTTCCCGCAGGGCACGCCACGCCGAGCTCTGGCGACCGCTCTCGAGTCCGCGGGCCGCGCCTTGAGCCTCGCGTAGGTCGACCGACGCCGAAAGTTACATGTGCCGTGACACCGGACGGGCGCGGCAGATGCTACTCACGGGGCCGAGGGACGGCAGTCCTTCAAGACACCCCAAAGACACCCGAATGAGGTCGATCGGGTCAATAGGGCGGTGCCCTCCCCAAACTGCACGAGCGCCACGACTAGCTTGGAGGGAAGCCGAGCCACGAGATCGGCCTCAGAGCGTGATGCCCCCTCCCTCGAGGAAGCCTGAGGACGGCGGCGAGTCCCCGAGCCCGAGGACGAAGTGCGACGCCGGGCATCGACGAGGCCGACGACCCTTCCACCCGTCTTCGCCGCCACTCGGGAACCTCACCGCGCCATCGAAGCCCTCCACGAGCTCCCGAGCCCGAGGCACCCGGGCCAAGACCTTACCGACAACTCGCGCCTCCCTCATCGAGGGGTCCGCGGAGCAGCAGTGAGAGCCTCGAAAGTCGCACGCGCCTCCGCGGAACACGAGGCCTCCTCCAACCGTAGGCCAATCCAAGGAGAGTCGCAGCTGGTCCACGCGACGCCGACGCCAGAGGGGAAAAACCGCGACACATCGGACACCCGACGCCCGGCGCGAAAGCCGGAGGCGCCGGAGGAGACGCCCCGATGCCGAGACCGCTGATCGCCGTGGATGACAAACGCGACGACGACCGCCCCGCCCCGATCCCACACAAAGCCAGCGAGGCGGGCGCCACGACAACCGAGGATCGCAGCCGTAGTCCCACTGGTCGTGAGGCGGCGAGCGCTTCCCCGTGACGCGACGCCCCCGAGTTTGAGGTGGAGCTCGAGGTCGCAGCCCCTCTCCCGACCCGGAGGCGACCCCGAGTCGCCTGGTCCACGGCGCGCTTCCCGCAGCGCTTCCGAGCCCGACCTGGGCCCGTATACAACGGCAAAAACGGATCCCAAAGTGTCCGGGCTCGAGGACTACCGCCCCTCGCATGCCAAAGGGAGGAGCCGACGACGGCCATTCATCCGCAACCTCCCTCAGACCTCGCCGACATAGCCCGATCCAGTGCTCGAGCACTTGCCTCCGGGATGATCGACCACCGGAGATCTCCACGACATCTTCGGGCTCTAAGAATCCCTGGGGACCTGCACTCCGCCCCCGAGCAACACGTGGGACCTCCTCCGCATGCAGCCGCCAAAGGGGGGAAAGCCCTCGCGCGACTATATCCGACGCTCTAAGCCCGCAACGAGCTCGCCGACGCCACCGACGCCGAGATCATCACCGCCTTCACCTTCAAGACGACCGCGAGATGCTCATCCGTGAGCTCGGCACTCGCAAGCCCAAGACGGTGAAGGAGCTCCTCGACCTTTTGCCATGAACCATGCCGGGGATAGGAGGCTTATCTCCACTCCGCCCTCCATGGGACTACCCCAAGAAAGGCAAGGAGAAGTCGCCCGATGAGGTCGGCGAGGGGTAGAGCTCGCGACCCAAGAAGAAGAACAAGAACAAGCGCCGATGGGCGAGGACCCACTTCATCGCGGTGGCTGAGAGAAGAAGCCGAGCGCCAAGGCGCCAAGCCGCGCGCCCAAGGGACTTCTTCGAGAAGAAGCTCGAGCTCCCCGCCCCAACCACGAGGGACCCGGGCAAGCACAAGCTCAAAGATCGCAACCTCCTACGCAAGTTTGTGGCGTGTGCGAGGCGGAGGACGGCGCGGGCAATGAGCGCAACGAGGGACGGGCTCGACGACTGTGCAGCGACAAGGACGCCTTCTTCGAGGATGGCGCGGGTCAACGCCGTCTTCGCGGCCTCCCAAGATACAAATCCAAATGGCGCCCGGGGCCAGGTCCTCTTCACCGAGCCCGTGACGCCTTCCTACCTCAAGTGGTCCGAAGCCCCATCACCTTCGACAAGAAGGACCACCCCGTGCACGTGCCGCATCTGTATGCGTTTCCCGCTGCGCCGGCGACCCTATCGTCGGGACCAAGCGCCCTGGAAGGTGCCGGGCGGACGGCGGCAAACCTCCAACCTCCCGTCGCCGATACCATGGAGGCCCCCGCATCACGCGAGCTCGACCCGACCCTCCACCTGACCCCATCCATGGGGTGGTACCGGGAAGCGGGCGTTCCGCCGGCCGGATCGATCCTCCCCGTCACCTTCGGGCGATCCAAGCAACTTCCGCAAAGGAAGTGCTCACCTTTGAGGTGTGCTCCGCATAAAAAGCACGCACCACGCTACCGGTGGCCATGAGCATGGTATGCAAAGTTCATGGTCATCCCCAATTACACGTACCTCAAGCTCAAGATCCCCGGGCCGAAGGGTGTGATCACCGCCAACTCCACCTTCAAAGCGCCCTTCAATCGCGACATGGAGGCCGCGCAAGACGCCGACGCCCTCATCGAAGCCGGAAAAGCTCCTCCCCAGATGCTCGCGTGGGTCCGCGCGAGGACTCTCGCCGAGTTGAAGAAGACCGCGAGCACGCCCAAAGAAGGTGGCGCAGCTCTTCCGCCGAGCTTGAGAAGGCGGCGGGATCCTTCGAGCCGGACGAGGACACCAAGACGGTGGTGGTCGACGCAGGAGGGCCACGCCGCTCGTGTCGGCGCCGAGCTCACCCCCCAAATAGGAAAGCGAGCTTGTCGACTTCCTCCACGCGAACCTCGACGTATTCACGTGAGATCCTCTGACATGCCCTAAGATAGCGAGGGAAGTCGCCGAGCACTCCTTAAACATCAAGCCCGGCTCTCGGCCGGTGAAGCAAATGCCCGGTGTTTTGACGACGGCAAAGCGCAGCAACGCCGAGGAAATAGATAAGCTCTTAGCGGTGGGCTTTGTTAAGGAGGTGTATCATCCCGAGTGGATAGCCAACCCCCGTACTAGTTAAGAAGAAGAATGGGAAATGGAGAATGTGTGTTGATTATACGAGTCTCAACAAGGCATGCCCAAAGGATCCGTTTCCTTTGCCGCGCATCGACCAAATCATTGACTCCACCTCCGGTGTGAGACGCCTGCTTTCTCGACGCATGCCCGGCTTATCATCAAATCGCGATGAACGAGCTCGACAGCTCGCCACCTCCCTTCATCGCCCCTTCGCGCTGCTCGCTACGTGACCATGCCTTTCAGTTTAAAAACGCCCGCCGCTTACCTTCCGTAGGTGCATGCAAAAAGTCTTCAAGGAGCTTCTGGGAAGCGCGCTGAAGCATACGTCGATGACAACGTAGTCAAGACGAAACGCCTTCGAGAGCTCATCCCCGACCTCAAGGAAGTCTTTGACAAACTTCGCGAGTTCTGAGTAAAGCTCAACCCCGAAAAGTGCGTGTTCGGGTCCCTGGGAAAGCCGCCGCTTCATAGTATCCGAGCGAGGCATCAAGGCCAACCCCGAAAAATCAAAGCCATCCGTAGTATGGGGCCGATCAAGAACGTCAAGAGCGTGCAAACGGCTCACGGGATGCCTCGTTGCCCTTAGCGCATTCATAGCTCGATTAGGCGAACGAAGCCTCCCGCTATACAAGCTCCCCTAAGAAGTCGGGCGCTCGCGGACCCCGAGGCCCAGCCGCACCTCGACCCCTCTAAAAGAGCCCCCGACAAGCCCGCCCATACTAACCCCACCCTGCTTCTGGACGAAATCTTGTCAGATATCGCGACCACCTCGCAGTGGTAAGCACGGTGCTCATAGTGGAAAGAGAGGAGGAAGGCCACGCGACCCGGTGCAGGCCGTCGGTCTACTTCGTCCCTCCGACATGAAGACGCTGGTATCTCGCCCGAAGCTCGCCTATGCATCGATCACGCGCACCCCGTCCGCCACCCGACACCGTCTCCAAATTCTCGGCCGGCGAGATCATCCACGGGTCCCGAGGCTGGCGGGGACGCACGCCAAATGGGGAATCGAGCTCATGGATCGGACATCCCCGCACGCCCTAAGGGGCGCCATCAAATCTCAGTCCTCCCCGATTGCGGGCTGAAAGGGATGAGACGCACCGGCCGCCAAGACCCGACGACGCCGAGTACCGACGCCTACTTTGACGGCTCGCTGAAAGTATGGCGCCGAGTCGGCCCGGCTTCGCTTTTACCACTTAAACGGGCGCATGAGGTACTGATCCGCTCCACTTTACCGCCTCCAACAACGCCGCCGAGTATGAGGCCTTGGTGAACGGCGATGATCGCCATCGAGCTCGCATCGCCCGAGATCGGGGAGATTCCAAGCTTGTCGTGGACCAAAGCCATTTAGCCGACCGCCCAGCCCCTGTGATGATTGGCGCATCTCGCAAAAAGGTGCGCGAGCTCAAGAGCGCTTCGACGGCTCAAGTTCAAGCACATCCGTCGCCAAGATAACGGCGACGCCGATGTCCCGCCAAGCTCACCGATCGACCTGTGTCCCCCTGTCTTCACGCACGATCAGATATACCCTCCATCCGCTTGAGGGGAAGGCTCGAACTCATGCAGGACCCATCGGGACCACGTTTGTCCCTCCCCCACCAAGGCCGAGGCCTCTTCAAGCTTGAGCTCATCGATGGAGGTCGACAAAGAGGTCAACCTCGCCGGCTCCCAAGTCTTCGTGGACCCCGGAGCCGTAAGCCCCAAAGACCGACCGGGCGGCTCCCCATCTTAGCATGGCTGGGAGGGCAAGCTTCCCCGCGGAGAAGGAAGAGGCCGACGCATCGCCCGCCGAGCCAAGTCTTACGTCATCATCGAACGCGAAGCTCTACAGAAGAGCGCTGTCCGGAGTGCTCTAGCGCCACCTTCGAGGAAGGACACGAGCTCGCCGAGAGATCCAGACGGCGAATGTGGACTCCGTTGACACAAAAACCTCGACTCTGCGCCGCACACACCGACAAGCCGAATAGCCGGCTTTACCGACTTCCCGAAAGTGTCTTGATCCGAAGGCGTGCGGTCAATTTGACCTCGTTAATTGACAAGGGGTAACGTGAGATCCGGAACATGCCCGTGTGACCAAGACAAGTTCGCATGTATGGCTCTAAGGTTGGATGTAACGACATATAGCTATGAGAGCTATCTGTCGATAAATAATGAGTGCATTCGGTAAGCATATATAGAGATGTAACGTAATAACAGCTTGCTGAATGATCATAAAAGACATGTTTGAACAAGTAAAGTCGATCATCATGATGTGACATCATAAAGCTCTATTGCATAGATCGAATTAATTGACAACATGGAACAAAAGCAAGTAACTCATAAATGTAAACCTAATCTAAATGACACATGCATAGGTTTCATCCAACTAGTCTCCGCCGCACGCCTAGCCTTCCTAAACCCGCTCAAGCTTAAACCCTTGCAAGCTAATCCACCGCATGATACCACTTGCTACAGATCTAAACCACTTACCACAACTAGATCAATCCACCGCATTATACAATCTAACCATGATAAGCTAAAAGCACGCATACATCCAAATAGATCTATAAATACTCATTACTACTTGAAGCGTGTATGCATAAACAAGTAAAGTACATATGCAAACCTAATCTAAAGCAAAGCCAGAGATCTATTCCGATCAGTCCTAACAGCAATCCACCACATGATACACTTGTAGGCACAAAAACCGACTCCTTGCGCCGCACACACCGACAAGCCTAATAGCCGGCTTTTACTCGACCGCCCGAGTGTCTTGAGGCGTGCGCAGCTCAATTTGACCTGTTAATTGACAAGGAGGTAAACGTGAGATCTAGAATATGCCCGTGAGACCAAGATAGTTCCGCATGTATGGCTCTAAGGCCAGTGTAAAGACATATAGCTATGAGAGCTATCTCGTCGACAGATAATGAATGCATTCGTAAAGCATGCATAAAGATGTAATGTAATAACAGCTTGTCGAATGAACATAGAAGACATGTTTGAACAAGTAAAGTCGATCATCATGGTATGACATCATAAAGCTTATATAGCATGGATCGAATTAAATGCCAACATGGAACAAAAAGGTAACTCATAAATGTAAACCTAATCTAAATGACACATGCATAGGTTTCATCCAACTAGTCCGGCCGCACGCCTAGCCTTCCTAAAACCCGTCAAGCTTAAACCCTTGCAAGCTAATCCACCGCATAATACCACTTGCTATAGATCTAAACCACTTACCACAACTAGATCAATCCACCACATGATACAATCTAACCATGACAAGCTAAAAGCACGCATACATCTAAACAGATCTATAAATACTCATTACTCGTTGAAGCACGATGCATAGACAAGTAAAGTACATATGCAAACCTAATCTAAAGTAAAGCCGTAGATTTATCCCGATCAGTCCTAACAAAGAATCCACCGCATGATACACCGCAACAAGCTAATCCACCGCATGATACGGCTTGCCGTGACTTAACCGTTCTAAACCCTTTTCGTCCCTAACAAACCTATCCACCGCATGATACACCGCAACAAGCTAATCCACCGCATGATACGGCTCGCCGACTAGACTCTAACGATAGGTAGACTTACACATGCAAGATACGAGTAAACACATAATCGTATTCGGCAAGCTTGCCGAACCAGGGTCCATGAAGAAGGAACTTACACGCAAAACCTTAGCCTCGCCGCATCGACTCATGACTAAACACGCAAGAACCCGCAACACGTAACAACCTAGATTGATCTAGGCTCGGCTATGAAAGAACAGATAGATCTAATGACAAGCTAATGATTAACTTTGGAAGAATTGATGACATATAGATCTAACATAAGATAAAGCCGAGTCACATCAATCTAAATTGGGCACAAAAGTGTGTGCAATCATAATAAAAATAAATAAATAAAAGCATGCACCACTTGGTAACTTAATGAATTCATCGATTTGCCGATCTAATGAAGCCGATAACTAGCTCTAAGCCAGACCTTAGCCCACCGGATGGCTCATGTTCGACAAAGAACCATCTTGTCCTTGATAGCTTAAATCCGCCGACGATACTAAGCGTGAAATAAGACTACTTGCAATAATCTAAATCCGCTTTGACGATACTAGACATGGTGCAAGGTTGCCGGTACTTACGGAGGTCGACGGAAAGTCGATGATTCCTCTCGCAGAGATCGACGACATGACCGACTCGAGGGGTGGCACGGAGCCAAGGCACGGAGCCGGTTTGTTGTATTGATTTGGTAGATCGATTTATGATTCCGGGGGTCTCATATTTATACCCCGGGCTTGACGAGTCCTAACTAATTACGAATAAATATAACGAAAATATCTAGCTAAGATACATTGTCCTCCAAGTCTTCTCGAGTCGTAGGTTTGCACGTGACGGGACCTTTCATCCCGGATATCTTCCTTGATGCTCCACGCTTGCCGAACCATCTCGTGCTCAACTCCTCCTCGCACTCGGGCTTCTAGCCGAATAACAAATGCTTCCCCGAATGCTACAAGATTACCATGATTGCCGTGATCGCCAAATTTAATGACTTCTTACCGAAAGTGATCATGTGTCGCTCGCCGTCATTCTAGGTTGTACCAAATTTTAGTGTTAACATATGCCCCTCAATTTCGGAGTAAAAGATGCCTTTTGTTATGAAATTGACCATGACCTGCTAAAACCCGGGCCAAGCTTTTTACTGGGCTAAAATTAACAAGGCCCATTGTGACAGAGCCGACCAATTTATAAGAAATCAAATATAATTCGCAATTACCAAGCAATCGCAGCTACACTTGAGTCCATATAAACCCGGTATTCCGGAAATCTCTGAGTGATTTCAAACTCATCAACAACACAACAAGGATCGTTGAGCTCAGTAGTTCAAATCCGCAGGTATCTTAAACCAAATTCAATATATTAAAATTAGAGTGCGATGTACACATTTATTTACAAAGTAGTTCGTGAGTGCAGAAGCAATAGTTTTCAAAACCAATTAGTTGTACAGCGGAAATAAAATAAGATAGTGCCAACATAGTGTCAACCCAAGAATAGCACTAGACAGGGAAATATGGAGATTGCCATGCCCTAGGCATTATTCTTTACCACAAAGAACACACAACCGGGCTAGGACCATGCAAGACAGAGTCACCCGCAATGCTGGGAAATAACCCGTGAGTACTCAATTGTACCGCAAGACTTACCCGCCCTCAAAACCGTAAAATAAGGAAAAGACTCCAAGGATCATGCTTGGCTTTATCTCCGAGCCGGGCCGACTCACATTTAATTTCATAAAATAAGGTTGATTAGTGAGCCTACACATACTACTTGAATTCTTCCAAGTTAAAAGGTTAATTATTTATACATAACCATAGATCCTCAGATAGTCAAGGTTAAAGACATATGCTCAAATATATATAAATAACAAAGATAAGTAACTTGATCATTATTTTAACAACAAAGAACATGATAATATAACATATATTGTGATATTAAGACTACATTGCCGTAGAAGCATCCCGGTTCTCACCGGCCCAGAGAGAGATGGCGATTCGAATCGACACAAACCAGCCGGCGAACACCACGCCATAAACCAGGTCTACTTTGCAAAGGCGTAACCCGATCACTCCTAAGATGTTACGGACGTAAAGTCTCGGTCCTACCGGGCTACCCCCTCCTTCTCGCACCCAAGTGAGGGAAACAACGAGTACGACCCCTCGTGGCGTATCTTCTTGTGCCCGATTAACCACACCAACCATCACCAAAGGAGGAGCGATAAAGCGAGCAAAGCCGCCCCTAACATTCCCACGAGCCGGGCTCACGACCCCGCGGAGCCTACTATATGGACAGTACTTTCAACTTTCGTCCACGGCCCCGAGAAAGAGTAAGTCCTTAATCGATTAGGTGGAAGGACCACAATATCCACCCAATCTTACATGTTTTATTTTATCGTGTTCTCAATAGCGGCTTGACAATCACCCATGTGATTGTTCACAACATTTCCTCAAGTGACCGGAGTCACCGCTTCATCGCAATCATGATACCGAGCATTAACCTAGACCTCTATAATAGGATGGGGCAACTTTCAACAAGGAACATAATGCATCAATGGTTTCAACCAATTTCCTAAACTTAATGCATGAAACATATAAAAAGACTCAAGTCAAATTAATTGGAAGAATTTAGGAAAGGGCGTAATGCCGGGCTTGCCTTCGAAGAGGGTTAGAAGATGCCTTGGGCACTTCAGCAGCCTTGACGGCATGTCCTGCTTCTTCTGGAACCTCCTCTTGCTGCACTTCTAGATGTGTACCTCTCCTGCTTGCTGCTCCGGATTTCCTCGTGCTCTCTTTCCTTCGCTCCAATATGAATATGTATGCAAGGATAGATATTAAGGAATGCATGATTTACAAGGAATGAATGAATGCATTATGATGCATGATATTAGTAAGTGGATATCTCTACTGCAAAACACAATTATAACTACACAAGAAACCCTAATAATCTACGCCAAGCAAACACCCTATTTCACTAATCACCGGAAAATGGCAGCTAGACATGCCGCCAAGAAAAAAGCAGATCACACGGAGTTCTATAACTCCAAATGCAGCAAACAAATACTCGTTGGAAAGCTAACAAAAATATCTACAAAACATTCCGTACCACCCCGAACTTATTCTGACATTAACAGCCTCAAAAACAGAGAAAACAGAGGCTCTGATTCTAATCCATTTCATCACATACAACTACCATAACTTGCAAACTACTCATGCAAACCTTACCAAACTTAACCAGCAAGCAAACAAGGTCATAATCTACCAAATAAACCTACTGGGCCAGCCAAAAGATAAAATAAAGCTCATAAAATGATATGCCCTATCAAACACTTCACATGCACCCTATAATTATATAAAAGCTAGAATAATAAATCTACCAAACCGCCAAGCTTATCGACTAAGCTTACCAACAGATCCTATTCATACTAAGAACATACAATAAAATTATCCACACACATTACCTTAACATAAACATGCATTTCTAGGCTATTTTCCATGCAACATAAATATGATAAATACATAAACACCTCAGGAAATTCTTCAAAATTACAGAGCATGCTACTGGGTCTACAAAGGCTATCATAAAAAATTTCATGGCAAGATCATGCATATGCTGTCCTACACAAAATGACAAGCTAGCAACAAAACTAGGCATGAAAATACTTTGTACTATGAAAAGTGTCGACAACAGATTTCTAAGTATGACAAGCTACTAAAACCTATCAAAGCCAAACACACCAAGTCTCACATCCAAAACCCTAGTAATTATTTTTCTATGAATATCCTAAGAAAGCATGGTAATTAGCACATAAATCAAAAATCATATTTCCACTACAGAACCTAGGGTCAAACATATTTTTTTTCCATGATGTACATCACAAAACATGAACATTTTATACAGGGACCACTATTTTATCATGCACCAAAAAGAAGATACACATTTATCTATTTTCATGGCATTTACTAGCATAAATATAAATAAATATAAAAACTACCAGAAAAATGACATCTCAAATTTTTCTATCATAGAGCAGAGCATAACAGGCACAACAAAATTTGTCTCACTCAAATCCGAGCTAAAACGACCGAAAGTTATGAATTAAACAAGACATGCATTCAAATCGAAAAATAAAAACAATAAAGGATATTGCTCTCGACGAGTGGGACCCGCCGGCGTCAGGTCCCCGCAGCAGGGAGCGGGCGCTGGTACGGCGGATCTTCACCGCCGTTGCGTCTCCGGGCGAAGGCGAGGGCACCTACGGACTCGCCTCGACGACCGCCGACAGGCCGTGGGCGCCGGCTATGGTGGACGGGGTGGCACGGCCGACGGCGAGAGGCGGCGACGGCGGCGCTTGCTGCCGCCGGCGAGGCCGTTTCGTGAGGACGCTGCCAACGGACGCAAGCACGGGTCAGGCGAGGTCAAAGCGACCGGATCCACCCGCTGGCGCCGTGGACGGCGGCCCGGCGGTGCTGGATAAGGTATGCCGACGCTGGGCGGCGATCCGCCCAGGAGCAGCCGTGTTCCGCCGACGTGGGGCCTGGATCGGCTCGACGGGCGGTGTACGAGCACTAGCAGCCGGGCGACCCGGGCGCATGACGTTGGATGAGAGGTGGTCGAGTCCGCCGCATGGAGGCCGAAGCGCGGCGGCGCCTCCGCCGATCGGCTACGGCGGCGGAAATGGCCAATTGGCCACACATCAGTGCTCGATTCGCACGACTTGTGCTGGTGGTAGCCCAGAGGATGAGCCCCTCGCAAGCGGAATCGGTCCACAGTGCGGTGGGTTGGCGGGAGGCAAGGCGGCCAGCGGCGAGCTTGGCCTACGATTTCTCCGGCGAGGGGAAAACTCAAGACTGGCGCTGCTGCTCAGAGCGCGCTTCTGGTTCTGGACTTTAGGGGCAAAGGGGATGGGAGGCGGAGCAAGCGAGAGCGGAGCCGGGCTGCCGCAGCGCGATGGTGGGCGAGAGCTACGCGCGGCGCCGGGCATCGCGGCCACGGCGTCGGTCATGCCGGCCGCTATTTGCTTGCGAGCGAAGGGAGGGGGAGAGGGTGAAGTGGAGTGCACAGACGCGGTTTTCCTCTCCTTCACGGCATGGGTGCGGCGTGATGTCGGGAGGAGCGCGACATGCGGCGTGGCACGGCAGCCCGCTCCGTGGCGGTGGCCGCCCACGCATCTTCAGAGACGGATCAAAGTCAAAGCGTCACTAAAAACTCGTTTTTCAACCCTAATTCAACTGCTTTTGCCCTAAACCTCGAGATACGTGCCGGTTCAGCCAAAACTCATATGGAATGAAATGTTCCTTACAAAAATTCTAAGCAAAACAAGTATACAAATTTTTCCTAATTCGGTCTAGATTGAAACTACGATCAGTCGAAGCTCGACTACTCCGAGGTCAAACAAACCCTAATTTCATGCTCGAACCAAAAGTATTTCGACTTTTTCGAACATGATCCACTCACTTTCATGAAACGATCCTATGACGCCTTTTGTTCTACACTAAATTACCTACACATTTCATGAAGGGTGCACACACATGCATAAACCCTAGCTTGGACTTTTAATCAAAACAAGACAAAGCACTATCATGGTCAAATCAGTCAAACCAAGTCAAACTACTTTTATAAAACATAATTAGATGACATGACCAACATCAACCTAGCTCCAAAACATCACATAAACATTACTAAGAATAAATAAATATTAAACAACTAATTAAGCAAGCATTTCATACATGAAATGATAAGACCAAGCATAGCAAGCAAATAAAACATTTTAAACATGCATTTGACCTCTATCATTTCATGTGCATGAATGCATATGACTAAATGATGATTATGCTCATGAAATGCGATGCTAATGATGTGATTAACACCAGGGTGTTACACCCATTTTTCCTCGAAGTTTCCTCAGCACTTTGTTTAACCCTTTGGGACTCGTGTCACGGAACTCCCACCAATGTGAATCGGCAAGCCAGCCGTTTCCGCTTCTCAAGATAAGTGCCGAATAGATCTTTTTTGCTCTCTCACAAATTCACTTCAAATCTGCCCCTTGGCCTTCTTTCAGTATATAAATACAAACGAACCCCTTCAGTTAAGAACAGCCATCCTGATCATTCTCATATTCCCAGCTTTCTTTCTTCTCCTCTTCTTGAGACCTAGAGGATCAAATGGCAGGATCGAGTAGCAAACGCCTGCGAATAGGCGATCCTCGTCCCCCTCAAGAGGCCCGCAGTGAGGGTAAGTATATTTCAACCCAATCTCTAGTATTTCATCTTGGATCCATCAATCCTGATTCTCTTTATTTAACATTTTTAGTGATGATGAAAATGCTGAACTCCGTCGTCAGCTGGCGGCGGTGCAAGCAGCCCTCCTGCAGAAGAAGCCATGGCTCGTCTTGACAGAGAAAATGAAGCTTCAATGCACCATAATAACCGTAAGTTCTTACTATATCCGAGCACGCTCTGTTCCATATTTTTACTCAAGTAATTTTTCTCCCGATCCCGTTACTTTTCGGGCATAGCAAGGAAGCTTGGCCGCATAGTCCACGCCGGCCGGGCGACTGGATCAAGGAGCTCGAAGAGGACAAACCCCCAGGTCCTGATCGTATTCAAAGGATCCAAAGAAGCTTACTGACACCTGAGGACTGTTCACAACAGCATTGTAAATTAGAAAAACTTAGCTGATGTGTAATGGACTCCCCTCCCTCTACTTCTATCAAATAAAGAACCAGCTCTTTGACTTTGCATCCGGTGTTTTAAATTATCCTTGTGAATATGGGCCTCGATCATTTTGATACCGAACAAGGTGTTGCCGATCTGCATCCGCATCGTTACTTAGTAACAATATTTACCGAACAAAACTCACCGAACGGATCTCGAAAGTACCCCTCGTGGGTTATTCGATTTAGTTCTCCATAATGATGGTCTTTTGTAATTGTGCAAATCGCCTCATGAAAATATTTCTTTTTCACAATCGCCTTTCTTCAAAACGCATCGACATCGCACCAATTTTCTCATCTCCTCTATTTTTTTTGAACATAGATATTTTCTATGAAACATTTGCTGAATCGAATAACCAAACATACCGACGCCATTATCAACCGAACCCTCAAATAATACTTAAAAATTCGCCTCGGAAAAATCGCAAAACACATTCGTCATGTCATTGAATGTGTCCCCCTTTCTCTTCTCCCAATAAACCAACCAGGGGGCAAAATGTCGGTCCCGAGGGAAGATGAAACGAGTAGCACTGGCTTCTTTAATAAGCAACCTCTGGAAAATATATAATTTTTAATATCTCGGCCAATCACCTTGTTTTTCCACCAAGTGCCTGGCTTTATATGTCCAGACGCAACTGAGATTAAAATTGCAAGTTTCAACCAGCGAATTTCTCTCCCTTTTCTCCGAGCACCTTCCACTAGTACCAACAATCCCAATGGTGGACAAAGGAAAAGAAATTGCCGAGGAATCGACGGTCCAGTGGTCTTCCACCACCCGCTCCATGCTCACTTTCGGGTAAAATTTTGATTCCTATTGGTCTCGGGCACCGCTATTATGATGTACTCTAATCCTCTTGCTTTTAGATCACCAATTCACCCTGACTTCTGTTTGGTACTCGGCGTATCCCAATCCCAATCCCATCGCACTCTTCTCCGATGAGGATTCACCCTCTGAGAAACCCTCCGCAAGCGACTGCGTGAAGAGAAACGCCGTCGCAGGGAGCTTCAAGCGATCCGAGGTGACACCCCTATGCTTTGTGCAGAGCGTGAATGCCGTATGTCTCTAGAAGTCCACGTTGGTGGTGAGTTAGCCTTAACTTGTTCATGTGTTGCTTTTCTGGTTCGTGATTCATCGTAAAAGGAATGATTGCTTTTCATCTTTTCGAGCTTTTACGAACGCCACAACCGCTTTCGTGAAGCGGTATCGCTTAGTGCGAGCACTTGACATGCCGGTGAACCCACCAAATATTGCATCCGTGAGATCGTCGACAAGATCAAAGAGGCCATGAAGAAGAAATGAAGAATCTGATTGGGATTATGCCGAATAGCATCTAGGATTAGGACCAAGTAGAAATCCTTTGTGATGTATTCGGCAATGCTTTTGTAATCAACTCTTGAAA
Source organism: Hyparrhenia diplandra (assembly GCA_015847255.1). Taxonomy (NCBI): domain Eukaryota; kingdom Viridiplantae; phylum Streptophyta; class Magnoliopsida; order Poales; family Poaceae; genus Hyparrhenia; species Hyparrhenia diplandra. Next base: position 446,590 of record JADLZK010007785.1, on the reverse strand, counting down.
CTCTTGAATAAAAGACCCTTTTGGCTCCAAGTTGATGTTTTATCTTTTATATATTTTGCACTAAAGGCGACATAACAATATTTATGCGGGCTGTCCTCCAATTTTCTATGGAGTATTTTTCTCGCTAAAGGTGATGATTTACACATCGGCTATCTTTTATGAATAGAACAAATCTCTTTGCCCAAAACTATTGAATTTCACACGTGTCGGCAAATCATATTTTGCAATAACTGATCCTTTAAAAAACCCGACACGAAATTCTTTTCTAAAAATTACTATGAGAGCCGACGATTTCGATCGGTGTTGGTCTTTATAACGAGTACCGACAGACCTTCTTCCCATTCTCTTCCCGAAAAGCATTCCACGCCTTCATACTCCCGAACGATGGTTCAAGAGCGACAACGCTTACCGAATCATCGCCTTGTACTATCTCAACATCATCACCGCTCCATTGATGAGGACTTGATGCATGGTGGATGGAATGCAACAGCTAGCATGGATCCAATCTCTTCCAAGTAATAAGTTTGTAGGACCCCTTCCGCCAACCACGAAGAAGGTAGTGATCAAAGTCTTTGAGCCGATCATCAACTCAACGTGAACGGCTCCATGGGTGTCCGAAGGATTGCCAAAGAAAGTCCCCTCGAGCACAATGTCTGCCTTGAGCAAATCCTCCTTGGTCATCCCCCCTTTTCGAAAGTTGTGTATGGCATGATATTGATTGCACTCCCCATCGACGAACATATGAGAGTCGAGGTTTTCCATTGACGTATCCCTTCAGGTAAAGAGGCTTTAGATGGTTGTGCTTCCTAGGCCTATCGAACACAGCTTGTCTTGAAAGAGCCAACCGTCCCTAGGAGATCAATCATCTCTTTATTGTCAAAGCTCGAATAGGCCTCTTCATCCTGAATAAGCATCTTGTTCCTCCGGATCATCGGTGGCTTGTTCTCGTAGGGGCCGCAAACTCTATAGGGATGTAGAACACCATGCTAACATCTACCGAACGCCCACTTGCCGAATACTCCTCGCGAATGACCGGCTTCTTGAGTTTTCTTCTTTGGGTGCCACACTTGTTTGCGTTCAGCTTTGCTTCCTTAAGCTCCCTATTTACGAGGCATTGGACTCTTCTCTTACGGCTCTTCCTTAGACCGGGAGGGCACCATTGTCCCTTTTGCCACACATACTCTTGAGGAGAGTCCGGATCATCATCGAATCCTCCACATCAGCCCTCCCGGATCTTCCCTCTTGGTGATCATTGGTGATTTGAGTAAGTGGTCATACTGCTTCTCACGAGTTGATCATCCGTGCTTCGTTGGATCGTGATGAGGACTTCGGATGGTTGCACCTTCTTCCGTCGCCGCTTTGTTCGGACCTTGAGGGTGACAAAGATTCGGTGGACTCATATGAATTGGGAGTTCTCCACCCATTGTTTTGTGGCCTTCTCTTTGGGTGATCTGTCTTAACCTTGTTGCTTGCCGTAACCATTGAAAAGCAAATTTTACCTTTCTTCCTTCAACATGGAAGTGAATCTGCGCCTGGGCGATACGTAGATGCATGCATTGGTTGTGTTGAGAAAGGGTCTTCACTTAGAGGTACATCCTCGTCGGCTCCCATGTCTAGAATGATGAAATCAGTTTGGGACATATTCATCTTGATTTTCACCAAGATGTCTCTTGCGAGTCCTTCGGGAATCGGATTGTTTGGTCCGCCATCCGCAATCGAACAAGTGTAGGGTACGGGGTCCACATAATAAGTTATCATAAGTTACCTTGGCCATGATGTTAACATTTGACCCAAGGTCGCAGAAGGCATTGTGAAAGACTTGTGGTCCAATAGAGCACTTGATCGTTGGGCGACACAGGTCTCCCTTCTTGACGCACGAACGAAGGATCAAGGAGATAGCCGTAGTTGGATCGGAGCGGAGGCTTACCAAACCTTGTGTTTACCAAACTAACATTTTCGGTAGGATCCTCCTGGTTTCCCAGAATCTTACCTTGCTCATAAGATGGCACACACCGCCGCTAACTCGAGCTAGTTGGGTTTCCGGATTTTATTAAAGCTCAACTGATTTTTAATAGCGTAATTAAAGTTTTCCATCTTAGCATTAAGGTTTTCAAGGGCCTTATCATTGGCAAAAGCTTCTTATTAATGCTATCATTGATTTTTGCTTGACCATAGATAAGATCTTTCATGGATGGTTGGTTATTATAATTATTATTGAAATTATTAGACGAACCATTACCTCCATTACCTTGATGGAAGGGGCGTGATTCCATCCATTTTGCTTTGGGCGATATCCATTGTTGTTATTATTGTTGATGAAGCTCACGCCTTACTCAGAAGTTTCAGGCGCTTATTCCCCGAAAGTGATCTTCACTACCACATACTGCACCAAGGATCACCGCGATGGCATGGACAGAGACATAGTGTTGCGTGGCCTCTTTGTCCTTAGCACGCTCATCCATCTTCTTCATCGGGAGGTCCATCTTAGGCGAGAGCATGTCCACTTCATGGACAAAGTGTGCATGCCTTTCTTCTTTGTTTGGAGACGTTCATCATTCCAGCCTTGGTTGGTCACCATCTTCTCAATGAGTTCCTTGGCTTCCTTCACCTTAAGTGAAAAGAAGGCTCTCCTCGGCGGCATCAAGGTGACTACGGGCTATAGGTGTGAGCCCATGATAGAAACCTTGAATCGGGAGCCACTCTTCAATCCCATGATGAGGACAGAGTCGAATGTACTCTTGGAGACGTTCCCGGGCTTCGGGAATGGTTTCATCCGCCGCGTGTTGGAAGCTTGAGATCTTTCCTCGAAGGGCATTGGTTTTGCCCATAGGGAAGAACTTCTTGAGGAATGCGTTGGCGCAATTCTCCCGTGTTGGTGACATCACGGTTGGCATAGAACCATTGCCGCCTTCCCGAGCAAAGGAGAACGGAAGAGGCGGCGCGAATAGCATCCGATGTCACATTCTTCATCGTGAAGGTGCCACACACCTCTAGGAAGTGCTGAAGGTGCGCATTGGCATCCTCATGGGGCTTCCCACGTAATGGATTTGCTTGCACCATGTTGATCAACGCAGTTTCAGCTCAAACCGGGCATCTCCCAAATTCACTTGCGGTCCCCGCCGCCACATTAGCGACAGAGGGGGCAAAGAAAGTCGTGATAGCCTTCTCGAGCCATAACCTTTGGTGGTGATGGTAGCAGTTCGGGTCTTCCTTCCTTGAGTGGATTTGACTCGAAATCGAAGGCCGAGGAGGAACCGAACGCCCTCTAGGGCTCCTTCAATTCTCTCGGGATTATCAACAAAGTTGCTCGGTAGGTTGAATCCACTCATGCAATGCCTGTCTTTCACGATAAAGAGAAACACAGGCAAGGGGTAAGCTCCTAACACTAGCTGGTTACTAAATTGATGATGACTTCCGGATTCAATCTCAATTAATCTTTTTCTAGGCGTATGCTTCCCCGAAGAACGGCGCCGAAATGCTTGTTGACATTTACTTAGCGTCGTCACTAGAAATAGATATAGAACCTATCTCCACCACGCCGCTAGAAATGCGTGAGGTATATCTTATGTCTGTTGGTGATTCCGCAGCGCCACGTAGTATACCGTTGTAGCACTTCACCCGGGAGTATTCCAAGGTATCGTTATTTATATTTAGCCCAAGGGAAGCAATAGCTAGAAAAGGTTAATGTGGGAGAGATAGATCCTTAAGTTCACCTCAATATAGTACCGACCAATGTGTCGGTAAACGAATATGATAGGAAGGGTTGGATAGAAGTTGGTGGAGTGATACAATTTAGGCAATTAAAGATAACTAGTAAGGTATAGCTAGGTGGGAGGACAACGAGTGAGTATAAGACTCCTATGACTCTAACTTTACTTTAGTGATATGTATCTAGACACAAAAGATGAGACAACTAGTTGTGGTTTACACGAACCAATGCTAGGCAAGAGGGTGAGATATGGTGAATTCAATCACCACTACCCCAGCTACTATGTTACCGAGCCTTACCTTTTTAGTAACTTGTTTAAACACGTGGTGGTTTATACAGAGACCGTAAGGGTCATGTCACTACCTCACCGGCTACCACGATCCATCCGTGCAACAAGCGATAACCACGTGTAAGATCGAGTCTAAGCACCACGCTTATACTTCCTCTTACTACTCTAGATGGTAGCTACACAGGTCAACTAGAGCACCCTATGACAAAGCGATGATCGCATCCAAACGAGGATTCAACTAAGAACCGACTAAACCACAAACTAAGTGTAGAAGCACCTATTTGTGAGACTTATATCACTACAACTATAGTCTAGACAACTAGAGCAAAGTTGCACTAAGTAAATACTGAATAAGTAAATACTAGAATAAAGTAAAGAAAGGACTATATATTATAAAGTAGAGATCCAAATACAAGAGAAAAGATAACTAGACCTATACTGGACTCGAGGGACCAAATCCGGAATCCCGAGCAGCTCGACTCAACTCTAACTCCCACACTAGACTATCCTACTACACTCTCTTGGAGCTTTGCCTTTACAACTTCCACACTCCACTCCACTCCACTCCACACTCTAAATGAGAGGGGGAAGGGGGTATTTATAGCCCAAGGTGGAGTAGGGGCTACCCAAATACCATGTCATCGATCCGCGTGATCCCACCTCGTAACCCTTGGATAAACCGCCTTAGGATCAACGGCCGGATGAAATAATCACGTGGACAATGTGGTAGGCGTGGGGGACGCCGGTGGTCAAATGGGCCATGGTCGGGCCGACCATGGTCCATGACCTGCGGCCACCCTCGTGTGCCGAACATGTTGGCCCCACTCGCCGGGCCGTGTCTTGAGTCCGTAACTTGTCGTGACATCTGTTTTGTACCCACACGATCCAAGGGACGCCTTGACCGACCAATCAGGTGCCTTCTCTTGGTTTCCCATGGATTGGTGACGTGGCAAGTCACGTGGGGAGGGTTTGGGCCAATGGCCTATGGTCGGCCGATGCAGGTCCATTGGGCCTTGACCTTCCCCCCCCTTCTAGAAGCTGTCCCCACATGTCGATGTCTCGGGATGAAATGGCCCTTGGTCGGCCGATGCTCATCTTGTGGCCAAATGACTTCGATTTTGTGTGGCAAAGATCATAGGACATTGTGATCATGATGGTGATGGTATTTTGCCCACTTTCCATACTTGGGTCACCGACCGATGACGACTCTACGTGTTATTCCGGCCCGATTTCCTCAATTCATATCTCGCATAAAAATAATGACATCTACATGTGGAACTAGGTTATTAGATAAAATATGTTCATGAAATGTTGTTCTTCCTTTCCAAATAGGGATATTGACGGTGTTTTTGATGGTGTAAATTAAGGGTGTTTTCACCGCCAACAATGGTCGGATGCATGCCCCGCATGCCTACAAATGCAAGAACCGATGGTCCGCAAATTCGAGAGTAGCGAGAATTCTTCGTTTCCCCCGAACCCGCACAAGAACTCTTGCGGTGTCTCATTATATTTCTGTCAACCCCATCGGTCGATGAGCTCTTTCTCGTTGGAACCACATCGTAGAAATACGAATGGAATTTGTTCTCCAAACTTCGGACCATGTTCCAATAGAATTGGCCAAAGAACGTGGCAAACCATGTGAAAGCCGACCCATAAGGGATGATGGGAAGTAGCGGATCCTCCATGCTTCATCGTTGGCGAGCTCTCCTAGCTGGATCAGGTACCGACCGATGTGTTCGGTAGTAAAGGTGTCATCTTGTCCGCAGAACTTAGTCAAGTCGGTTGGAGGCTTCAATCTTGAAGGAAGCGCCACTCTGTTGTACCAATCGGGATAGGGTGACCCGATACGCATTGGGCCGATTCTTGGGCTTAATCCCAAATTGGTGTTGCATCATATCGGCCATCCTCGCTAGGAGTATATCCACATTTGTATCCTCGTGATCCATGGAATTGTCCCGACCGTCCAAATTGGTCTATACCGAGATTTGGCATAGCATGAACAAAGTGGAGTAGTCGGCGAACTCGTATAACCCGGGGCCAAAGGGATTTCTCTGTAACCCACTGGCCATTGGGGCTATTGAATAAGTATTGTAGGCTGGAGGATTTCCAGGTGCACCGAATGCCGCCTCTCCATGCGTCTTGGCTCCGGATTCCTTTGGCTTCTCTGGTGTCTTGTTCTCTCCTCTAGATTCCCCGATTTGTAGCTCCCTTTTTTGGCGGTGGCTTTGGCACATGTGTGTATCTTGGCCCCAGCTCACCAAGCCGCTCTTCAAAGTGCTTATCAAACTCGGGTCCAAAGTCGCTCCTCATGATATCACGGAAGGTATTGAAGAACACCGTGTTGTGATTAGTCATTGCTCTCCCAACGGCAAATACAACAACAATCTCTTCCATCCGACGAATTTCTTCAGGAGTCGGTTCTTCATCTCCCTTCTCTGCCCCCTCTTCTGTATCAGAAACTTGCTAAGCATATTCCTTATCACCGGGCATCACAATCTTGGGAAGATCTGTTTTCTAGAAGATTGCACCGCTCTTGTTCTTGGAGAAGCATGACAGGCACTTTTGCGCGAAGACTTCGCACATGTCTCTCACCATGGTCTCCTGGTCGATCTGCAGGTCACCCACTTGGAGCGGGATGACATTGTTCTTGTCGACTTCCTCAGACATGTTGTCTTGACCTTGAGTTGTCCCACCGGGTGTGCCAAAAAGTGTGTTAACACAAAAACCTGACTCCTGCGCCGCACACACTGACAAGCTGGAATAACTGGCTTTACTCGACTGCCCGAGTGTCTTCATCCGAAGGCGTGCCAGTCAATTTGACCTGTTAATTGACAAGGGGGTAAACGTGAGATCCGAACATGCCCGGTGTGACCAAGACAGTTCGCATGTATGGCTCTAAGGCGGATGTAACGACATATAGCTATGAGAGCTATCTCGTCGACAAATAATGAGTGCATTCGGTAAGCATATATAGAGATGTAACGTAATAATTGATTTGTCGAATGATCATAAAAGACATGTTTGAACAAGTAAAGTCGATCATCATGATGTGACATCATAAAGCTCTATTGCATAGATCGAATTAATTGACAATATGGAACAAAAGCGGTAACTCATAAATGCAAACACAATCTAAATGACACATGAATAGGTTTCATCCAACTAGTCTGCCGCACGCCTAGCCTTCCTAAACCTGTCAAGCTTAAACCCTTGCAAGCTAATCCACCGCATGATACCACTTGCTATAGATCTAAACCACTTACCACAACTAGATCAATCCACCGCATGATACAATCTAACCATGATAAGCTAAAAGCACGCATACATCTAAATAGATCTATAAATACTCATTACTCGTTGAAGCGTGTATGCATAAACAAGTAAAGTACATATGCAAACCTAATCTAAAGCAAAGCCAGAGATCTATCCCGATCAATCCTAACAGCAATCCACCGCATGATACACTGCAACAAGCTAATCCACCGCATGATACCACTTGCTAGACTTAACCGTTCTAAACCCTCTTACGTCCCTAACAGCTATCCACCGCATGATACACCGCAACAAGCTAATCCACCGCATGATACGGCTTGCCGAGACTAGACTCTAACGATAGGTAGACTCACACATGTAAGATACGAGTAAACACATAATCAGTATTCGGCAAGCTTGCCGAATCAGGGTCCATGAAGAAGGAACTCACACGCAAAACCTTAGCCTGCCGCACGACTCATGACTAAACTTGTACGAACCCACAACATGTAACAACTTAGATTGATCTAAGCTCGGCTATGATAAACAGATAGATCTAATGACAAACTAGTGATGAACATTGAAAGCATTGATGACATCTAGATCTAACAAAAGATAAAGCCGAGCCACATCAATCTAAATTGGGCAAAAGTGTGTGCAATCATAATAAAAGTAATAAATAAAAAGAAGCATGCACCACTTGGTAACTTAATAAATTCACTAGATTGTCAAATCTAATGAAGCTGATAACTAGCTCCAAGCTAGACCTTAGCCTGCCGCACGACTCATGATCTAACAAAGAACCCTCTTGCTCCATAGCCTAAATCCGCCGCACGATACTAAGCATGGTAACAAGACTACTTGTAACATAATCTAAATCCACCGCACGATACTAGACATGGTACAAGGTTGCCGGTACTTACGGAGGTCGACGGGTCGATGTATCCCCTCGCAGTAGATCGACGACACGACTGGACTCGAAGGGTGGCCGGAGCCAATGGCACGGAGCCGGGTTGGTTGTATTTGATTTGGTAGATTGATGTTTACAATTGTCGTACCCCTTTCTTATATAGGCAAAGGTGTACGGTCTTTGCATACGAAACTTGACCCTAAAGAAATATCTATATTAAGATACATGGACTCTATCTTTCCTTTCAATAGAAGTCCTACCGCTGGAGCTTTCTGGAGATCGACGCGTCTTCTTCTGTTGTTTCTCGTAGCTGGCCTTGTACATGCACAGATAAGATACGTCCTCCATAAATAATGTTATGACATACGGACTCTATTTCCCTTTATTTAGAATATTTGCTGACAAAGTCTCTTGGTCGACGCGTCTATCTCGTTTGGTTAACCGGCCAAGACTCCGTGTAGACGCATCCTGCCGAGCGCGTACATGATCATGACACATCTGGCCTCATAGTCACATATGCATATACATGATACGTGTATATCCTTGCTCCTTCCTTGAATTGCACTCGGACGCCGTATTTCCAAATAAAATATTCTTTCCCTTTTCTCCCTTGAACGCACATAGCCCGAACGTGGATATTAAATGGTCTCGATCACGTCTCCATATGTGCTCAAAAGTTGACACGTCAGAGTATCAAGGAACGTGATTTTGATCATGCATATGTCTGTCCGCATTAGCTCTGCATTAGCTCCAGAACTAGACCGTCCCTTCCGTATCATCAATCCTGAACACGCCAGGCCAAATAATGCCGATTGCCGCCTCCGATTCCTGATGACGTCAGTTCTGCCGAATGTTCTTTTCTTTCTTTCAAGTCGGCACTCTTTGTTCGCCACAATTTCTGGGCTGAGTCTCCATTGACCAAAATCTGGTGTTAACATGGACACCACGCGGCTCCGCGAGCTCTGGTGGGCAAGGCGTTCCGCCAAGGCTTTTATTGGCCGACCGCTGTCGCCGACGCCAATCAGATCGTGCGTCGCTGCGAGAGATGCCAGTTCTTCGCCAAGCAGACGCACCTCCCGGCGCAGGCCCTCCAGACGATCCCCATCACTTGGCCCTTCGCGGTCTGGGGGCTCGATATGGTTGGACCCTTCACGAAGTCACCCGGGGGCTTCACTCACCTACTCGTCGCCATCGACAAGTTCACCAAGTGGATCGAGGTGATGCCTATCTCGTGCACAAGGTCACAAGAGACAGTCAAGTTCTTCGATGGCATCATCCACCGCTTCGGCGTACCAAACTCGATCATCACCGACAACGACACCAACTTCACCGGGCAGATCTTCCTCGACTGGTGCGACGACTACAACATCCAGGTAGACTGGTGAAAGGTCCTAAATGGCTAGAGGGGGGTGAATAGCCTAATAAAATTTTCTACAAAGCACTAGACAAACTTGTTAGAATAACAAATGGCGATAAAAGCGTTTGCTCTAGCTCTACTTGTCGGCAAGCCTCCTATTGACAATTCTAGTTGTTATAGTCTCTAATTCACACACAATGGCTAAGTCACTACTTTACCAACTAGGTGAACAAGCTAGATTACTCTAAACAAGACTAAGCAACTAAGCAATTCTACTCAAGCTACACAAGCACAATATATATCAATGTAATGCAAGTGTGTAGAAGTGATATACCACAATGTCGAGGCTAGTCAATCCAATCACCGGGAACGTTGTCACAATATATGAATAATGAAACCGAAAGCCAAGAGACAACAATCACAATGGAGAGACACGAAGATTTAGCCCGAAGTTCACTTGAGCACCCGTCAAGCTACGTCTCCGTTGTGTCGACCTTCTCACGTGTGGGTCAAGGTGGAGCTCACTCCAAGCCAAATGCCTTTAGGCTTCTTGAACCCAAAGCAAATGAGAGGTACTCACCGACACGAGCAATGTATTATCTTACAATTCGTCGTCCCGACGAGGATGCACGGCCCTCTCAAAATCACCGGAGGTGGCCAAGAACATTCACCTTCTCTTGCCAACGCCTCCACCAATCACCAAGCCGGCTAGGGAGTGGTGCTCTCCAAGAGCAACAAGAAAACCACCGGCTCACAACGATCCACAAGTGCCACTAGATGCAAAGATCAAAGCAAGTGCACTTGAATCACCTCAACTCACTAGAATGGATGCTCTCAAGCAAAGGAGTGAGGAGGAGGATGAGTGCTCAGCTCTAGAGGTGTTAGGATTGATTCAAAATGACCAAGAAACCTCCCATGGCCGGCCAAAGGGTATAAATACCCCACACCATGAAATGTAGCCGTTGGGGTGCAATCCACGCACAAATCAGCTGGCCGGGGGACGCACCGACCGGACTCACCCGGTGAGTCCGGCCGGTGGGTCCGGCCACAACCGACAAACCCCACCGACCGCCAAATCGAAGTCGTTGAGCGTGTCCGGCCGCGCGCGTCGATCGCGCTTCGGTCACGACCGGATGCTTTCGGTCGGTGCGTCCGGGTCACCCGTCGACCACCGACCGACCGAAAAACAAGCTTATCGGAATTTTGACCGGACTCAGCGGCCCGGGTGCGTCCTCCGGATTCCACGTGCTTCCGGTCACCACGTCCGGTCACGCCTCGAGCTGCGAAAAATGTCGCTTTGTCGTCGTTCCTTCGCCTTTGCTCCAAACCAACTTCGTCACTTGATTCTTGTTGCCGACACATCGAAGAACACTCCGACACCATGTGTTAGCATTTCAAAAACATTTTCCATCAAGTACGGAGTTAGCTCTCTAGTTTAGAATGCATGCAAATGATTTTGAACCTAGAGGCACATGAGGACCGATATGTACGATAGTTTTCCCCTCTTTATATAGTACGACTTATCGATCCTATAATCACTCACACCCTCTATGGTGTCTTGAGTGTAAAATCAAAATGGCCCTATGATATACCTTTGCCTTGAGCCCATTTTGATCCTCGAAACATGCCATGTCATGCACTTGATGAACATTTGGATCATCTCGACCCATCCATCATGACCACCATGCACAATCCTCGGCTTAACCAATCTCCAACTAAATCAACACTTAGCATAGAGAGATTAGTCCTAAGGATGTCATCAATTAGCCAAAACCAATCTAGAGATCTTTAATATCCCCCTTTTTGGTAATTGGTGACAACCCGCATAAAAGATTTTATGATTAAGGGTTTTTGAACCTATCATGGTTGTCCAAGCATTTTTCTTACAATCATAGGATTGGACAAACACAATAAATTCGGTTTTTGGTAGCATGAGCTCCCTACATGTATGCCTAGAGTTTGGTATAGGCTTTGCATACATGTATGAATATTGAAATTAGGGGAGTGAGCCATGTTACCAAAATGATGCTTAAGGTGAAAGAATGGACCTTTGAAGCGTGATACCAATCGAAGTTGCACCTTTCTCACCATACAAGCATCATGGATAACTAGATATTTCATCAAAAACTCAAAGTACCTCGTGAGATCATATTATACGCATAGGTACTTGAATTTAGAGCGGAAATCAAAATATCTAGATACCACCTAAGCATGCTAGTTGAACAATCATCAATCAAGTTACCACTAGCATACATCACACAAGCATGTATATATGGAATTTAAATACATGTGCAAGAGCAAGTCATATGTTTAGTGCACAAACAAATGCAACAATAGGCTTATGAGCTTGCTCCCCTACTTGTGTGCTTCCAAAAAAATTTGAATTTGATCCCCTTCTAATCTTTATGCACTAATCTCTCCCCTTTGTCAACAATTGACATAAAAGGATTGATCGGGTTCTTTTGATATTGGAAAGATTAGTTTTCAAATTTGCCCAAATTTGGATAGCTTGCCATACATGTAATTCGGTTTGAACCAAAGACAAGCTTCTTCACACCTCAAGTGAGGGTTATCATGTCTATGTTGAATTACACATTTGACAATATATCCAAATTCAACACTTGAGATTGCAAGCCCACAAGCATGTCATATGTCATCACTAGATCAATCAAGCATATAGAACAATAGTGATGGCATACATACATTGAAATTCATTGCTTTTCCATGAATGCAAACCTAAGGGACAAGTTGTATGTCTAGATGATCTAGCAAGTCCTTATATATCATGATGACATGTCAAACAATTTCACCTTTGCTTTGGCTCTAAGTGGAGAGGCATGTCACATATGTGGGGTGCATTCAACTCATATTGGAGAAGTCAAGAATGTTCAATTCATTTCTAAGCTTGCAAAATCTCTTCTCATCAAGTGGCTTGGTAAATATATCGGCAAGTTGATCTTCGGTACCAATTGGATGGATTGCAATATCACCTTGTTGTTGATGCTCTCTAATGAAATGGTGCCTTATATCAATGTGCTTTGTTCTTGTATGTTGCACCGGATTTTGAGTCATCTTGCAAGCACTCTCATTGTCACAATACAAGGGTACTTTGTTGAAGTCAAAACCATAATCCTTCAATGTGGACCTCATCCAAAGTAGTTGACAATAACAACTCCCCTCAAGCACTAACATATTCGACTTCGACGGTAGAGAGTGTTACACTTGTTTGCTTCTTTGAGGACCATGACACAAGAGATCTTCCAAGAAATTGACATGTCCCACTAGTGCTTCTTCTATTGATCTTACAACCACCATAGTCGGAGTCCGAATATCCAACAAGCTCAAAGCTAGACCCCTTAGGATACCATAAGCCAACATCTTGTGTATGCTTCAAATACCTCAATATTCTCTTTGCGGCCTTGTAATGACTCTCTCTTGGTGAGGATTGAAATCTTGCACACAAACATACACTAAACATGACATCCGGTCTTGATGCGGTCACATAGAGTAGACTACCAATCAATGACCAAAATAGCTTTTGATCAACCATGTTGCCTTTGAGATCTTGATCCAAGGTGCCACTTGTACCCATTGGTGTAGTTATGCCTTTTGCATCTTGCATGTCAAACTTCTTGAGCATGTCTCTTATGTATTTCCCTTGGCTAATGAATGTACCATTCTTCATTTGCTTGATTTGAAGTCCAAGGAAATAAGTGAGCTCTCCAAGCATAGATATTTCAAATTCTTTGGCCATCATCTTAGCAAACTCTTCACAATAGCTTTGGTTGGTTGATCCAAATATGATATCATCCACATATATTTGCAAGATGAACAAATCATTGCCAATCTTCTTGGTGAAGAGAGTAGTGTTGGCCTTTCCCATCTTGAAGCCTTTCTTGAGTAAGAAGTCTCTCAATCTCTCATACCATGCTCTAGGTGCTTGCTTCAAGCCATACAATGCCTTCTTCAACTTGTACACATGATTAGGCTTGTGATAATCCTCAAAACAGGAGGTTGCTCAACATATACAAGCTCATTGATGAACCCATTGAGAAATCCACTCTTCACATCCATTTGGTATTGGAGAGCAAGCATGTACTCAATTTTGCTTCACTTGTGCCAAAATTGACTAGATAGAGGTTGTCATGCCTAAAGCCTTTGAATATCAACTTTGAATCTTTCATGCTCACAACCTCATTGTCATCAACCCCAAATATGCACTTGAAACCAAGGTCACAAAGTTGTGCTACCGAGAGCAAGTTGAATTTCACCTTGTCAATATGTGCCACATTGGATATGCTCAAATCACTTGAAATCTCAATCTTTCCATGACCTTTGATCTTGCCTCTACCATTATCACCAAATGTGATACTACCACCACTTGAGCTTGTATCAAAAGAGTTGAACATTCTAGCATCACCGGTCATGTGTTGAGTGCACCCACTATCAAGAATCCAATGCCTCCCTCCGGACTTGTAATCCACCTACAAGACAAATCAATGAGATTTAGGTACCCATCCTTGCTTGGGTCCTTGGAGGTTAGTTACCAAAGCCTTTGGCACCCAAATGGACTTCTTCTTTGGTCCCACAATTGGTGTACCAATGAACTTTGTCTTCACACCATTCTCCCTCTTGGTAAGCAAATAGCATGAATCAAAACAAATCGAATGCACTTTGTTTGTTTTCTTGTTGGTGTTCATTTTAGTGCATTTTTGCTCTAGATGCCCAACTTGCTTGTATCTTTGGCAATAGGAACCATTGCTCTTCACAAAGCTAGGCTTTGGAGTCACAATGGCCTTTTTGCCTTTCTTGAGGATATACCCTAGACCTTCCTTGTTAAGGGAAAATCTTTGGCTACCCAAGCACTTTAGCAACTTGGCATCCCCACCATATGCCTTACCTAAGGCGTGGGTGAGCTCATCCACCTCTCTCTTGAGAGTCTCATTCTCAACTAATAATGATGAATCTAAAACTTTTTCATCACTACTAGTGGAGGTAGAGTGGGTTGATGTGGATGTGGAGGGTATGTTTGGTTCTTCAACATCAACCACGAATGGTTCATCTATAATGTCACATGTTGAACCAACATTCCTCTTGGATACCAAGACAACCTTGTCACTCTTAGCTACTAGCAAGGAATGAGCTTTTTCAAGCTTTGTATGAGCAAGTTGAAGCTCCTCATGGTCTTCCTTTAGACACTCATAGGATGCTTCTTGCTCCCTAAGGCTCTTTTCAAGAGAGGCAACTCTCTTTTCCAAGGCCATACATTCCTTAGCCTTAGCTATGAGAACAATGTTTGCTTGCTCTATTGCCTCAAACATCTCATCTTTAGTGGGTTCATTTGATTCATCATATTCTTCCTCACTATCATATTTTACTTCATTAGAGGATGGTTCATCATATACCTTTGTGGCCTTAGCCATGAAGCATGAACCGGAGGATGAGTCAAATAGAGAAGGCTTGTCTTGATCAACTAGAGCCATCATAGCTTTGCCCTCTTCTTCTTCTTCGGACTCATCACTATCCCATGTCACAACATATGCACCGTCTTTGCCTTGCTTGAAGGTGGCCTTGTTCTTGCCCCTTCTACGGTCCTTGTTGTTCTTCTTGTCCTTCCTATGAGGACAATCCTCAAAGATATGATCGGGACTATCACACTTCCAACATAGCCTATTGTCTTCATTGCCCTTGGGAGTGTCCTTCTTCTTGTAGTGCCCAAATCTTCTCTTGTACTTGAGCATGGTGCCAAATTTCTTGACAACCAAGGCAAGAGCTTCATCAACCTCTTCTAGGCCGGATACATCACATTCTTCTTTTTATGCCTTTGCCTTGCCCTTGTGTGAGGTAGAGGATGCCTTGAATGCAACGGCCTTCTTCTCCTCAACCTTCTTGACTTCCTTCTTCTCCTTGGCATCAACATCATGATCATACTTGTCAAATATCAACACCTCTCCAAGTAGATCATTTGGCTTCTTTGAATCAAGCCCATCTCTTTGTAGCATGAGGATCAACATCTTGAATCTTGAAGGTAGGCTAATCAAGAATTTGTGGCAAAAATCTTAATCTTGTGTCTTGTAGCCCAATGTCTTGAGGTCGTTGACAATTACTTGTAGCCGATGAAACATCTCAAGAATTGTTTCACCATCCTTCATCTTGAAGGTCTCAAACTCACTCTTGAGGCCATATAGCTTGGCACTCTTGACAACCTTGGTGCCCTCATATGTTTCACTCAATCTTGTCCACACTTCACTTGCACGATCCAAATCCTTGATTCCCTCAAATATCTTGGCATCAATGGCATTGTAGATGGTATTGAGTGCCATCCGATTGCAAGTGCGGTTTGCTCTATCCTCATCGGTGAGCTTGGCGGGATCAAGTATGACATAGTCATTCTCCATCACCTCCAATACTCTCTCATGTATTGATCCAAGGTACATTGTCATCTTTCTCTTCCAATGATCAAAAGAACTCTCACCATCAAAGTGAGGTGGCTTTCCCCCAACATGGTTGAACACTATAGTAGCCATATCTTGCACCGAAGGGTGTTACTCCTTGCTAAAACGGTGACCACGGCTCTGATACCACTTGAAAGGTCCTAAATGGCTAGAGGGGGGTGAATAGCCTAATAAAATTTTCTACAAAGCACTAGACAAACTTGTTAGAATAACAAATGGCGATAAAAGTGTTTGCTCTAGCTCTACTTGTCGGCAAGCCTCCTATTGACAATTCTAGTTGCTATAGTCTCTAATTCACACACAATGGCTAAGTCACTACTTTACCAACTAGGTGAACAAGCTAGATTACTCTAAACAAGACTAAGCAACTAAGCAATTCTACTCAAGCTACACAAGCACAATATATATCAATGTAATGCAAGTGTGTAGAAGTGATATACCACAATGTCGAGGCTAGTCAATCCAATCACCGGGAACGTTGTCACAATATGAATAATGAAACCGAAAGCCAAGAGACAACAATCACAATGGAGAGACACGAAGATTTAGCCCGAAGTTCACTTGAGCACCCGTCAAGCTACGTCTCCGTTGTGTCGACCTTCTCACGTGTGGGTCAAGGTGGAGCTCACTCCAAGCCAAATGCCTTTAGGCTTCTTGAACCCAAAGCAAATGAGAGGTACTCACCGACACGAGCAATGTATTATCTTACAATTAAATCGTCCCCGACGAGGATGCACGGTCCTCTCACAAATCACCGGAGGTGGCCAAGAACATTCACCTTCTCTTGCCAACGCCTCCACCAATCACCAAGCCCGCTAGGAGTGGTGCTCTCCAAGAGCAACAAGAAAACCACCGGCTCACAACGATCCACAAGTGCCACTAGATGCAAAGATCAAAGCAAGTGCACTTGAATCACCTCAACTCACTAGAATGGATGCTCTCAAGCAAAGGAGTGAGGAGGAGGATGAGTGCTCAGCTCTAGAGGTGTTAGGATTGATTCAAAATGACCAAGAGACCTCCCATGGCCGGCCAAAGGGGTATAAATACCCCACATCATGAAATGTAGCCGTTGGGGTGCAATCCACGCACAAATCAGCTGGACCGGGCCTTGACCGACCGGACTCACCCGGTGAGTCCGTCGGTGGGTCCGGTCACAACCGACAAACCCCACCCGACCGCCAAACCGGCCGCTCTTTGGCGTGTCCGGTCAGCGCGCGTCGATCGATCGCTCCCGGTCCACGCAGGATGCTTCGGTCGGGTGCGTCCCGGTCACCCGTCGACCACCGACCGAGAAAACAAGCTTATCGGAATTTTGACCGGACTCACCGGCCGCGTGCGTCCGGGCGGATTCCACGTGCTTCCTGGCCACCACGTCCGGCCACGCCCGAAAGCCGCGAAAAACCGTCGTTTTGTCATCGTTCCTTCGCCTTTGCTCCAAACCAACTTCTGTCACTTGATTCTTGTTGCCGACACGTTGAAGAACACCCCGACACCATGTGTTAGCATTTCAAAAACATTTTCCATCAAGCACGGAGTTAGCTCTCTAGTTTAGAATGCATGCAAATGATTTTGAACCTAGAGGCACATGAGGACCGATATGTACGATAGTTTTCCCCTCTTTATAGTACGGCTTATCGATCCTATAATCACTCACACCCTCTATGGTGTCTTGAGTGTAAAATCAAAATGGCCCTATGATATACCTTTGCCTTGAGCCCTTTTTGATCCTCGAAACACGCCATGTCATGCACTTGATCAACATTTGGATCATCTCGACCCATCCATCATGACCACCATGGACAATCCTCGGCTTAACCAATCTCCAACTAAATCAACACTTAGCATAGAGAGATTAGTCCTAAGGATGTCATCAATTAGCCAAAACCAATCTAGAGATCTTCAACCGGGCCTCTCTGTCTACACACGAGGACGAACGGGCAAGTCGAACGCGCCAATGGCTTGATTTTGCAGGGATTAAAGCCACGGATCTTCAAAAGGCTAGAGAAATTCGGAGGACGATGGCTCGCCGAGCTCCCCGCTGTCATATGGAGCCTCAGGACTACCCTGAGCAGAGCAATGGGGCACACACCTTTCTTCCTCGTCTTCGGCTCGAGGCGTGCTCCCCACCGACCTCGACTACGGCGCACCGCGAGTTCAAGCGTACAACGACACCAGCAATCAGGCCTCGCTCGAAGATGCGGCAGACCAGCTCAAAGAAGCCCGTGAGGTCGCGATCCGCGCTCGGCCAAGTACCCGGCGGTCAATGCGCCGTTACCACGACCGCCACGTTCGAGGGGCGAGCTTTCAATGTCGGCGACTAGGTCCTGCAACGAGTTCGAGCTCGAAGGAGAAGCACATGCTCTCGGCGCCCTAGGAAGGACCGTTCACCATCGCCCGAGTCCTACGCCCGGCTCGTACAAGATCCAAGATTCCCGTGGCGTCGCGAGCTCGCTAACTCCCGGAACATCGAACAACTACGTCGCTTCTACCCTTAGATGTATTTTTGTAATACCGCTCTCTTACGAGCTTGCATAATAATGACACACCTCGATGCAAAAATTGTGCAAGCATTCGATCTCTTTCTTTGCCGCGGCTATTGAGCAATGGCTGCCCTCTACCTCCGGCAAGGCCCGCCCTTGCTCGGGGGCTGAGGACGGGCGCACACCCCACCTTATTTACTGAACTCTTTTTTTACGCAAAAACACGAACACTCAAGGAAGAGCTCGACCAGCTCAACCTCGCACTCGTTATTCTCACCCCCCGGTGAGCGTTGAATCCGACAAGTTAAAAGGCCCCGAATAATATCTTCAAAGAGGACCAAAGCGCTTTTGCCCAACGAACTCTAGCGCCCTCGTGGCCAACAAAGAAAAGGGCCCGTTACCTCAATCGTTAAGATATAAACTCGGAGAACAACGAGCTAGTTGGAAACACAACCACAGGGAAAAGAAAATGAGTTGTTCATCACATAGATAACTTGTCATTTTTACACTTTGCCCCGAGCTCGGGGACTTTTGTTCGTAACAAAGAGGCAGCGCCTCAAGCTACTCCGTAGCCTACTCCTCGTCGCTAGGCGAGTCCGTCTCCACCTCTTCCTCGCCGGCGCGGTAGGCTCGAACACCGAGCTCCTCGGCGGAGAGCGGGAAAAACTTCCTCGCCCGGCTTCATCGAGCGGGCCTCCGCGGTGGCAACGGCGTCATCAACTCGGCGCCCTCGGCCAGCTCGGGCCAGCCCTTACCCACTATCTTAGTCGGCGTCCGCATCTCAGGATAGTGGGCGAGGACCACAGCCAACATCTTATGAACGGCGCGGGGCGGCGTTCTCCTCACCACGGCGGGGGCACGGAGCACCCGGTCTTGCCGGCCCCTCCACCTCCCGACGCCAAAGGGCCTCACGACGCGCCCTCGGCGTCGAGCACAAGGTTGGTGTGCTCCGTTCCACCTTCTTCCACGGCGCTTTCGGCCTTGGCCGCCCGCTCAAGGAGACCCGAGGCCTCGACCTCCCCGGATTGGAGCTCCTCGGTCTTCTTCTCGAGTCCATCTTGCCGCGACCACGAGCTCCCGCGTTGCTGCTGGAGATCCTTCTCCTTCTGATCGGCGTGAGCCGGGTATGCCGGTGAGGACTCGCCGCCTTGAGGAAGAGAGTTGTCCTTCTCTTGGAGCTCCCGAGCCGGTCCCGAGCGACTTCTTCTTCTCAGCTGCAGAGCAATAAACGAATCAAATCTATGAGATTGAGAACAAGAAAAAGAGAAGCGCCTTACATGCCGGCGCGATAAAGCTCTTCCCGCTCCTCCCATAGGGAAAGATTCTCGACATCGAAGCTGGATTCTCTCTCGCCTCCAAAGCATGAAAAAGCGGGATTGACCGGTCGGGCGGCCTCGTGGTCGTAAACTAAAATACCCACCTATCAACCTAAACGCTCGAAGGCAAAGAAGAAAAACAACGAGCTCAAAAAGTAGCCACTCACCTTCCAGCTCGGTTTTCACGATCCTGGCGCCTTCCCTTGGCGTCACGCTCCCTCTCCAAAGTCATGTCTCATGGCCACGGCCGAGCGGCGCCGAGCTCCTTGTTCTCCAAGGCATGACCCAGTCGCCGAGCTCCTTCTCGCATGAGCTCGCCGACGGGCGGCTCCCAGCGGCGAGTTCCTCTTCACGCTTCACCGCCGCGCTTCCACAGGGCGGACCTCGTCGGCGACTCCCTCCCGGAGCCTCGGCGGCAAAAGACGCTCACCGACCGCGGATATGCTCCACAATGTCGTCAATACTACTCAGAGATCGCGGTGCGAGGCGGACACTTGCCGAGTCCTTGCTCGCACGGGTCCAAGCTACACCCGCCTCCCTTAGAGGCCCCTCGACCTCGACCCCGCCCTCCACCACGCGGTTGAAGCCAACCACCGCCTCCCTCAAGTTACGTGGAAAAGCAAATTAACACCACGAGCTCGAGATTAGGCAAGAGACGAGTGCGGGATGGAAGTCCTTACCCCATAATCCGATGGAGACACGTCGACCCCTCCGTGGGAAGCGGCACTTCCGCGCTGCTTTGTGCGGGTGGCGCCGTCCCCGCCGTCCACGGAACGGCGGCTGCCCCCGGCCCGCCTCCACCGGAAGCTCTCGAGGGGTGTCCCACGGCCGACGGCCCCCGCCGCTGGTCCGGCCGCTACGGTCGGAGCTGCCACCCACGCGCTGCGGCGGCCTGCCCCCCGACGCTCCGATGCGGCGAGCTCGGCGGATGCTCCGCGCGGCGATGAGTTTCGGGCGGTGTTCCTCGGGAGCCCCCATGGGCACCCGAAGTCTCGGGCAAAGCTCATCGGCGACCGCGTCGCGGCCGTATCTTCGTGCGCCTCCTCACGCCTTGGCGGGAGGTGAGACTCCCCCCCATCGGGCGATCCGCGCGCTCACCCTGTCCGCCCTCGCTCCTATCTCTCCGGGTGAGCCGGACAGCGCTCCGGCCCGAGGCGTCCTCATGATCCTCTACCTTCTGGGAGCCGAGGTCGATCACCTCCGCTGACCCGCACCGCCGGCGGGAACAGGCCGGCACCAAGTCCTCTGCGCGCGCAGGCGCACCAACGTGGCCATCGCTCAGGCCACTCGAATGGAGCTCGAGGGCGACCAGCCAAAGACCCCCCGCGGATCGGACTCGTTTCCTCCCCTCCTCCCGAGACTTGGGGAGCGACACCCGGCGCCTGAATGGGGAGGGAGGAGGATCAGGCGCCGAGCTCGACGCCCACCGCCGTCATCCTTAGCCGTTTAAGGGGATTAGGGGCTCCCAAAGGCTTGACCTTTGCCCCGCACGACGACAAAGGAAAAAGGGGGAGTTAGCGCCGAAGAGAAAGAGCCCGACAACGACGCACGAGCTCATAGGAAGCAACGAGCTCGAACGCTCACCCAATGGCCACCCGTCTTTTCTTGTTTCTTCTCCTCCGCCCTTGCTTCGTCGGCGCCCTCTTCACTGACCGCTGCCTCGCAGCCCGATCAAGGCCAGCGCACGAACCATCGAGGTCACCGGGCACCACCCGGGAAGACGGCGCGCGCTCCTCCCCAACGCCGACCCTCAAGCTCCCCGGGTCTCCGGGCGGCGCTCCGCCGCCCCGGCGGCGCTCGCGCTCGAGGACTCCGGCGCGCGGCCTTGGCGCCGGCCGGCTTCCTGGGTGCTTGATGGCGGCGGCGCGGGGCGGTTCCGGGCGGGACGCACGAGGAAGGAACGGGCCTCGCCGGCGGAAGGTGGGGCTCGAGGTATATTTGACCAATCGCAAAGACAAAGAAGATGACTCCCACGAAAGACGTAAATGCTTCAGACAAGGAGAGATAAGAAAGGAGCTCACCAAAGGCTCGCGCCGTCGAGTCCGGCAATGCCTTTGGTATAACACCGTGGGCTCCGCCGGAATCTTGAAGGGCTTCCCTGGTCCTCCGCAACCAACCACCCACCTCGTCTGGTGGGAGCGGAGTCGCGGGGTCACCGTGCCCCTCCCAGGGTTTCTTCTCCTCGGTCATCTCCCCAAGCGGAGAACTCTCCGCCTCAGGGACGATCCCGTGCCCCAGGGCCACGGCGTAGAGAAGGGGCTCGGTGAGGTTCGCCCGCTTGAGGAGCTCTACCTTCCGAGCGACGACCTTGACCTCGTGTAGCAGGTGGCTGTGGGGAGTTCCCTCCACAGTCATCGGAGTCGAAGAACACACCTGGTGAATCGCTAAGAGAGTGCTCCTCGTCGTTCTTCAGTAGAACCACTCGTCTCTCCACCCGGCATTCGGCGAAAGTGGGAGACGATGGTGGGGTACTTCTCCTTCACGCCTGGTCGGGGCTGAAGCACAGTGTAGCCGATCGGGGCAGGGTCCTTCAGGCCGTCGGAACTGTGCGTCACCTCGCGTGAAATAATGCTTGAACAGCTCCCAATCGGGTTCAATCCCGGCCACCCCTCGCAGAGGGGTGGTGAAGGTCGAGATGTGGAGCAGCCGCCAGGGTTCAGTCTTGGAGCCCGCCCCCCAATACGAGAGCAAATAGCGGAGGAAGTCTGATGCGGGACGCCGAGCCCCCGTCGAAAAAAGAGGCGGCGGAGACGACGTAGCCGCCCGGAGGATTGGGGGTGACGTGGCGCCGGCAATGGCATGATCCACTCTGCGCCGCGGCCGACGGCGATCGCCGACCGCCACGCACACCGCAAAGATGTCTTCATTGACCTTGGACGGTGACCACGTTCCCATGATTCCCCCTCCCGACTCGACGGCGGCTCACGAGAGATCTTGGGAGAAGAACCCTCTCACACGACGGCTGGGCGGCGAATTGGGATCTAGAACACGGGGAGACGAAGGAAGGCTCAGCGGCGATAGGGAAAGTGAAGAGGAAACCCCGATCCCCCACCTCCTATTTATACGATGAGCTCGGGGCGGATCCACCGATGCAACCGGGCCGGGGGACCCACCACTTCTACCTGAACCTCTCCGCGCCCTCCGCGTGCGCCGCCACGTGGCGAAACGGCAGCGAAAACGCCGCGCGAAAATTAACGGCCGCCCCAACGGTAACTTTTCCCAACGCTCTTTCATCAAGCAGGCTAAAGTCCCGCGAGCTCGTCGCCAACGGTCATATCCCTAACGACCTCATCACCGCAATGAGCTCACGACGGTCGAGCCCGTGTTCGAAGGTCGGCTCTTGCGAAGCTCGAGCCGCCGGAGACACCCCGAGCAAGGAGTGCAGCAGTGGGAGAGGCGCCAACGGCCCATGCCCAAGACGTCCACAAGGACTCCTGCCCATCCAAGCCACGCTTGAGTCGCCGCCGATCACGAACGGTCTCGGGTCATCCTCCACGGTGAGGAGGCGCGTGAGCCGCCGGGATCCTCGAGACCTCTGGTGACTATAGAGGACGGGTCTCTCGAACATGAGGTTAGCCCACGAAATGGTTTAATGAACGAAGCTCACTCTCAACGCGAGCTCGGCCTCACTCAAACAATCCGCTTTAAAGCTCATAAGAGCGCTCGACTTTGGCCCACGGTAAAGTCGGGTTCGAGCTCGCCTACTCGCTATCGGAACGTAAAACACGGGCAACGGCATAAACATTCGTCATAACAAGCCTCCGCAAGGACCTTACGTCCTCCCGCAGCCTCGGGGGCTACACCCGGTGCGCTCGCGCACCTTGGCGAAAAAATCTGGTCCCTAACCTAATGGCGGCCGCATCGATCCGGACGCATTGGGATCGCCCCCGATGCCTCTATGCGCCGGGGGCCTCTTTGGGACGCAGATATTCGGACCATATCGACCATCTAAACTCGTCTCTAACTACGTATCGAAGGAAGAATGCGCCTCGCCGCCGACACGAGACGTTCTCGCGATGGAACCCGGGCTCGATGGACGATCCCTCGCTTCGAACGAGGTCATGCGGACCACGAAGGCCCAGGGATGAGCTCGGGCTCATCCCAGAGGGAACTTCCATCTCGAACGAGCTCCCGAAGGAGCCGACGACAACGAGCCCGGCCCCGCGACGCCCACCGTCTCAACGAGCCCCCTACGCACCCGAGAGTGATCGGAGAACCGGGACACAATGATGCATAAGGACGCAGCTTTCACGCCTACGCCGACCGGGGCGCCGCAACCCACGACCAGATCCGACACCGCAGGCGAGATCTCAAGAACACGCGCGGCATGGGACCGCTTCGACCATGCCAAGCACCGACAAGCGCAAGGGACAAGCGCTACGCAACAAGGATGACCACGACGAGGTCAAGTTCCCGACGAGCCTCTCCGCCACACGCTCTCTTGTGACACCAAGTACGAAGTATTTACGCGCCGGGCGCTCCACGACATCGCCCGCAGACACCGGGCGCAGGCTCGATTGCATGTTATGGCACGGGGAATGGCGGCGGCGTGACGAGCTCATTGCCGCCTTCTATACCGACCGACGAGATCCGAGCTCGCCGCCCAGGTATTATGATACGCATCGGAAGCGAGCCGCCTCTACGCTACCCTCGACGACCGGCTGGCATGCCCGCGAGGTAGGCGGCGGCTGCATGCGCACGCCGGGTCACTCGGCGTGCCCGACATGGCAGGAGATTTCTTCTCTGCTACCCCCCCTCCATTTGTTCTCCTTCCACTTAACAATCCTCAACCCGGTGGCGCCCTATGAGCTCCCTTGAGACTATAAAAAGGAGGGCTCGGCCACCGGGAAAAGGCAAGCTCTCTTACACACAGAAAGCGCACACACGAATCACTCGATCACACACAAACAACAAAGAGACTTGGGAGCTCCTCTCCCTCTCTCGCCAGCTTGTATTCGCCCCGATACGAGCAATTTGAGCTCTGATAGTGCCACACACTGGACTAGGGTGCCCGATTGCTCCAAACCAGTATAAACCCTCGTGTCATTGTTCTTGAGCTAGGCCATCGTTGCACACATTAGCCAGTCGATTACTATGACCGTGGTATATGACCACGACAGCCGCGCTCGACCTCATCCGAAGACCTCTTTCTGCCTTGCTCGAGCTTCCTACACGACGAGCTCTACGACGCCATCCGCCGAAGAGCTCGTCCGCCTACCTTCTCGAGGGAGCCAAAAGGTACGAGAGTTGGTCAACCACTCTCTGACAGGATCAACAACTCCCTGACGGGCACTGTAGCCACGCGGGGCTACAGCGACAGGAGGGCAGTCACTCGATCACCTCACCATACCCCGTCGACTCCAACAACCACTCCATAGTACCGTTCGGGTACATACGGCGTACATCCACCCCATCCACGGTACGGCCGCGCCCATGCCGAGAAGACGCATTCCAACTACGATTGAAGACATGGCGACGGTTGACCACCGCCCAAACCGCGAATCCCGTGTACGACGACGACCAATTTCAACACCCGGGATACCTTAGAGCTCAAGACGAGCTCCCGCTGCGTTAATGACTCATCGGCCCGAGGCTCTTTTACGTATCCCCGTCCCCTGTAAATGTACTTCCGTCTCTTCAAGTCCTCACCCGGATGAGCTCGTGTCCTACCCCCCCTTACGACTATAAAAGGGCGAGCCAAGCCACCGAAGTTGAGGCGGGTTCGATTCTTAGCTCCATAGCATCCCAGCCTCCTCACTCTCACCACTCGATATTGGCACTCGCCTCAATCACAGAGACTTGGGAGCTCTCTCCCTCTCTCGCCTTGCTTGTACTCGCCCCGGTATGAGCATTTGAGCTCGGATAGTGATCACCACTGGACTAGGGTGCGCGATTTGCCCTGAACCAAGATACTCCCTCCATCCGAGAAATCTAAAGCGCTGAGCAAAATTTTTTTTCCAAAAATCTCCGTCGTATTTTGGATGGACCACACGCATGCCTCGTCGTAGGCACTCCCAATGCCTCGGACTGTTGCCGCATTCACCTTCTTTGTCTTGATCGCCGTCGGTTGGACTAGTCCCGCCGTTTCTTCCCCGTTAGAACGCGGCCTCTCTCATTTGCTTCAAATACGAAGTCGCCTCCCGTGCGTCTGAATGCATCTCCCGCCGCCCGTGCGCCCCACATAAACATAGACTTCAATGGATCGCGAAGGAAACGCCATTGACCAGGGGTCTCATCGTGGCATCAATCGGGCGCCAAACTCCTTCGATGAGTCCGACGATTCTTCCATGAGCGAGGTGAGTTTTGTGCCGCATTCCTTGGCCGGCGAAACCGGGTGCCGGACTCCCAAGGATAACAAGCTCACATCAAAGAAGGGCTCGGCGGGAACCCACTCTCCGCATACACGAGCTCTCCAGACAAGGACAACTCTCCGCCTCGTTCGAGCTCTCCCATCAACGAGCTCTCTGGGTCCCCGCCACGCTCGACCTCATCCGAAGACCTCTTTCCGTCTCGCTCGAGCTTCCTACACGACGAGCTCTACGACGCCATCCGCCGAAGAGCTGCGTTAGCCCCGCCTCTCGAGGGAGCCAACAGGTGCGAGAGTTGGTCAACCACTCTCTGACAGGATCAACAACTCCCTGACGGGCACTGTAGCCACGCGGGGCTACAGCGACAAGAGGGCAGTCACTCGATCACCTCACCATACCCCGTCGACTCCAACAACCGCTCCACAGTACCGTTCGGGTACATACGGCGTACATCCACCCCATCCACGGTATGGCCGCGCCCATGCCGAGAAGACGCATTCCAACTACGATTGAAGACATGGCGACGGTTGACCACCGCCCAAACCGTGAATCCCGTGTACGACGACGACCAATTTCAACACCCGGGATACCTTAGAGCTCAAGACGAGCTCCCGCCTGCGTTATGAGCTCATCAGCAGGCTCTTTTCTGTATCCCCCTCCCCGTAAATGTACTTCCGTCTCTTCAAGTCCTCACCCCGGGACGAGCTCGTGTCCTACCCCCTTGCGACTATAAAAGGGGGAGCCAAGCCACCGGGTTGAGGCAGGTTTGATTCTTAGCTCCATAACATCCCAGCCTCCTCACTCTCACCACTCGATATTGGCACTCACCTCAATCACAGAGACTTGGGAGCTCTCTCCCTCTCTCGCCTTGCTTGTACTCGCCCCGGTATGAGCATTTGAGCTCGGATAGTGATCACCACTGGACTAGGGTGCGCGATTTGCCCCGAACCAGTTACTCCCTCCATCCGTAAATCTAAAGCGCTGAGCAAAAAAATCTTTTCCAAAATCTCCGTCGTATTTTGGATGGACCACGCGCATGCCTCGTTCGTAGGCACTCCCAACGCCTCGAACCCGTTGCCGCATTCAACTTCTTTGCCGTTGATCGCCGTCGGTTGGACTAGTCCCGCCGTTTCTTCCCGTTAGAACACGGCCTCTCTCGCTGCTTCAAATACGAGTCACCTCCCATGCGTCACGAATGCATCTCGCCGCTCGCCGCCGCCCGTGGCGCCTCCACATAAACATAGACTTTAATGGATCGCGAAGGAAATGCCATCGGCCAGGGGTCTCATGCGTGGCATCAATCGGGCGCCGGACTCCTTCGATGAGTCCGACGATTCTTCCATGAGCGAGGTGAGTTTTGTGCCGCATTCCTTGGCCGAAGAAACTGAAGTGCCGGACTCCCAAGGATGGGACTCAGATGAATGGGATCTTTGCCAATGTCCTACTATGTTTGGCGCCTACCGATGATAGCAAGGAGATCCATGACCAGAGGTTGAGGCAGCCACCTCCTTGTTGTTGCCCGCTTTTCTTCCTCGCATCTATGGTTCCAAAGATGATGTCGCGGAACGAGGCTGCGCTAACTCTATTTTGGATTGGTCGTGGGATGGTTCATGGCTATGCATCGGCAACTAATGAAGTGGCTAATGATGCCAAGCCGAAGAAGTGAAAGCGTCCATGTTCAAGATTGCCTTTCCTTCGATGTTTGAAGGCATCTAAGACTAGTATAGATTCTCGTTAGTTTATTTTTCGTGATGGATGTAATGTCTCTCGAAGGTTAATCGAATTTGCGCTACCATTATCTGAATTTGCGCTACCATTATCTAAATTTTCGCTTACCCTTATCTAAATTTTCATATCAATGCAATGTCTCGATGCTCATTACATTGTCAATACCGACAACAACCGATAATTGAATCAAATTTAACCGAAAATGACACTACTTGATGAATGATCGGTTTGCATACGTAACGACCGACCGAATGAAAATGACACTAAACCTCGAATGAAAATGATCGGTTTGCATTACGGAATCTAAACCCGACAATTCTAAGTACCGACAAATTGCATAGCTTGGATATGAAGCCGCTGCGGAGGGCACTTCAAAGTTTTGGGAAGACGGCCTTGTAGCTCCGGGGTCTTCTTCTTCATGTGAGGGATGTTATAGTGCGGGCCGCCATTGTGCTTCATGATTTCCATCATGCAACCCCGTTGGGTTAGAAAAAAATGTTTCGACCTCGTCTACCGTAGTTACGGTATGACTCATTCACCTTTACCACAATGTCCTTAATGTTGTTTGGTGTTCCTTTCTCAAACAATGCTTGAATAGTAGCAAAATATCCAAGATCCAACACGTTCGGATCGGGTGAGTTTGGAGGTTGACATGTTAGCCCGATGTCCCAACCATCGGCTTGGGCGGTTTGCACAAAAAGCCGGATCATCTACGGCGATGTGAGTCCTTGCATTGTCTTGCTTGAATGAAGATTGGCATCCCTCTTTCTTCGGCTGGCCACTTGGCTTTCGTGAGCGGGTAGAACTTTGTTGATAAGAAAATCCCTACTAACTTCCTTTGTGACAGACGTCATTGCCTTTGTTCTTGGTGCACCTACATGTCAAAACAAAAAAATTAGGTACCAATACAAAGTTACAAAGTAGTGTTTAGCATAAGAAAAAAAGTACACATACTAACCTCTCATTCCCCGTTTGGACTCCAACGTTTGCCGGTTCAACTTTGGTAAATGGAAATATTCCAATTTTACCATCAAAAGTGCAATTCCCATTTGCATCATATCTAGGCCTTGTAACTCGCGCAGCTAGAAACATCACCTTCTCTATGAAATTCTTACTTTTCATATGACATTGTGGCCTTTCCTCATCATTGGCGAGATAATATTTCTGATTCTTTCGTGTTCTATAGAACCGTTTCTCATCAATGTAGACCACATTGTACATAGGTTTGAAGCACAAATCGTTCATCATCATGGACAAACAATATTTTACCCGAGCTTTTTGTTCTCATCGAGTCAAACTAAACTTAAGATCATTAGTGTGACGACGAAAGTAGCCTTCTTTGAATCGATTATGAAGAGTGCTTTTCTTCAATCCTAAAGCACAAGCAAGGTTATGAAAGGTAGAGCGCTCCGAAAGAGGGACATTTTAATGGCTTCCATATCAATTTCTATTCGTTTCACGCCACAATTTTTTGAATACTTATTCACAATCTTTGGAATCCCACCCTCCTGTCCATTTCTCCAAATGGTTTGTACAACTCTTCTAGGGACACCAAATTTTTGAGCAACACTTAAAGAAACACCATGACGAAGAGTAGGTGGATTGGTTTTAGCCAACAATTCCACGATATATGGCGATCTTTAGATCGTCCGGATAGTATTTTCTCTTTTTCCAAAGGGATCCTGTGAAAGCATCTTAATGGAACAAAAATAAAACTACTTGGCGAATGATAAACAGCCCTACACATACAGATTGTGATCGATGTAAACCTTGGTTTGTGGACAAACGTTGGTTTGTTGGTGAACCTTGAAGAAAACCGAGAGAAACACCTTCTCGTTTCTCCATGAACAAACATCGGCGGCTTCGTCGGGGTCGCCGGATGGCCGTCGCCTTTAGTTTCATCACCATCGTCATTGACACCTTGGTTGACTTAATCAACAAAGAAAGGAACAGGTAAGAAAGAAGATCGAGTGCAGCAAATCAAACACACACATGCCTACTTGAATGCACGCATGATCGAATGCACACCTTGTGTTTCTCCATGGACATCATCGCCTTGCACACCACCCGGCTTTCAGTTCATCGGTGTCAACATCATCTCCTTGGCTTCCATCATCCTGACCATGTTGTAATCGAGCTGGTGAGCTGGACCATCATACTCACCGATCTCATCCCAATCCCAATCGGTGTGGGAGGCATCTAGTCTAGTGTCGATGGTGGAGAAAGAAGAGGTCGCAGAGAGACCAATACACTATGGCCGGATGTTTTCATCTTCCGTGGTGACTTATATAGGCCACCGAAAATTGATTTGGAAACGGAGAAGCAATGGCCCCAATTGAGATTGAATTTTCGCCGCTAGAATTTTCAGAAATTCGCCGCTAAGAGAAGCAGTGGGTTTAGAAGCGATGGCGCCAATACGGTTTACGGAGCGCGGGCGAAGGACACGAGGGCGCGCTGGCGAAGGGAAGTACGTGAGCGCTAACGGAGTTTTCATCGGTGTTATCTTGGGCAAGCGAAGAGGCATCGGGCACACGATCGGAGTTACAAGAACGCTGGCGAGCGGAGTTACGACGCTCCTTGGTCATCGCGCAGCAGAGGACTTATACGACGGAGAATCTTGGATGGAGGGAGTATATCTTGTCATTGTCTCTAGAGCTAGGCCATCGGAGCACGCATTAGCCGACATTCACGTGACGGTGGTATTAGACCACGGCGCTGGCGCGCGGTAGGGCAGCTTAGTGTGATCGATCCTCACCCGATGGCTTCCTCCACTTCGCGGCATCCGGAGCGCCCACAGTGCGCTCGGGACCCTCGACTTCTCCGCACCGAGCCGGAGCGGTCTATCACCGGAGCCGTCTTCGTCCCGCCCGATGCGGCGCGAGGACATCCCCGCCGCCTCCGAGGCGCCACCGACTCCGTCCTCACGGGCATGGGCTGGAATTGACTTCCGCGCCCACGAGCCCCATCCGCTCCGCCGTGGATCGCTTCTTCGCCCTCATCAAGGACCTGCTCCCGAACATCCCGGGTGCGAGCCTACGCAGGCTCGCCCGCGACGTGACCTTCTCCACCGCCAACGCGCCCCGCAGCCTTGCCGGAGAAGAGGCGCTGTCGGCCAACGAGTTCACGGCGGCCTACGCCAGATGTTCCCCAACGGGCGCCGGGCCTCCCCACCGGGGAGACGAACCCAGACAGACCAAGGGTCCCCCGAGCGCGAGCTCGCCCGAAAAGCATGAGCCTCATGGATCGCGACCCCACGCTGGCCGGCTGCTACATGTGCCACACCCCCCGAGGGTGCGGTAGACGAGCACCCTCGAGCGACTCGGGTCCGAGCACACCCCGGCATTCCAGCCCGACAGCGAGCCGGGTCGACCGCACAAAGCTCCGCCCCGACGAGCCCGAGGAGCCGAGCGAGAGGCGGCCCGAGAGCGCCGGGCCCTCCTCGCCGAGCAGAGGGAAAGCAACCTTCGAGAGCGTGAGCCCGAGCTCGGGAAGTGCACGACCGCATCAACCGCGATGAAGGCCCCGAGCAGCCCCGCCGGTGTTTGGGAGGGCGCCCAACCCGGGTGGCCGCCGCGCCGCCTCCCTACGCCGCTGCCCGGTCCCCGAGGAACCCGAGGCATGGAGAGCCCACGAGCAGCTCAAGAAGCCCGCGGAGGCAGCGGTCCAGCAGGCGGCAAGCTCAGCCCGCACCGACGGCTGCAGGAAGAGCACGAGGCCTCCTCCCATCCCGAAGTCCACGCTACGCCGGCTGGTCGGCGCGAACCGCGACGAGGGACACCATCAACACCCGACGCGAGGCGGAAGCTCGGGCCGACAAGAACATCCCCGAGATGATGGCAAGCGCACCACGACGACCGCCGCGACGACCGCCCCCCGCACCTACAAAGCAAGCGACGCGGTGGCCGCCACGACAAAGAAAGAGGACAAGAGCCGCAGCCCCACGCCGGCACGCCGCCCCGGGCCCGCCGCCGGCTGGATCACCGCGCCTCGAGGTCGAGCTCGAGGAGACCGAGGGCATTCAGCCACGCGATCCACGACGCCCCGCTCCCGCCTCACTTCCGAGCCCGACCTCGGTGCAGAAGTATAACAGGGAGACCAATCCCGCCACCTGGCTCGAGGATTACCACCTCGGATGTCGGGTCGAGGCGCCGACAAAGAACTACTTCATCATCCGCAACCTCCCGCCTATCTTGCAGATTCGGCATGCTCCCTGGCTCGAGCACTTGCCAGAAGGCACCATCCGTGACTGGGAGGACTTGCGCGACGCCTTCGTCGGCAACTTCCGGGCACCCACGCCAAAGCCGAGCACGATGTGGGACCTCTCGAGGGTGCAAGCGTAAGAAGGAGGAGAGCCTGCGCGACTACATCGCGCCTCTCCAAGCTCGCAACAACCTCTCCGAGGCCTCCGACCCAAAGTCATCACCGCCTTCACGCTCGGCACCACTTGCGAGCCCGATCCACGAGCTCGGCGTCAAGAAGCCCAAGACCGTGAAGGAGCTCCTCGACCTTGCTACTCGCCACGTTGAGGGAGAGGACGCCGCCTCCGCCGCCGCCACCGCAAGGGGCAGGTCCAAGGGCGATGACGGAGACGCGGAGGGATCCGCCCCCCGCGCACGTAAGAAGAAGAACAAGCGCCCCCGCGACGACGACGATGACAAGTTCGTCGGCCGGGGGCGCATAAGCGCAAGGCCGCCCCCAAGGGGGCACGAACTTCGGCCCGAAGGAGCACTTCGACAAGATGCTCAAGCCCCGTGCCCGCACCACGAGGGCCCCGGCTGCACAAGATGAAGGACTCGCCGCCTCATGAAGAAACACGTGATGGGCATGCTGGGGAGAGGCGACAAGGACGATGACGACGAAGGCCGCGGCGCAGCCCCGAAGAGTTCTCGAAGGCGACGCCTACATCGAGGACGGCGCCCGGCCAACGCGTCTCGGAGGAGCCCCCGGCTACGAGTCCGCACGCCGCCGAAGCTCACCCGCCGCCGTGAGGTCCCTCTTCACCGAGCCAGTGACGCCCGCCTACCTCTGCAGTGGTCGAGCTCGGTGATCACCTTCGACAAGGCGGATCACCCATGACACATCCCGCACCCGGGAGGTACCCGCCGTTGCCGTCGACCCTATCATCGGCACCAAGCGCCCGGCAAGGTGTCGATGGACGAGGGCAGCGGCCTCAACCTCCTCTACATACACGCGCCGCCCAAGCTCTTGGCATCCCCAAGGCACGACTCCACCCCCTCACCGGAGCCGATCCACGGCGTGGTACCTGGAAGCGATGGTCCCGCTCGGGCGGATCGATCTCCCCTCGCCACCTTTGGCACCCTAGACAACTTCCGCAAGGAGGTCCTCACGTTCGAGGTGCCCTGCTCAAGAACGCCTACCACGCTACCGTTAGGGCGTCCATGCTACGCGAAATTCATGGCCGCCCCCAACTACACCTACCTCAAACTCAAGATCCCCGACCGAAAGGGGTCATCACCGTCGACTCCACCTTCGAGCACGCCTTTGGCTGCGAGGCCGCCGCCGTCCAGTACGCCGACGCCGTAGTCGAGATTGAGCAGATGCTGCCCAAGATGACGGCTTGGGCCGCCGAGACTCCCCCGAGCTCAAGAAGATGACGAAAGCACGAGCTCATCCGCCGAGCTCCGCAGGGCGAGCACGAGCCCTCCGCCGAGCTCGAAGGTCACGGGCACATTCGAGCCCGAGAAGGACGCCAAGGAAATCGTGGGCGGGTGAAGACGGACGCACCTTCTCCGCGGTGCCGAGCTCACCCCCCAATAGGAAAGCGAAGCCGTCAATCCTCCTCCGTGCGAACCCCTCGACGTGAGCCAAGCATGGAGGGCCCTCGGATATGCCCGACATACCGAGGGAAGTCGCCGAGCACTCCTTGAACATCAAGCCCGCTCGGCCGGTGAAGCAAAGGCTCAGCGTTTCGACGACGCCCGACGCCAAGCAATCGCCGAGGAGATAGACAAGCTCTTAGCCGCTAGGTTTATCAAGGAGTTGTATCATCCCGAGTGGATAGCCAACCCCGTACTAGTTAAGAAGAAGAATGGGAAATGGAGAATGTGTGTTGACTATACGAGTCTCAACAAAGCATGCCCTAAGGATCCGTTTCCTTTACCGCGCATTGATCAAATTGTTGATTCCACCTCCGGGTGCGAAACACTCTATTTTCTTGACGCCTACTCCGGCTACCACCAGATCGCGATGAACGAGCTCGATCAGCTCGCCACCTCCTTCATCACTCCGCTCGGCGCATTCTGCTACGTAACAATGCCCTTTGGTTTGAAAAACGTCGGCGCCACCTTTCAAAGGTGTATGCAGAAAGTCTTCAAAGAGCTCCTCGGAAAGCTCGTCGAAGCATACGTCGATGACATCGTTGTCAAGACAAAGCGCTCTGGAGAGCTCATCCCCGACCTCGAAAAGGTCTTCGCCAAGCTCCGCGAGTTTGGAGTCAAGCTCAATCCCGAAAAATGCGTCTTCGGGGTCCCGCGAGGGAAATTGCTCGGTTTCATCGTATCTGAGCATGCCATCGAAGCCAATCCTGAAAAAATCGCCGCCATCACGAATATGGGGCCGATCAAGAGCGTCAAGGATGTCACGGTGGCTCACGGGCTGTCTCGCAGCCCTTAGTCGGTTCATAGCTCGGTTAGGAGAGCATAGCCTACCGCTGTACAAACTGCTCAAGAAGACCGAGCGCTTCGCCTGGACCGACGAGGCCCAACAAGCCCTCGACTCCCTGAAGCACCTCCTTTCAAACCCGCCAGTGCTTGTGGCCCCGGCCCCGGACGAGCCCGTCCTCCTATACATCTCGGCAACCTCGAAGGTTGTCAGCACTGTGCTTGTGGTAGAGAGAGAGGAGGAGGGCCACGCGCTCAAGGTCCAGCGAATCGGTCTACTTCATCAACGGCAAGCTTTCCGACACCAAGACGCGCTACGCACAGCTCGAAAAGCTCGTGTACACACTCCTCATCACCCGAAGCAAGTTACGACACTACTTCAACTCCCATCCCGTCGCGGTCGCTTCAAGTACCCCGTTGACGGTAACCAACCGCAAATTAAACACCATCAACACAACACCAAAACAACCTAGAAATAGGGATTTCAACTAACATATTCCAAAGTTTTGGTGTTTATTTGGACTTGCAGGTACCAACTCAAGGATGATCACTTTGGGCCAAAAGACAAAGAAAAAGAAATAAAACCAACAAATAGAAAAAAAGCCCAAAGGAGCAAATGGCAAGCCCAAACAAGAATCGGGACAAAACGTCAAAACCAGGCCGGGCCAAGACCACCTCACGACTTTTCACAAAGAAGGCCCAGCCACCGAAGCCAGAGCGGGGCCCCAAAGGGTGCGCGCACCACTGGTGCGGCCGCACCCCCGGCCGAGGCGGTTCGGGCCCAGCCGGGAGGCGGTTTGTTACCTTCCAAAACGGACACTACCGACGTTGGATGGTCGGTTTGGCGGATTTGGAAGGTTTTCCTAGGTCGGTTTTGGTGTTTTTAGCACTTAGGTCCCTCCCCTTGTGTATAAATAGCTCCCTCCTTCACCTCTCAAAACAACAATTCCAAGGAGAAACCAAATTCACTTGTGTAAGAGAGTAGAATTAGTTCTTCTTCTTCTTCTTCTTCTATATCTTCTTCTAAATTCTAGAGAGTGAGAGAGGGAAAAGCTAGAAAGAAGCTTTGTTCTTTCTACCCTGAGTTGCTGCTTCGCCCTTCCTCGTGTTCCGCGGTTCCTAGGAGGACGGAGTGCGGACTTGTCGGTACACCCGCCCTGGCTTGTACCTCTGCAAGCTACTTACACTTTGGTAAGGAGTCTTGTGATTATCTTGCAGCTACTTAATTTCCTTCGTATATTTCTTAGTCTGTTGTAGACTTGTGGGATCGGTAGATTGTCTCATTAAGAGCGTTAGTTCTGGTGAAGGAACTCTTGACCTGGGAACCTTGGCCAACATCAAGAACTGACCAATAGTGCAAACGTGGTGTTTGGACTAGCGTTCACCTACCTTTGTGGCGCATCCCACTTGAGGGGGTAGGCGGCTTGGTCGTGACAAGCCTTGTCCGTCCCTTGAAACCCCCACATTCGGTGTGGCGCAGTTGCTAATTGCCTTTAAGCCGCCTGGGGCGTTGGCCGGTGCCCGAAGTGAGTAGACAACAGACTTTAGAAATCACCGCCTGAAAACTTAGCCTATAGATACCTCGCTACTCTTAGAAAACAAACCCTTGCCTTAGGTTGACATAGACCGTAAAAAACCGCGGCGATCGCCCTTGTGTAAAATACGATACCCTCTACCATCAAGGCATTTCTTAGCGCAATCAAAGGAAACAGTATAGAACCCATCCCCAATAACAAGCCCGAAATGCGCCGCCGACATTCCCAAATAAAACCACCATGTCGGTGATCCGAAAGGGATTGTCAACGGGATAGATCTTGCCATCTTAGATATTTCATCCGCAAGCACGGATCTATCATTGTAGCATTTCACCCGAAGTATTCAGTGGTATCGTTATTTATATTTTTCCAAAGGAAGGCATGTAATTAATAAGCTAGCATGGCATCCGAATAGAGGAACATGTGTTTGCTTAGACCAAATTGTTCATAACAGGTAAGCAATAATCGTTGTTGGATAGTGTGACACACACTTAAGAATCCACCAGCAAAAGGATAAAGAAAATAGATAAAGAATAAATGAATAACCTAATGGAGTAATTCTAATGTATCTAGTCATGGCCATACAAATGAATAGTTAGGATCATATGCAAACTGATTTAATCGTGGTTAGGTCTAGGATAACAGGGAGACTCCCCGGATACCATACGGCCCGATGGGAAGCATTTACGAACTCCTACAAAGACATACGAACGTGGGGGATTTCAAAGGACGGTCAAGGCTTGTCACGACCAAGCCGCCTACCCCTCAACCGTGGCATGCACTCATATCCGCAGGTGTCGTAATACCCGGGCACCATGCCCGCATATCAGAGCACTACTCTTGTCCCCCCAGGATCCCCACTCGTCGAATGGACGGACTAGAACAAGAGCAAACCCGAAGGAACAACGAACCGATATCCCACCTCTAATCAAGTTAGGCATATGATGATCGGTGATGAACTGAGATGAACATGTCAAGATTATGATATGTAAACTATATGCTAGTTCATATACCAACACAAGAACATGATCAAGACTATACTCTAGTTCATAAGTTAGGCCAAGAACATAGATATAAGACTTGCAAATAGAAGAATGCTCCATAGAGAAGATGTATTACCAAGGCACTTTCTTCTAGGAGACAAGCCCTCCTTGTAGCTCTTCTACTCCAAGTGCTAACCAAGAACTAAGAAGAAGAAGAAAGAAGAAGTAGAAGAAGAGAGAGAGGTAGAGGTGGTAGAGAGAGGAAGATTGCTGGTTTGCTGGACTCCAAGTGGTGTGTGTTGAGAGAGGAGGAGAGGGGGTCTACTTATACACTTGGAGGAGGGGCCTAAGTGCTAAATTACACCAAAACCGACCTGGTAAACCTTCCTAATCTGAGCAAACCGACCATCCCACGGCGGTAGCACCCATTTGGTAAGTGCATGAACCGCCTCCCGAGGTTGGGCGAAACCGCCTCAGGGGGTGCGGCCGCACCAGGTGGTGCGCGCGCCCCCCCGGCTCGGCCTCGCCCGGTCCCGGTGGGTGTCGCCCTTGTCTTGAAAAGTTGTGGGCCGGGCTTGGCTCGCCCAATTTTGATGTTTTGGGTCGATTTGCTCCTGGGCTTGTGTTTTGCAATAATGCGTTTTTCCTGATGGCGTACTTTTGGTCGATTTTCCACGTGCTTTTATTATAAATCTGCAAAATAAAATACTAGACACTACAAGTGGAATTTTATTAGTGATAAATGCATATGAGTATAAAAGGTATAGTTTTACTCCCTTTATGGTAGTAAGTTGACGGGAAAAATATGTCGTTGGTAACCGTCAACAAACTCCCCAAGCTTACCCTTTGCGCGTCCTCGAGCAAAAGAGATAAGTACTTGGTTGTTGATCAGAGTTGCTACTATGCCGATTACATTTCACAAGTGCCGGTTATAATAAGATTTTCTACTAGTTTGAATAAAATGGCACATCTTTTTTCCCACCCTTTATTACCTTTCATCGCAGCGGGCTTTCTAGCTTTTCTCAAAGTCTTGGGTGGTTGCCGATAGAAACGGTTATAACAGAGATGCTTATCATTCATCCTTTTGATCAACTTTTTATCCGGGGTTTATTTATTTAGATAATATTTATTATAATTTTTTTTCGAGAAAGCATGGGCTTTATTGCTATGTATATATATATATATATATATTTTTTTTGGAGAGGTGGGCTCCACTCGCCCTAGACTTTTGTCTTTTATTTCCTCTCTTTTCTTTCTTTTTTTTTTAGAGATGTGGGCTCTTCTCGCCCTCGGACACTTGTCCATTTTTCATCTCATTTTTTTTTTCTTCTCTTTTTAGCATAGCCCATATCATTTCTCTTTTCTTTCAAAGTAGATTCCCTGATGTCAAGTTTCTCTTTTTTTGGACGAAATCATAGCAAATCCATTTGTACCATATCATACTTGGCAACAACTTAGACTAGATAGAGCCTATGCAACCCACATGAATCAGTTTTTCAGATGAGTTTTTAGATTTAGCCACTAAATCCAAACTTTGTCTTGAAAAGTTGTGGGCCGGGCTTGGCTCGCCCAATTTTGATGTTTTGGGTCGATTTGCTCTCGGGCTTGTGTTTTGCAATAATGCGTTTTCCCCTGATGGCGTACTTTGGTCGATTTTTCCACTTGCTTTTATTATAAATCTACAAAATAAAATACTAGACACTACAAGTGAAATTTTATTAGTGATAAATGCATATGAGTATAAAAAGGTATAGTTTTACTCCCTTTATGGTAGTAAGTTGACGGAAAAATATGTCGTTGGTAATCGTCAACAACCACCGGTGAAGTGCTACAACGGTATTTCCGCGGCGCTTGCGGATTTCTTTTGTGTGCGTAAGAAACACCAACAAGCATTTCCGGCGCCGTTGCTTGGGGACACGCTTGTCGAAGTTATATCTTGAGCCTAGTCGACTGCAGGACCGGTAGTATCCTTTAAAACAAAAATACCAAAAATAGTTCCCGCCACTCATGGAGCAACCTACCCTACAAATCCTATCCGCCCCTAAGGGCGAAGCTCAGAGAACCACGCCCATCCGCGAATCCAATCACAGCTTGAGTATGAGCTCCGCCCGCTTTATAGCCATGAGTTCAGCCCGAGCCTTTTCGTGCTCGAATATGAAAAACCCCTATCATCACTTACGGGAGTTTGAGCAGCCGTGTGGTCGCCTCGACAATTGCGTGGCATGACACACGACACGCTGAGGTGGAAGTTGTTTCCGTTCTCTCTCACCGAGAGGGCGACTCAATGGTATGCCCATAACGTAGGGTTGGTAAACGGAGAATGGGAAGAACTCACGAAACAAATTTCGTGTAGCGTTCTACCCTTTATCCGTAATCGCGGCCCTCGCGACAAGAGATACTCAACTTCCAACAAATAGAGGGTGAAACCTTAGGTGCAGCCTCGGGACCGGTTTACCACGCTTACACGATCCGGCCCGCACTGCCCATACCAAACCACGTGCTTTTACAAAGATTGCCGGGATTGGATTGGACAGGCAACCGCCTCGCCGCTTGATTTAGCCGCCGGAGGGTCGCTTTGCACATAAAACCACAAATGAAGGAGAAGCTCTCCTAAACCGTATTCTTGAGAATACTCCTCCGCTAGAACCCATCCGAGTAGAACCCAAGCGTAAAACAAGAGGAAGTCTCTTCGCTACCGCCGAACCCTCAAACATCTTTAGAGAGACCCCGCGCCTCGAACCGTAACCAAAGGAGACCGCATGGTCGGATCTCCCGCTTTTGAGGAAGACCCTATCGAAAGCAATTCGGTAATACCTCAATTAAACAATGGAAGAAACCACTGGCCCCAGCTTGGCCCTAAACCACCCCCTCGGATAAATTCTTTCTCTAGGAGTCTATTAAGGAGCTAACAGCTATAATGAGCACGAATGGTCTGCGAGAGGAAGGACCTTCTTTCGAAGAAATTCGGATAAGTGGCCCCTCTACACCAATCCATTGCGAATATCAGGGAAACTTGGTGGAAGTCATGTATAACCCCGCTGTGGGAATAAACATAATGTCCAAAACCTTCGCACAAGCTTGTGAAGAGGAAGCTGTTAGGACCCCCACAACACGGACCTTGCGCATAGCACCACGCACCACACCATTAAAAGCCGTGGAGGTTATACATGAACAAATCTTCCCGCACAAGGATGTCAAGTTGTCTTTGGATTTTCATATTTTTGATGTCCAAGACTTCTCGACATCCCGATTGGGCATCCCTTGGAGAAGATTCTTGATTTATCAACATCCGGGGATTTAGATGTCAAACTTGGGAAGAAAAAGTTTTCTATTCCAGTTACTCGAGCCAAAAACTCGGTAATAGAACCCTTCCTTGAGTATGACATGCCCGAGGAGGTCATGGGAGTTATGCTATATGAGAACCCAGAAACAGACCTAGAAAAAGACGCCCAATTCTTCATTGAAGAAGAGGACGATTCAGGGGAACTCATAGAACTTCCCAAAGAGGAAGAGCTAACTCGGCCTCCAGTTGAGCTTAAACCCCTACCCCCCTGTGCCTACGCCGTGTCTTCCTAAACGGCGATTCACAAGCACCGGTCATCATAAGTTTATAAACTTAGTGACCAGAAACCACCCAGCCTAATAGCCGTCTTAGAGAAACACGTGATCGGTCTTTGGGTATTCCCTTCAAGATCTAAAAGGGGTAAGCCCAACACTATGCACACATCGCATTCCTATTGACCCCGCCAAGCACCCCATCATGCGAACCCCAAATAGTAGGCTCAATAATGCGATGCGTGAAGTCGTGAAGAAGAAAGTTCTCAAACTTCTTCACACCGGATTATCTATCCCGCACCACCGCGGCTGATTGGGTTAGCCCAACCAAGTGGTCCCTAAAAAGGGAGGAATGACAATCGTTGAGAACGCTTAAAAACGAACTCATTCCACAAAGACAAGTCACAGGGTGGAGAATGTGTATTGATTATAGAAAACTTAACAAGGCAACAAAGAAAGATCACTTCCTCGCCGCCCTTTATTGATGAAATGTTGGAGCGGTTAGCGAAAACATTCTTTCTTCTCGTTTCATTGATTCGGGTATTCCGCTACCACCGCATCCCGATCCACCCCGATGACTAGAGCAAGACCATGTTCACATGCCCATACGAACCTATGCCTACCGTAGAATGTCATTTGGGTTGTGTAATGCACCTGCTTCTTTTCGCCGTGCATGATGTCTATCTTCTCGTAAATGATCGAGGAAATCATGGAGGTCTTCATGGACGATTTCTCGCCTATGGTAAGACTTTTGAAAGTTGTCTAAAGAACCTAGATCGGGTCTTGCAACCGATGCCAAGAAAAGGACCTGGTACTCGAATCGAAAAAGTGCCACTTTATGGTCCGAGAAGGCATCGTTTCTTGGGCACCTCGTGTCCGAGAGGGGGATAGAGGTAGACAAAGCCAAAATAGATGTTATTGAAAAAGTTACCACCCCCAAACGCGTCAAAGG
Organism: Hyparrhenia diplandra; assembly: GCA_015847255.1. Lineage (NCBI taxonomy): Eukaryota > Viridiplantae > Streptophyta > Magnoliopsida > Poales > Poaceae > Hyparrhenia > Hyparrhenia diplandra. Next base: position 405,141 of record JADLZK010007785.1, on the reverse strand, counting down.
TATCCATAGTTTCCTAGGCCACGCAGGTTTTATAGAAGATTCATAAAAGATTTTTCACAAATCGCTAGACCCCTTACGGCCCTCTAGCCAAGGACGTACCCTTTGACTTCACGATGAGTGCTTGCACGCTTTGGCCCCGAAGAAAGCACTCATCTCGCCCGATCATCCAACCCCCTGATTGGTCGCTGCCATTCGAAATCATGTGCGATGCTAGCGACTACGCCGTTGGTGCGCTTTAGGCCAAACCAAGGACAAAAAGCAGCATGCCGCCGCATATGCTAGCAAAACTCGGCAGAGCCCCGGCTTTAATTACGCTACGACGGAAAAAGGAACTCCCCGGGCAAGTAGTCTTTGCTATCGAGAAGTTTCGATCCTACTTAGTGGGCGCAAAATAAATCGCTCTACACGCATCATGCCGCCCTTAAGTATCTTCTACCAAAAAGGATGCGAAACCTTACTTGATCCGCTGGATTCTTCTCGCTCCAAGAATTTGACATCGAAATAAAAGATAAAAAGGAGTAGAAAATACGATTCGCGGATCATTTGTCGGGTATGCAGGTAACTAACATGCAGAACTACCAATCAACGACTACCGCGCGACGACATGCTACTCAAGGTGTCGCATTTCAACCCATGGTACGCAAACATTGTGAATTACATGGTTGCGGGATATGTACCACCCGGGAGAACAAGCGAAACTCAAATGGAGAGCGGGCGGCACCTATGGGATGACCCATATCTCGTATAGGGTGTGTGCGGACGGCTTGCCGAAAGATGCGTACCAAGGGAGGAAGGAATACAGATCATTGAAAAATGTCATGCATCTCCCTACGCCGACATCTCGGAGTATTCCGCACACAAGCCAAAAATTTGGCAAAGGCGGGTTCTTCCGCCGACGATGTACGGCGACACGAAAAGAATTCATCGAAGATGCTACAACCGCGAAGACTGGGAATATCACAGCTCGTGATGCAATGCCCTGCATTACAACCTTCAAATAGAAATATTTGATGTGTGGGGCATTGACTACATGGGGCCATTCCGTAAGTCCCATGATTGCGAGTATATCCTCGGTGGCGTAGACTACGTCGAGAAGTGGGTAGAGGCACTACCATGCGAGAGCCGCCGATGGCAAGCACACGCGCAAGATGTTCCATGAAATCATCTTTCCCCGTTTCGGAATGCCATGCATGGTGATCGCTGATGGAGGATCGCATTTCAAGGACAAATCATTCAAGACGTTCTTGAAGGAGCTTGGCACTCAGCACAATATTGCTACCCCTTATCATCCGGAAACCAAATGGGCAAGCGAAACCTCCAATAAACAAATCAAAAACATCCCGCAGGAAGACGGTCAACGAGATGGGGAAGGGTTGGAAAAACAAGCTACCCGATGCTCTCTCGGCATATCGGACGGCTTACAAAGCCCCCATCGGCATGTCACCTTACCAAATGGTCTATGGTAAAACCCGCCATTTACCGCTTGAGCCGAAACATCAAGCTCATTGGGCCATCAAAAAGTGGAACATGGACGCCGACTCGTTGGGAAGAACCGCCGAGACAAATCTCGAACTTGAAGAATGGCGAGAGAAGGCATACCACGCTGCAAAGCTCTACAAAGAGCGCACAAAAAAGATGGCATGATCGGGTATCAAGATCAAAGAATTCACCACGGAGACAAAGTACTCCTATTCAACTCCCGTGAAACTGTTCGGCAAGGAAAGTTAAGGAGCAAATGGAAAGGACCGTACACCATCATCAACACGCCGCCAAATGGCGCAATCACAATCCAAGATGACGCAGTGAGATACAAAAGGTAAACGGTCAACGCCTTAAGCTTTTCTTTGAGCCAAGATTCGATCTTTAACCAAGAGCTCGATAGAATAGATTTATGCTTTGAGAATTAATTTATGTTGATCAGCATATAAAAAAAGATATTTATAAATTAAAATTGTTACAACTAAATATATATATATATATATATATATATATATATATATATATATATATATATAAAAAGTATAAATACATAAGGTAATAATAAAACATAAAAGTTATCTATATATTTTTACTTTGTTTTAAATAAAGTATTTACCTTGTTATTTTCTTTTTACTTCACTAAATTTATGCCGGTCATTTGCTACACAAAGGATATCTACTTTCTAAATTAATCAAAGCATAAACTATTTTCAAAATTTGAATTTGAGGATCAATTAGAGATCAGCAAAAGAAAGGAAGGAACTCGCGGCAAACACCGATTCAAAACTTTTCGTAAAAGGAAACAGATGTGGCCGAAAAACACGACCCGAGGGGGACACTGGTGGTGCGCTGCAAGCACCACCCGGTGCGCCCGCACCCCTGCCGGCCCGTTGGTCCGGGATTTCGCCCATCTCCTTCTCCTTTCTCACAACCCACGGTAGTAAGGTTTGCTCGGCCCTTTTTTTTTGACCTACCAAACCTAGAGGAGAATTTGTCCTATAAAATCCACCCTCCTCCTCTCTATTCATCACACCTCTCCTTCTTGCTCTTCTCCTCTTCTCAAATCTTCTTCTTCTAAGCCAAGAACAAACTGCAATGGCAAGCCATGCCCTCACTCTCTACAATTCTGCTCGCTCACTTTGCACCCTCAATGAGGATGACTTGATCTTCCCTAATGATGAGGTTGAACCATCCTCCGCCCCCCTCTTGCCGTGCTCCCTCCCCCACGCCACTCATCTAGTGGAGGGAACGGCTATGTGTCTACGGGCAGATCCGTGACACGCAAGAGTATCCTTGGGGCGCCCACCTCGTCCTACGGTGGGCACCACAGGCGTCAAGAGGAAGGAGCCCGATGTACCGGGCGCCCGTACCACATCAACAGAGACGTCCTCCTTCCACACCTCCGACTTCAATTTACCCGCACACACCGTTGTCGGTGTCGACATGCCCACGGGAGGACGTGGGAAAGGGCTTATGAAAGAAGCCAACTCCTACTCCAAATGATGTCTCCAAGTGCTCCACTTCGCATCCCCTCGGGTGAATCCTAGAAAGGCCCCGAATGTTGTTGAAAGTCGCCGAGTAGTGAGGGCCCTATGAGGGTACCCCGTGCTACACCTAGGAAGGCTCCCAATGTTCTCGAGAGCCGCCCGAGGGTACTCCATCACCGCACACAGGTTTGGAGTAGCACGTCCCTAAGGTCCCTTCACTAGCAACCTTAAACGCTAGAGTCAACTCTCTAAACAAGCTAGTGAAAACCTTGACCCAGAGGTAGAAGGGGCGGAACTTAGAGAATGCGTACATTAGGAAAGAATTAGATTCTTTCGCTCCTCAACTTCAAGACTAAGCCGGGCTAGGGTCGCTAGAGTTTGCTAACGCAGTAACACGCCCTACCTTTAAGCCTCGCTTAATTTGCTCTACCTCTTTATCAATAATTAGGCGCGCACTAGTTTAAATTTTTCAGCATTTCCCTTCCAATCATTTTGTAATTCCTTCAAAGTGTGCGCCCCAGCTTGAATTATTTATAAATAAAAGTTTTGTTATTATATTATTGTATATGTCTCCACTTGTTTTTTGTCCTTGTGCAAAAAAAAATTAAAAATAGGTACAAAAAACAAGTGTGGGGAGGCTCACAAGTCAATGGTACACGATTTATTTAAATTAAATGTTGACTTGTGACTTTTCTTTAAGTGCTAAAACCTGAACCAAGCTCCATCTCTATATCTACCAATTGATACATGGCATGCATACATTTTATTCCTTGTCATAATCCATACCTTGTTGAGCAACTATCCATTAGGGACCCCATGCTTATCTAAATAATTGATCTTTGTGATATGGTAGAATGACTTGACGCTTGCTCTCTTTTGCAATAAGACTTGGTTTTATCTTCAAAAAAATTTAAAATAAAGCATGCTCATGGTTTGACTTAGCCAAATCCTACCAAAGCCCGAATAATGATATGATTATCCACTATAGCTACTACCTGCTATATTGAGTTTTGTCGCCCTCAGTAGATCCGCGTTGAGAGAGGCTCATACTCCCAAGATCGAAAAACACGTACACCCACATACACACGCCAGTTCTCACAATTTATGAGAATTGCGCACAACATGCATCTTTACCATCCACCAAATAAATACTCCATTCATTATACCATGATCATCTCCTGTTGTCAAGAAAAATGCAGAGAGAAAGATACAGGCTGCAGAAAAAGAAAAGAATAAGAGATGAAAAATGGACATGTGTCCGAGGGCGAGTAGAGCCCACATCTCCAAAAAAAAAAAAAAAAAAGCCTCAGATTCTCCAAAAGCATACAAAAAAAAAGGGAAAGAGATCATGAGTCAAGGAGTAACCACAGAGAAAATATATCATCAATATTTTCCACACACTCTTGCACATTTCGATCTAAGGGTATGGCACCTCTTTCCAACGATCCAGAGTTTGACCCGACAATATATACAGAGGTACGTATGCATCACTCCACTTAAAGATCCGCAAAAAACCCTGCAAAATAGGATGAGTGAGAGTGATACAAACAAGAGTGCTTTGAGAGGAAAATTCAAACAAGAGTGATTTTGTGAGAGTCAATGCCATAAAAAGCAATGCTATTTCTTTCAAAAAATTCAAAAAAAACTTACCAAGTCTTTGCGCATGAGTAGTAGCAAGAAGATGGAAGTTCATGTTGTTCCATTGCTCAATTATTCTAAGATAGCTTGGTAGCCACCATGAATGCTCACAAGGCAGGTAAAGCTTGGAATAACCTGTATGCAAGCTTACATCTTGGAGATTGAACCACTTTAGTCCCTATGCCTTCACTCGAGGACGGGTAAAGGGCTAAGTGTGGGGAGTTTGTTGACGGTAACCAATTGCAAATTAAACACCGTCAACACAACACCAAAACAACCTAGAAATAGGGATTTCAACTAACATATTCCAAAGTTTTGGTGTTTATTTGGACTTGCGGTACCAACTCAAGGATGATCACTTTGGGCCAAAAAAAGACAAAGAAAAAGAAATAAAACCAACAAATAGAAAAAGGCCCAAAGGAGCAAATGGCAAGCCCAAACAAGAATCGGGACAAACGTCAAAACCGGTAGGGCCAAGACCACCTCACGACTTTTCACAGCAAGGAGGCCCAACCGCCCGCCGAAGCCAGAGCCAGGCGGGGCCCCAGCAGGTGCGCGCGCACCACTGAATGCGGCCGCACCCTCGGCCCGAGGCGGTTCGCCCGGCCGAGGAGGCGGTTTGTTACCTTCCAAAACGGACACTACCGACGTTGGATGGTCGGGTTTGGCGGATTTGGAAGGTTTTCCTAGGTCGGTTTTGGTGTTTTTAGCACTTAGGTCCCTCCCCTTGTGTATAAATAGCTCCCTCCTTCACCTCTCAAAACAACAATTCCAAGGAGAAACTAGTCCACTTGTGTAAGAGAGTAGAATTAGTTCTTCTTCTTCTACTTCTTCTATATCTTCTTCTAAATTCTAGAGAGTGAGAGAGGGAAAAGCTAGAAAGAAGCTTTGTTCTTTCTACCCGGAGTTGCCGTGTAACACCCCAAATTTTTCACTTTTGGAAATAGAATAAAATGATTTATTTATGCAGTTTATGTGAAGCATTGAATTTAGGAATAATAATTTTTATGAAAATTAAAATCAATCATAAGGCTAGACACATGTATGTGCACTCATGCTGCTGCATTATTATTTTTGTATTGTTTGGATTTGACCAAATTTGCAAAAGAATTCAAATTGTTTTGAAAAGCCACTTGAAAAGGAATTTAAAATAAAAAGAAAAGCTATTTCTTTTCTCTCTTTATTCTTTTGTTTAGCTCAATCTGGCCGTGTGCCATATCTTTTTCTTTAGGCCTGCACGTCAGTTTCTTCTCTTGGGCTGAAATTCGCCTAGGTTCAGTCCAGGTTCATAACATTACAGCAGCGTGCTGCCTTCCTGACTTGGATCGCTGACAGCGTTGGCCCGCATGTCAGTTCTTTCCCTTTCCTTTCTTCTTCCTGGCAACGCTTTCCAAAAATCGGAAACTCCAGTTTCCTTCGTTGAACCGGAGTCTGATCTCGAGTTTTCCATCTTTGCTGTACCCTTTGGGACTATTTAAGCCGACGCCCGGACACCCTCGTTCCTATCTACTACGCGCCCCAGCCCTAGCTCGAGCAGCAGCAGAGAACGCCGCTGCCCGTCGAAATCCGCCGCCAGGCTCAAATTCCCGAGCACCGACGAGTTCTCCTCGCAATAGTCGCAGCCGTCCGCCACCTGCAGCCGTCGTCCTCCTCGGGTCCGATTAGCCCCCTCGATTTCGATCCAGGTGAGTCCGCATCGATCCGCTCTTTAAACTTGGATCAAATCCCGCCCAAAACCGGTACCGTAGCGGCCGGACCACTTACTCCCGCGAACTTCCGTCGACTCCGGCGATGGCGCCGCCCTCTTCGTCTCCGCGAAATAAGCGCCGCATTCGGCCCCAGGTCTAATCCCGACCGATCGTTTTAAATCCAACGGTCGGGAAATCCAAGATACCCCTTCGTCCGGCTATTTTACAAGTTAAACCCTGTCATCTACGGTTAATTCCGTAAGAGCCCTTGGCGCTGTTTCAGTGTTTACGCTATGCCTTCGGGAAAGCGTAATTTCATCTTAGCAGCCGCAATTTGCGCTTTCAGTATTTACGGTTTTGCCATCCAGATTCAATTGCTCATATCTTTCTCGTTTTAAATCCGATTTGAGTCGCTCAAGATTCGTTAGATTCGTAATTTCGTAATCTACATGTTAGTATCACTGTTAGTCAGGTTTTTTGAACTTTTAAATTCGAATTATTATTTAGCTTATTATTTTATTACTAGTAAACTTGTAAAATTCATATCTCCACGCCGTTTAGCTCCGATTTCGGTGATCATCGCGTCTATGTGATCGTAGTGACGTGTAGTTTAGTTTATGCTTTTCAAACTGTTTTCTAATGATTGGTGTGCTGTTATCTTATAATGCTCTTGTTTGCTTCGCGTATGAATGCTCTCGGATGTTTGTGTGTTCTGCTGATTGGAATCAAGTAGACGATGAGCGTTATGTTGGCGATCTAGAAGAGTTGATGATCAAGGAGTTCTTTTGAAGTTTGGACTTGAAGAAGGATCTATATTTGAGGCAAGTATAGCTTGGGATCATCCTTGATATCCTATTCACCTTAATCATTATTTCATGATGCATGGGTCCTCCTTGTTTGCCATTAAGGACTTACCTAGTCTTGATTACTTGATCCTTGACTCCTATGGGTTATGCATTGGGTAGTAAATTGCTAGCGCTCAACCAACAAACATTATTTATTGCTTTATGGATTAAATCATGATGATTAGTTGTTGATGCCATGGTACATAGGGCGAAAGAGCTTGTGTTGTTTATTTATGAAGCTCTTAGCTCTCCATAAGGACTTATTCATTCGTGATCATCCGGGATATACAAATGCGGCTATGGGGGTCACATGGCTCGATTTTGGTTGTTCAAGGGGTCTACCTAACTTTGTTGGTGGTTTGCCGTAATTGGGAGAAAACGGGTTGTAGCTCACATTTGGCCATTCAATATTTTTAGGAGGGTCTTTGAACGACCTTATATGGTCTTCACTTGGTTAGGGAGTCGAGAACCTACTCGTGGAAACCATGACCCGTAGTGAAAGTGTACACCTCTGCTTGTGAGTTAACTAAACCGACATGTCGGTAGTGTTCGCGGTCATGAACGACCTTGGAGACATTAATGGATAGAATTTTGTGCTTACTTTGTTGCTAATATTAAATTGATGTTGATATCTGTTCACACTTGTGATTAATGGGTTAATGGGATTCCTTTATGCTTAAGCCTAAAACTTGACCAACACTAAAAGCAAACCCAGATTAAGACGAAGGTCGCCTTCTAAGCCTCATAACCCCTGGCTATGCTTAGCGAGAGTTCGACATGGACTCACCCTTGCTATTTCACCCCCCCACCTCGGGAGGAAGTTAGGCTTGTGATCAACCAACCCGGTCCCCCTCGTGAGTCTACACCGTAAGATCAGAGTGTCTTTCCGCCGCTTGCTAGCTAAGGTTTATACTTTTATTCTATGCTTGTTATATTTTAAGCATTGTGAATTGATTACCATTCATTTGTAAACTATATGTGAGATTTGACTTCCGTGGCTCACATATGGCTTCATCTCGTTTTGTTCTTAAAACCGGGTGTTACAAATTGGTATCGGCTCCGTCGACCGTAGGGCGCAAAACCTAGTTAGAATTGGGCGCATCTTAATTATAAGAGTCACTAGAGTACGAAGCACACATCACAAGGAGGGATATGTTTACCGTTCACGAAGTGTTGAATCCATTCACTTTCCTCTTGCCGATCACCTCAACAAAAGTATGCCGCGATATCTGCTTTGCTCATCAAGCTCGTTTGGAATATCTTGGGAAACACTATGAAGAGATGAAGGATGACAAGCGGAAGTATTTCCTAGACGTTTACGAAGTAATTACCCGGTTGTGTTATGGATGATCCTAGTATAGAGCAAGATGAGGAAATAAAGGAGATGGCCGTAACAATCCAAGTCCTCCATCGAAAGTTGAAAGATAGTCAACTAGAGTTAGCGTAAGTAAGACAAGATCATGAGGAAGCTCTTGATGAGATTGGCCGAAAGTGGAGAAGTCATCTTTGGACTACCAAGGATCAATGAAGTGGAGGACGTGTTCTACCCATCCCCACGCAAAGGTGTTACCTTGGTTGACGCTGCAATCACACCATGTTTAAGTAGGAAATTATGCCCCCTTATGCAACAAAACGTTAGTAGTGAAAGTTGAGTCATTGTTTGATTTGTGCATATCTATTGCTTTGTTGAATTGTTATTATGCATATGTTTGTCTTGGATCTTTGTATTGAGTGATATGATCTTGTTGGTTTATCCACAATTTCATTAGTTCATAGGCTTAAGGTTTAAGGATTTAGTGTAATAAATAGACGGGTTGGTTTTCTTGTATCTGCCATGTCCTTCTTTTTTTTGGAGTAATCTGTCTTCCTTGGTTTATACCTCTCTCCTTGGACCATCAAAAATCATGGAATAAATCTGGACAAAAGTAGACTTCCATATCTTTATCGGAGCGCAAGAATCACCTTCATATCCTGTCTGGTTTGAGAGTTATGAAAATCATAAGATGATGCAACTGCGCTGTCAGAAATCTGGAACAGATTCGGTTATGTGCTGTTTTCGACCAACTTAAGTGCTTAATTTGGAAAAGAGTTCTAAAAGGACGTTGTAGAGAATTTCATAAGCTTTCCAACGGTGTAAAAGCACGACTTTCTTGGATTAACAGAACTCAAATTATTGACGTTTTACTGAGCTGCTGTTTTTCTACTCGCAAGAAATTTCAGATTTCTTGTTCTTATGCATCTGAATTTCTTTTGGAAGTCATCTGACCATTAAGATGGATGACTCACTAAGGAGAATGTTTAAGATACCTTTTCTGGTCCCCTAGTAATCTTTACTTAAGGGGGTAGCCACTTGAAGAAGTTACACGAGCATGAAGGTTTCATACATTCAAGATCTTCACCCGAGAGGATTAGCCATCTTATGGTTGAGATGCCAACATTGAGCACATGCATCTTTCACTCCAAGGTTGATGATGGATGGATCGATCGCCTACAAGGAGCTTGTGTGCTTGACATGATTGGATTATGTCTCAAGCTATCACAACACTTTGGAATTCAACTTACAATTCAAGATAAGTTAGCAATAATGACATAGGAATGTGTTGCATGTTGGACTTCTCTATAGTTGTTTTATGATGAATCTGAAACTCCAATACTTACAACAAGCATCATGGTGAGAGAGTTTGGAGGACCCTTCTTAGGTATGGCATCTCTAATGGTGGATTGCATGGAGAACTCTAGAGTGAGGTGTTGAGTTGAAGTCGCCCAAGTATGCAAGATTGTCTCCTTTGAATGAGATAATTACGTTGGAGGTTGAAGAAAGGTTTACCCAAGTCTCTCAAGATGTTACTACACGGAAAGGTATTAACTGTGCTTGGGATGTCAAGTCAATTCTGAAACATATGGATTTGGCGGTATATTAGTATTAGTTACTAGTGTAGAAGCCGCATGGTTTTGAAGAGTGTGTCTACATGGATTGTAAGGAATAATTAGGACCACCGATATGGACTTGAGTTGCATGTTCTAGATGGATTGGGCTAATCAAGAGTGATAACATGGAAAAGGTTCTACCATCTAGAGTTGTAAAAGTCATTGTTGATGCCCCCATAGCAAAGAAGAGTTATGCTAAGAAGATTTGGAGGACACCACAAGCTAAAAAAATTGGATCCAAAGTTTGAGCGACTTAACTTGAGCAAAGGTCACTAATGTTTGAAGTTGGATGAATAGTCTACTTAGGATCAATAGAAGGTCTACATGGGGGATAAGGTACTTAAAAGGCTATGAGAGTTGAGAAGCTAAACCATAGTAAGGGTACTAATAGTTGGAACTTTGGAATGGAACCTACTTTGGATCGAGAGAGTCATGTGGGTCAAATGGAAGGACTATAAGATCGTTGAGTTGCTTAAAAGGTTACGAAAGCTAGTCCCCGGTTACCCCCGGTCTATCTCTTCTTAAGGGGGGTAGTGGCTTAAACTCATGTGTTTATTTCTGTCAATCCATCTTCAAGATATGAGTTTATCTTGAAGCTACGAGTTTGTCTCTTGGATTATCCTCTGTTATCCTTGTTGATGCTACCATTTTTGACCACCCGATGACAAGAGTTTAGAGATAGTGAAGTAGAGTTGTATCCGGACATCTAGAGTACACCTATGAAATTGAGTGTTACCGCTAGTAAAGGATGTATCAAGTAGGAGATTCGAGATCATGGACAAAGAAGACATAGAGGTGGACATGTCTAGAGTTAGTGCGATGTAGCTTGAATCGATGGGGATGAAAAGTTGTCTTGCCCAATTTTTCGGTGCTCTCTATGAGAAGTATAAACAGAGTGGATGAGGGGATTATGTTAGCTCTAGAGAAGTGGCCTAATAGTTGAAGACTACTTGGGAATTGGTTTGGAGTACCCATTTGGAAATAGTTCAACAAGTCATTTTGGAATAACGTTATGAGGATACGAAGACTATGGCGGGCCACATTACGAGACAATAGAACTATTAGAAGCGACGAAGAGTCGAAGGCGAGTATCTCAATCTCTTCAATCTTTATCTTCCGAATCTCGACGAGATTCATCTTAAGGGGGGTAGATTTGTAACACCCCAAATTTTTCACTTTTTGAAATAGAATAAAATGATTTATTTATGCAGTTTATGTGAAGCATTGAATTTAGGAATAATAATTTTTATGAAAATTAAAAATCAATCATAAGGCTAGACACATGTATGTGCACTCATGCTGCTGCATTATTATTTTTGTATTGTTTGGATTTGACCAAATTTGCAAAAGAATTCAAATTGTTTTGAAAAGCCACTTGAAAAGGAATTTAAAATAAAAAGAAAAGCTATTTCTTTTCTCTCTTTATTCTTTTGTTTAGCTCAATCTGGCCGTGTGCCATATCTTTTCTTTAGGCCTGCACGTCAGTTTCTTCTCTTGGGCTGAAATTCGCCTAGGTTCAGTCAGGTTCATAACATTACAGCAGCGTGCTGCCTTCCTGACTTGGATCGCTGACAGCGTTGGCCGCATGTCAGTTCTTTTCCCTTTCCTTTCTTCTTCCTGGCAACGCTTTCCAAAATCGGAAACTCCAGTTTCCTTCGTTGAACCAGAGTCTGACGATCACCGAGTTTTCCATCTTTGCTGTACCCTTGGGACTATTTAAGCCGGCGCCCGGACACCCTCGTTCCTATCTACTTCGCCCCGGCCTAGCTTTCGAGCAGCGCCCGGAACGCCGCTGCCGTCGAAATCCGCCGCCAGGGCTCAAATTCCGAGCACCGACGAGTTCTCCTCGCAATGAGTAAGCGGCCGTCCGCCACCTGCAGCCGTCGTCCTCCCCGGGTCGATCGTCCTCGATTTCGATCCGGTGAGTCCGCATCGATCCGCTCTTTTCGCTTGGATCAAATCCGTCCAAAACCGTGCAATCGTAGCGACCGGACCACTTACTCCGCGAACTTCCGCCGACTCGGGCGATAGCGCCGCCGTCCTCTTCGTCTCCGGCGAAATAGCGCCGCCCGTGCCGTCCCGGTCTAATCCCGACCGATCGTTTTAAATCCAACGGTCGAAATCCAAGATACCCCTTCGTCCGGCTATTTTACAAGTTAAACCCTGTCATCTACGGTTAATTCGTAAGAGCCCTTGGCGCGTTTCAGTGTTTACGCTATGCCTTCGAAAGCGTAATTTCATCTTAGCGGCCGCAATTTGCGCTTCAGTATTTACGGTTTTGCCATCCAGATTCAATTGCTCATATCTTTCTGCGTTTTAAATCCGATTTGAGTCGTTCAAGATTACGTTAGATTCGTAATTTCGTAATCTACATGTTAGTATCACTGTTAGTCAGGTTTTGAACTTTTAAATTCAATTATTATTTAGCTTATTATTTTATTACTAGTAAACTTGTAAAATTCATATCTACGCCGTTTAGCTCCGATTTCGTGATCATCGGCGTCTATGTGATCGTAGTGACGTGTAGTTTAGTTTATAAGCTTTTCAAACTGTTTTTCTAATGATTGGTGTGCTGTTATCTTATAATGCTCTTGTTTGCTTGGCGTATGAATGCTCGGATGTTTGTGTGTTGCCGATTGGAATCAAGTAGGCGATGAGCGTTATGTTGGCGATCTAGAAGAGTTGATGATCAAGGAGTTCTTTTGAAGTTTGGACTTGAAGAAGGATCTATATTTGAGGCAAGTATAGCTTGGGATCATCCTTGATGTCCTATTCTCCTTAATCATTATTTCATGATGCATGGGTCCTCCTTGTTTTTGCCATTAAGGACTTACCTAGTCTTGATTACTTGATCCTTGACTCCTATGGGTTATGCATTGGGTAGTAAATTGCTGGCGCTCAACCAACAAACATTATTTATTGCTTTATGGATTAAATCATGATGATTAGTTGTTGATGCCATGGTACATAGGGCGAAAGAGCTTGTGTTGTTTATTTATGAAGCTCTTAGCTCTCCATAAGGACTTATTCATTCGTGATCATCCGGGATATACAGTACAGCTATGGGGGTCACATGGCTCTGATTTTGGTTGTTCAAGGGGTCTACCTAACTTTGTTGGTGGTTTGCCAGAATTGGGAGAAACGGGGTTGTAGCTCTGTTGGCCATTCAATATTTTTAGGAGGGTCTTTGAACGACCTTATATGGTCTTCACTTGGTTAGGGAGTCGAGAACCTACTCTGGTGGAAACCATGACCCGTAGTGAAAGTGTACACCTCTGCGCAGAGTTAACTAAACTGACATGTCAGCCGTGTTCGCGGTCATGAACGACCTTGGAGACATTAATGGATAGAATTTTGTGCTTACTTTGTTGCTAATATTAAATTGATGTTGATATCTGTTCACACTTGTGATTAATGGGTTAATGGGATTCCTTTATGCTTAAGCCTAAAACTTGACCAACACTAAAAGCAACCGCAGTTAAGGCGGTGTCGACTTCTAAGCCTCATAACCCCCCGGCTATGCTTGCGGAGTTCGACATGGACTCACCCTTGCTATTTCACCCCACCTCAGGAGGAAGTTAGGCTTGTGATCAACCAGTCAGTCGGTCCCTATGGAGTCTACACCAGAAGATCAGAGTGTCTTTCCGCTGCTTGCTAGCTAAGGTTTATACTTTTATTCTATGCTTGTTATATTTTAAGCATTGTGAATTGATTACCATTCATTTGTAAACTATATGTGAGATTTGACTTCGGGGCTCACATATGGCTTCATCTGGTTTTGTTCTTAAAACCGGGTGTTACATGCCGGTTAAGCCCTTCGGTTGTTCAGCGGTTCCTAGGAGGGATGGAGTGCGGACTTGTCGGTACCCACTTGCCCGGCTTGTACCTCTGCAAAGCTACTTACACTTTGGTAAGGAGTCTTGTGATTATCTTCGCGACTACTTAATTTCCTTCGTATATTTCTTAGTTTTTGTAGACTTCTTGAGGGATCGGTAGATTGTCTCATTAAGAGCGTTAGTTCTTGGTGAAGGAACTCTTTGGCCAAGGGAACCTTGGCCAACATCAGAGCGCTGACCAATAGTGCAAGCGTGGTGTTTTGGACTAGCGTTCACCTACCTTTTGTGGCGCATCCACGGTTGAGGGGGTAGGCGGCTTGGTCGTGACAAGCCTTGTCCGTCCTTGAAATCCCCCGTTCGGGTGTGGGCGTGGTGCTAATTGCGGGAAGGCTGCCCGGTTGGGCGTTGGCGGTGCCCGAAGTGAGTAGACAACAGACTTTAGAAATCCTTTGCACACGAAAAACTTAGCCTATAGATACCTCGCTACTCTTAGAAAACAAACCCTTGCCTTAGGTTGACATAGACCGAGAAAAGAAGCTTTGCTGCTTGGCGACCGTCCTTGTGTAAAATACGATACCACTGCTACCACGGGTGAAGTGCTACAGCGGTATTTCCGTGCGCTTGCGGATTTCTCTGTGTGCGTAAACACCAACACCCTCGGTGAGATCATCCGCAGCGGCCAGTGCGCGGGGCGCATGGCCAAGTGGGCCGTTGAGCTCATGGGAGGCGACATCACCCTACGCCCCCGAGACTCCATAAAATCGCAGGCCCTCGCCGACTTCATGCCATAGAATGGACCGAGGTCGAACAACCTCTCAGGCCAAGCGGCGTGGAGTATTGGACGATGTGCCGGCGGCTCCGTAAAGCATGGCGGGGAGTCGGGCTGGTCTTCATCTCGCCAAATAAAGCGCATGTGATATTCGATTCGCCTCCACTTCTCGACCTCCAACAATGTCACGAGTACGAAGCTCTCGTCAACGGTCTTCGGATAGCTCATGAGCTTTTTCGGCATCCACGCACCTCGAGGTCGGGGAGACTCCAAGCTCGTGAGGGAATGTCGGTCATGAAAGAAGGCCGGCTTCGTCAACAAAGTGGTGTACCACGAGAAGGTCACGGCTCGAAGGCACTTCCACGGGCTCGAGGTCGGCCACATCCATCGCAACCACAACCACAACAACGGCGTCGACGTTCGCCAAGCTTGCGTCCGATCGATTGCGGTCCCGCCCGGTGTCTTCATGCGAGCAGCGTAGGCCCTCGATACAACTCCCGAGGGCGAGCCCAGCGGCTGGGCACGAACTCGACCACCGGCGCCCCGAGCTCGGACCCCATGGAAGTCGGCAGCCACGAGCTCGAGCTCGCCCGACAGAGGCCTATCTAGCTACGAGCTCCGGGTCCCACCGAGGGGCTGGCTCGGGGGGATCGAGCTCGACCACAAAGCCCCAAAGCCCGACTGGCGGATCCCACTACTCCTGTGGCTCAAGGAAGGCAAACTCCCCCTAGGCGGGAGGAATCAAGGCGCCTGGCATGAAGGGCCAAATCTTTCGTCCTCATCGGGGAAGAGCTCTACCGACGTGGGGCCTCTGGCGTCCTCAGTATTTGTGTTGGTATTTCTTAAGCGTAAGCGGCAAAGTCATAAGCGCCGCGGAAAGTATCGTTGTAGCACTTCACCTAGAAGTATTCCGGTATCGAAATTTCCATAGTGAGCGGGGAGCTAAGTCTGTTCTTCTAGCTATCAAGGGTCAAGCATAGGAGGTGATCCTAGGAGTGATGTGTTCTTTTCGGCACTTAGACTAAGTTAGGCTACTCTTTCTATTAATCGAGTATTGCCGGGCACGGAGTGCGCGAATACGCCAGCGTGCGGCCTCTAGCTCTACTACACGCAACCCGGGGCGTGGAGGGAATGCGATGGGCGAATAGGGCTGTCACCACCTATCCCCTACCTCACTACCGTGGATTCGCGGAGCAAGCGAGGGTGATTCATAACAGACACCACATCTATGTTTACTTGTCACTACTCTAGCGTCGTCGGGGGATCCGTCTTCATCGGGGGCCCTCTACTGGAAACATTTACCGGAAGGTAAACAACGATCCGTAATTCTCGATATAATAAATGATAGCGTGAAACTTAAGAATGATCTTGAAAGTAAGACCACGAATAACTTCCACCAAGCGAAAGGTTACCCATAGAGGTACAAGGTAGGGAGGTGGTGTAACACCACGATTTTAAGCATGTCATTAGCATCTGCATTTCATGAGCATAATCATCAATTAGTCACATGCATTCATGCACATGAAATGATAGATGTCATTTGAGTGATTAGATGCATTGAATTTGCTTGATTATGCTTTGCCTCGTCATTTCATGTATGAAATGTTTGCATAATTAGATGTTTAATATTTATTTATTTTTTTAGTGATGTTCAGAAAGGTGTTGGAGCATATTTGATGTTGGTCATGTTCCCTGAATTGATTTTATAATGATAGTTTGAATTAGTTTGACCTTGTTTGACCGTGAGTAATTTATCTTGTTTTGTTCTAAAGCCTAGCTAGAGATCTTGCATGTGTGTGCACCCTTCATGACTTGTTAACTAGCTAATTTCATGTAGAACAAAAAGATCGCATAGGCCGGTTGCATGAAAGTGGGTGGTTCATGTTCGAAAATTCGAAGTTTGTTCGATTTGGATGCAATTTAGGGTTTCCTTGACCCCGGAGTAGTTTACCTTTGATTGATCGCAGTTTCTAAACCAAACCGAATTAGGAAAAAGTTTCTATACATGAAGCGGCTTAGATTTTCGAGAGGAACATTTCGTTCAATTGGAGTTTTCGCTGAATTGGCACGTATCTCGATGCTGCAGTCAATTTAAGCTTCGGTTAGGGTTTGGGATAGGATCTTTAGTGACCATTTGCTTTCGTCCTTGGCCGTCTCTGTTTTCCCGGCCAGCCACCACCACCGTGACCGCCCGTGGCGGCGTGTCGTAGCGCGTCGACATCGCACCGTGCGTGCGTGAAGAGGGGGAAACCGCGTCCCCTTGCCGCGCCAAGCCATTCCACGCCCCTTCCTTCTCCCCAAGCCGAACAATGAACAACGGCGCGGCGACTCAGCGCACCGCCGGCGGCCATCACCCGGCCTGCCGTCGCGCGCTTCGCCAACACCACGTCGTCCATCTATCTAAGCCCACAGCGCCGCTAGGACTTCCCTCTCCCTCCACGTGACCCGCTAGGAAGCGGCCAGGACGAGAAGGTAGAGCCCAATCGGGCGGATTTCCGCTTCGCCCGGATTTTAAGCGCCATGGATACCGCCAGCGTCGGCTTCGCTACCCGCCCCGTCGCCGCCCGTTTTCTTGCACTTGACTTGCGTTCCGTATTCACTCTGACTTGCTCGTGCTAGGTCTATAAGGATTCGGCGTGACACGCGACCGTTTCTTCGAGCGCCGCTGCGGAGCGCCCACCACCACCGCGTCGGGCGCCGTGGCCAAAGCGATCCCGGCCCTCCAGCGCCTCTGCCGGTGTGCGCATGGTGTGTGTCATGTCATGCTGAAGGTAAACCTAGCTAATCGCGCCCTTATGCCATCCTGCTCGCCGGAACTGGCGGCGCCGCCGCCATGCTCTTGCCGCCGTCGGCCGCGCATCACCGTCAAGCCGATCTGCCGCCTTTTAATTTTCTTAGGGTATGCGTCGCCTTGCCGTGCTAAAGCCTATCGGCGCACCAGCGTGCCCCACCATCGCCGGAAGCGGCGAGCACGCCGGCGACCCGCCGCCCACCGCCGCCGTCGTCTCCACGCCGCTAAGGTCCCCTTAGAGGTCGCGTTTTGGGTATGGATCGATGAATCCGTCATGACGAGTCCAACGGTGCCCTTGTCCCCGCCGGAAACCTCGCCGCCGGCGAGATCCGCCCGCGGCAGCGCCACCCGCAAGTTCTGTCTCACTGACCCGTGGGTCCCGCGTCGGCGACCTTTTCCTTTAGTTTTCTTTTCCCGAAATTAACATGCATGCTTGCAAAATTCATGGAATGCTCGTTTTAGCTCGGATTTGAGTGGGACAAATTTTGTTGTGCTCCTTGTCACTAGATCTACAGTATAAAAATATGAGATTAGGTTTTCTGGTAGTTTTTATATTTATCTAGATTTATTGCAATAAATGCCATGTTTTTAGTGTAAATGCATAGCTAATTTTTGGTGCATGATAAAATAGTGGTGCCTGTATGAAATGTTCATGTTTTTGGATGTATAGTGCAGGAAAATTATTAGACATGTTATGTTCTGTTGTAGAAATGTGATTTTTGATTTATGTCTTTTTTACCATGCTTTCTTAGGAAATTCATAGAAAAATAATTACTAGGGTTTTTGCCATGATACTTTTTGTGCATGCTTTTGTTGCTGTTATGAAGCATTTCATGTTCATGGTTAGGCAGTTTCTTACATTTCATAGTACAAAGTATTTTCATGCCCTGTTTTTTTATGCTAGCTTGCCATTTTTGTGTAGGACAGTATATGCATGTTTTTTGCTATGAAATTTTTATGGTAGCCTTGTTAGGACAGTAAGATGCTCTGGTAATTTTTGTAGAATTTTCTGAGGTGGTTGTATATTTATCATATTTATGTTGCATGAAAATTAGCCTAGAAATGCATGTTTTTAGTAGGATGTTGTGAGTTGATAATTTTATTAGTTGTTCCTAGCATGGATAGGACCTGTTGGTATGCTTGGTTGGATAATCTTGGCAGTTTGGCAGATTTTTATTCCTAGCATTTATATGATTTAAAGTGTGCATGTGTAGTGTTTATATAGGGAATGTCATTTTATGTACTTTAGTTTATCTTTTGGCTTGATCAGTAGGTTTATTAGGTAGATTTTAACCTTGTTTACTTGCTGTTCAAGTTTGAGAAGAGTTGCATGATTAGTTTGCAAGATATAGGAGTTGCATGTTGCTTGTTTGGTTAGAACAGAGCCTCTGTTTTTGCTGTTTTCGAGGCTGTAGATGTTAGAATCAGGTCGGGGTTGTATTGAATGTTTTGTAGATAATTTTGTTAGCTTTCCAACAAGTATTCGTT
Organism: Hyparrhenia diplandra; assembly: GCA_015847255.1. NCBI lineage: Eukaryota > Viridiplantae > Streptophyta > Magnoliopsida > Poales > Poaceae > Hyparrhenia > Hyparrhenia diplandra. Next base: position 386,192 of record JADLZK010007785.1, on the reverse strand, counting down.
TGCTGCATTTGGAGTTATAGAACTCTCTGTGTGACTGTTTAGTGCAGATATGTCCTGCTGCCCTGTTTTTTAGATTAGTGCTAGTTTGAATGTGTGTGACGTAGGTTAGTATGGTTGCTTTTTGTAGTTTTTAATTTTGCTTCTACGGAAGAGATATGCACTTACTAGTATCATTCATCATAATGCATCCATCTACCTTTCAATTATCTTGCATTCGTAATGCTCACTCTCGCATATGCATGCATCATATCAGGATCGGAGGAGTTAGTTCGGAAGGAGATCAAGGAGCGGGGAGGCCATCCTTCATCATCTCGAAGTGCAGCCAAAAGACCCCACAGGAGAAGGATGACCGTGACTCCAGCTTCCAGAAGACTCTAACTTCTTCCTACTACTTTTCTAAAGGCAAGCCCCGGTGCATGCTGAACTTTCCTATGCTTTCTGAATTAACTTGTTGAGTCCTTTTAATAATTGCTGCATTAAGTGTAGGATATGTTTGAAACCGTTGCTGCAACGATATCCTTGCTGAAGTTGTTGCCCTATCCTATTTAGGAGTCTAGGTTAAATAAATGCTCGATTATGATGATCGCGATGACAGTGATTCCGGTCACTTGTGAGGGTAGGACTGTTGTTGGGTTAATCACGTTGGTGGTTACCAAACTGCTTTGCTAAGAACTTGGTTAATAAAACATGTTAAAGGTTGGATGGATATTGTGGTCTTTCCATCGGCCCGATTAAGGACTAGTACTTTGTCGGAAGGCGGTCGAGAAGTTGAGCGTACCTGTTCATATAGTAGGCTCCATTGGGTCGTGAGCCACGAAGCTGCTGAGATTGTTGAGGGGCCGGCACTTGGCGGCAATGCTCCTCATGGAGCAAGGAAGTATGTGCTTTCGGGCACGCGGCGTGTGAATGACGTCGTCTTCGGTCGCACACCTGGTTTTGGCCCACGATGAGAGGTTGCCGCCAGGGCCCGACTTCGTCCCCTAACATCTTGGAAGTGATTAGGACTGCCCTTGCAAAGTAGTCCTAGTGTATGGCGACAGGGTATTCGCCCGGCTGGTTAGTAATCGATTCGAATCGCCATCTCTCTGGGCGGTGAGAACCGAGATGCTTCCGTGGCACTTGTAGTCTTAATATCATAATAATGGTTATTCTTATTCATGCTTGCTGAGGTTAAAATGATGATCAAGTTACTTATACTGTTATTTATATATTGCTGAGCATATGTCTTTAATCTTGACTATACAGGACTTATGGTTATGTATATAATAACAACCTTTTAACTTGGAAGAACCTGAGTAGTATGTGTAGGCGCACTAATCAACCTTATCTTATAAAATTAAATGTGAGTCAGCCAGCTCCAGATAAAGCCAAGCATACTCCTTGGAGTCTTTTCCTTATTTTCTGGTTTTAAGACGGGTAAAGTCTTGCGGAGTACAATTGAGTACTCACGGGTTAATTCCCCGATGTTGCGGGTGACTCCGTCTAGCATGATTCATTCGGTTGTGATGTCTTTGTGGTTGAAGAATAATGCCTAGGGCATGGCGGTCTCCATAATTCCACGTCTCTTGCTATTACAGGGGTGATATCATGTTGGCACTATCTATTTTATTTTAATTCCGCTGTACAACTATTTTGTTTTCGAAAGCTATTGCTTCCGCACTCTGAAATACTTTAAAATAAATGTGTACATCGCACTCTGATTAATATATATTGAATTTGGTTTGAGATACCTGCGGATTGGGACTACTGAGCTCAACGATCTTGGTTGTATTGTTGATGAGTTTGAAATCACTCTGAGATTTCCGGAATACCGGGTTTATATGGACTCAAGTGTAGACTGTGATTGCTTCGGTAATTGCAAATTATACTTGATTTCTTATAAATTGGTCGGCTTTCTGTCATGGGCGGGAGCCGACAGTTTCGGCACTCCGACAGCCCCTGATGGGCGTCGCAAACTCTTAAGCCACGGGACCGTGGGGGTCGCTACTCCTCTCTCTCTACCTCTCACTCTCTCACTCCCACTGAGTGTCTTGGCACTCTCTAAACCACCCTATATGTGAGACGTGGAGTGAAATTCCCGAAGGAATGGGGGCGAATGATGGATCACATGGTAAAGGAATGTGTGATCCTTCATTGAATGATGTGAAGTGAATGAGTGTGAATTGGTGAATTGGTGTGTTACAAGGGGAGGTATGGGCCTCTTTATATAGGGAAGAGAGGGAGAGAATGGAGGGCTCTCCATGTTTCTATCCTCAAATTCAAACTCTTGGGCATGCAACCGCCTCCTCCTCACGGGGCGCCAAACCAAAAATCCACCTTCATGCAAGCCTTCAAGCCATGCATCCGCACACTCTTGGCGCCAAATGAATTCCCCTCACATGCAACCAAGCATTCTTGGCGGGAACCATATCTTCATAGCATGCAACCATGTCTTCCGAGGAGTTTTGGCGGGGAATTCTTGGCATCCCGAAAAGCACCGCATGCAACCGCCTTCTCTCCTCCGGACACGGGTCAAGGCAAAAGCGCGGGCGGGTTCGGGGCTCAGGCCACGTTTGCCCGCGGGTGCGGCGGCCGGCCGGCCCGAGGTTTGGCCGCTGCGCCGTGCCTTTGCGGGTGGGCTTGTGGCCCATCATATGTTGTGTCCCCGAGGGTGCTTTGGTCCGATTCGCGTTGGTTTTGGCCTGGTGGCATTCCCCTTGTCCAAAGCGCAGTTCTGATGTGCGCTTCTCTCTTCCTTTTGGCGTACTTTTACCTGTTTCCACGTTTATGTCTGCAAAACATATTTTCTTCGAATACAAGTGGAACTAGATTAATAGTAAAGGTTCATGTGGCAAAAGTACGTTATTCACCATGTTATATAACTAAGTTGGCGGTATAAAGTGTATGATAAGGACCGCCCGACAACTCCCCCTTACACTTAGTCTTTACTCGTCCTCGAGTAAAGTGCAAGACTAGGTGGGTTTACCTCCAGTGAAATAAAATCTGCATACAAGTTATTCCAAGCTTCACCAGCACTTGTGAAATTTGATGTGTCTACCACATTAATCTTGGGTAATTGAATTATGGAACAATCATGGATTCAAATCCCCTTGCTTCAGATAAGTGTAGGAACTTGGGTTTTCATATGATTTTGAAAATGTAAATATAGCCTTGCTCCTCGAATGATTCACTCGGATCACTCAAATATTTGTGTCTGGTTCCTCGCCGAGGCATATGAGAGTTTTGCCTTCTTTCTTTTCTACTTCTAAAAAGCTTATATGGATCTTTGGATAGGGAAAAGATATGAAGGCATACTTACTCTGCATATATTGCTAGGTCAAAGCTTGGATCCAAGGAGAAGGATGGCATACCCCTAGATCAAGAAGTGCATGTGTGTGGATATGATATAGTGGAGCCTATACTATATATACTATACTCCTTGATATGAGTGATCTCTCTCTTATGAAAACTTTATTCTTGAGAACATGGCTATCTTTTTGCATGAGCCTTCATGTGCTCATCTTTTTTCGTTGAACTCTTGGACCTTTATGTGTCCAACCTTTTTTTTTTCATGGGACCTTCATGTGTCCCTATATATTTTTTTCATAGCCATGTCTCTTTGAACCACAAATATAGAGAGATCACTATCTGGTAGAGCATGGAGTATTTATTCCTAAGATATCTTTTTGTGTCTACTCCCAGTGTAGGAGTAGAGCTTTTGATATGGTGGATGAAAGCATGTTTTAGCGTATTCCCAGTGTAGGAATAGTTGATATATGTGGCGTGTGCGTGATCTTGATCTTGGGGGCATGACAACTATCTCAACAAGGGTCAACAAGACTTGACACAAGCTCAATGCAAAGATAAGTAGCATATGTGTAAGAGTTTTTTTGCACTTGATAAACTCGGTATGGCTCGGTAGGAATTTGCATATCATTGAGGAGCATGCTATTTGAATTTTGAATTTTTGAAAACAAATCCCAAGTTCATATAAGAGAGCAAGGTTCAAATCATCCAGTTATATCACATATTCCAATTACTTAGATAACATGGGGTCCCTATGATAGATAATTCACAAGGCATAGGAATATTTAGCGAGGAATAAAGAGTATGCAAGTTTTTATCAAAGGATAGCATGGAGATGGAGCCTCAAAAGTTTTGTTTATCTTTTAGTGAGGAATAAAATATGCTGACTAAAAAGGCATTGAGGGATTTTAACGAGGTGGAGTTTAAGAATGATTAAATCATTTTAATGATCATACATTTTAATCTTGTTCAAAGGGGAAGGTAAAAGGATTTCAATTTTTTTTTTACCTTGTGTAGTCTCCTCCTCCACACTTGTTCTTTTGGCGAATTAGATAGAAAAGACCAGAAGAAAACAAGTGTGCATCCAACAGGTTTTATCTTGTTGATATGTTCAAAATTTAAACTTCAAAACTTTTGGGAGGTGTGAGAGCGAGAGTTTTGCACAAACCATCATTGAAGAGGAAGGAGTTAATGGTAGCCGTTCATCCCGTCCTTCTCCATCGTGAGTTGCTCGATGATTGTGCATTTGTGTCGGGGAGATCTCAAATGGGTGTGTTTGTATGCTTGAGAGATCTCCCCCACACTTATTTTTGTACACGGTGTTGGTGTAGCCCCGGCGAAGCTACCCCGGAGAGACGAATCACACAACAAGATTAATCTGAACACTTAAAGGTGTGTCTAAACCGAGCACCCTTCTATTGATCCTCAATCTATCTTTACAAAGCCTCCTGGGGGGTCTTTTTATAGTTCGTAGACTATTACAATCCCGATTTTTGTCCTCCTTCCAACCACGGATCCCAGCTTGCCGCCGATGGCCAAGGGCAGATTGGTACTTTCATGCCTCGCGATCCCAACTGCCCACGTTGGGCCGCCGGGCGGGACCACACGCACCTGCAAAACAAGGTCAGGAGACATCTGTCCAATAGGCCGCTTCAAGCCTTGCCGAGAAGGCGACTACTTTCGTCTCTCCTAGCCGAGTTAGGAGGATTCGCGCTAGATCCACGCCCTTGGGGGCGTAAGCCAAAGCGTTCGTCACATTCGACCGAATGTTAGTGCATTCGCCCGCGACTTCGAACCATCGCTACTGGTGGAAGGTCTCGACATTCGGCATGGCGGGCGAATGCCAGCGCATCGACTCCAGCGCCTTCTGTGCGATCTCGATTGGCGGAAGCGGCTGCGTCGGCTTCCACGGGCGAATGTTATGGCTTTTCGTTCACGTGTCGTTGCTTCTTATGGGCGAGCTTGACCGTTGGGCGTTTGTTTGCCTGTCACGGCCGAAAGCCTCGCTTCCGTCCATGGCGTGCAGCTCCCGCCATTCGAGCTTCATCCTTTCACCCTCGGATCCACGGTGCGCTAAGATCGAACCTAAAACATTATTCGGCCCACGAGGAGGCCGAATCTCGACACTCGGGCCACCTCTAGTCGTGTTTTCTCGGGCCGACCGTAGGGGTGAGCGAGGTTTCGGCCTCCCCCAATAAAGTAGCCCCGAGACCAAGGGTGAGGTCTTTTTAGTCCCTTCCCTTGGGTCGACCTCTCGGCCCTCAAAAACCCCCTCGGAGCCGAATGCGATGCGCGTTTTTATTGATGAGAGGTTGATTTTTAAAAAAAAAACTGGCGGAAGGTGAAACGACGCCGCCTCGGGCTGCGAGCCCCGAGCGGACAATGGGACGCGGCCTCGAATCGCGTGCCGCTTTCTTATATAAAGGGGCGGGATCGGAGCGGTGATCTCCCCGGCTCATTGTTCCTCAGCATTCCCGCTCTCCTGGCCCTGCGAGCTCTCACCTCTTTCGGCGAACTCTCCTTTCGGAGCTTGAAGGCATTCGGCTACCTGCTTCGTCTTTCACGAGTAAGTTTGTTTCCTTCTCTTCTTACTTTCGGTTGTGTTGGGTGCCCATTTTTTATTTTAGGGTTTCGTCGTTTCTTTTTCTATTTTTGTATTCTAGGTTTTGTGTTGATTTGGTAGAATGTCGAATCCGATTGCCTTCGAGATCTGGTGCTTCGTCGGTTCTCGGTCTTCTAGCGGTTCATCGAGCTCAGATTCATCCGCTAGCTAACGCGATTAATGCGCAACCGATTTGGAGCATCGACCCACATTTGTTTTCTAGTGGAAGCGAGGAAAGTTCCGAATCGGCGACCCCGTCGACCCTCAAGTCATGGATGAGGTTGTCGACATAGAAGGATCTCTGTTGGCGGGGTTCTTTTGGCTCGGGATGAACTAGACCTTTCGGCTCGGTGAGCCAGTCGCCTTCGGGGCTGTGGAGGGTTCGGGCGGACGAAAGTTACTCAATTCTTCGAAGGTTCGGGGAGAATCCGGGGCCTTCGGCTCGCCGTGAGTTTATTGGGCCGGAACTTCATGCGTGGCTGAAGAAGTTTTAAATGACTATGTGCGCAAGGGGTTTCATGGACCAACAGACTAGGTTCTTTGTGTCGGGCTCAACCGGGGAGAAGATTCCGAGCCCCAAGCCTAGCGAAACGCTCATTTTCAAGGACTACTTTAGGCTTTAGGGCTGGCTTTCGTCTACCCTGTGAGGATACCTTCATTGGTAGCGTCCTTGAGCGTTTTGGATTGCATCTGCACCACTTGACGCCGAATCGTTCACTGTCCGGGGGCCTTTGTGCGGGCCATGAAAATGATGGGAGCCCTGCGTGCGTTGAGACTTTTCGTTCGGTTCTTTGCTCTGCACAAGAAGCCGAAGAAGATTCGAGGATGTGAGGAACAACGAGCATTGCTTCGTATGTTTGGGGGCGTACACCTTCATTCCGAAGGAACCTCCGTCTTTCTCCTACATTCTGCAACAAGTGGTCGAAGTGGACCCGATTACGGTTCTATGCTCGCGGTCGCGCGAAGCGAGGCGAAGCCTCCACATCCGGCCTGCCGTTGCACCGTGTTCTTGAAAGCCGAATGGTCCCCCTTCGTGCGAAGTGGCACACGTCTTTCTTTGAGAATGCCGAGGGGGATGCAGAGGCTACCATGGCATTCCTTGCAACCTTGGAAAGGCAGAGTACTCGAGACTTGGTCGAGGAATGGATTGCTATGGGGGTTCGGCCCTTGAGTTCTGGGGTGTGATTCGTCATCAACCCTCCGTCTTATAGCTATGAGACGAATCTGGTCGAAGCTACTGTTCCATCGCGCTTCCACTCGAACAAGGTGTTCTTGGAGTTCGTGACTGACGAAGCTGATGCTATCCTTGGAGCGGTGGGTAAACGTGAATATGAGTTGGCTCAAGAAATTGGGGAGAACGCCCGAATCAATAGGGCTCTCGATGCTATGAACGTGCCTTACCCCCATCGGCTAAGTCAGCCCGGTAAAGGCGGAGAAGGCTGCTTGTGAGGCGGCTTATCGGGGAAAAGCTGTTATCCATGATTCGGCTCCTCTTGGCGGGGTGAAGCGAAGACATCTCACCGGAGAGGGGCGAAAGAACCCAAAGATGTCGAGGTAGGTCGTGATCTGGCAAGGGTTCCTGGTCTACGTAGCCGAAAGGTTACATTCGGCCGTACCCGCCTGTTTGGCATTGTTACTTCCGCCTCGGTATATTGCCTTGTCTTCTCTAGGGTTTTTCACCTCTGCTTTTGGTGATTCGCTTAGTTAGCTTTCGACCTTTGATATTGGTCTGTCTTTGTTGTTGTTAACTCTTTTTGTACTTTTAATATCCAGGTGATCTCTAGTGATTCGGAGGACATGGCTGGCAAAGCCGTGAAGGACCCCTCGCTACATTGAAGGACGCCGAGGATTCGGTGTCTCATGGACCTAGCTTCGCCGCTATTAAGCGGCCCCGGGAGCCTTCTGCAGCTACGAATGCTGCGGCTGCTCTTCGCGAAGAAACACAAGTCGAGCAAGGAGGCTCCGGCTTCAGCTCCCGCGACGGCCTTCGTCATCGGCCGCCACCCCAAGGCCGCCCCGGGTAAGTCTCGGTTCTCTACCGGGAGTTCGTCAAGACTTTCGGTCTTTTTAGGGATTGTCTTTTCGGCCATGGTACCCTTTCCCTCGGCAGTCATTCAAGTGACTTTCGGGAGGTCGTGGTATATTCTGGGATTAGTTCCCCTAAGGAGATGAGTCCCCGAAGAGAGAAGACTTACAAGCTTGCTCGTTGTCTAGGAGCGCATTCGGACGCCCGGTTGGTGGCCGGAGTAGATCCAAGACTTCTGCCCCTTCTTCCTTCGGAGGAAGGTGTTAGATTCGGCACTGAGTGCTCCACCTCCTTCATGGCCCCTCAGACCGAGAAGGAGGCTGCGGAAACGAGCCCCAAACATCTTTTTGGTGCCCTGAACTTCTACGCCTCTGGGGTAATCATTGGTTTCGGCTTTCGCTTTACGAATGTAAGTTCTATTATTTATAGTTTCGTGTTTGCTTGACTTTGCTTTTGTAGACCATGCTCGTTTCCCGGACCTTGGAGAAGAAATTCCAGGGTCAAGGTAGCAAGGCTCTCGAGGCCGAAAAGGCCAAGAACGACGATTGGCCAAGGAGGTGAAGCAGGCCAACTCTCAGAAGGAAAGGCCGAAGGCCCGGGCGAAAAAAAAAATCGAAAAAGTCGGCTGTGCTGGAGCGGAAGGTCAAGGACCTGGAGGGGCGCTGGCGAAGGAGCGGAGACGGGCGGCCCGAAGCTTCTTTGCCGAGGACGAGATCAAGGCGGCGTTTCGGCCTTGCGGCGATTGCTGGCCTCCTTCGGCGACGAGGCCACGCCGCCATGGATTCGGTCTTGGGGAGACCCTCCCCCAGCTAGTACAGGAGGTTCGCTCCCTGTACGACCGGGTGGAGACCGGGAGGCTATGCCTCCCTCGAGACTCTTTGGGCATTCGGCTCCGCCTTGCATGAGCTTGGGTGCCCTCATATCGAGGCCGTGGGCGAAAGAGGATCCGGCCGTTTATTGGAAGACCCCTGCTCCCGGTACTCCCGGTGGCGGCAAGTTCTATGAAGGCTTAAGGCGAAGGCGGGAAGACCTTGCCATGTTCCGTGCGGCCGAATCAGGGCTTCGGTTGGTTCCAACTTTTCCGAATCTTGACTGTTGTTTCTTTATGGGATTTGACCCTTTTTGATTTTATTGACATACCGCTTGGTTCTAATATGCAAAATCTGAGGAGAAGGAGGAGATTCGTGCCAAGGTGCATGCCTTCATCGCGGAACGACACGGCCAGGGCTTCTCGCGATGAAACCGGCAGCCCTTCTACCGACGGCGGGACTCCTCCAACTCGAGATGCCGATGTTGATGATGCTAGGGTAGAATCTACCCGAGAACTTATTCATTCAGCCTTGTTGGCTTGGGAGATGTAATGATACAAGTTTAAAACGTTTCTTAAACTGTTTAAGCGGGTTCCGAGGGAGGGGGACCTCTGGTTTTATGGAAGATTTGTTTCCTTTGAATGTTGAGCATGACGGATTCGGCATTAGTGGGGTTTCGTGGCTTAGAGCTCGGGAGGATTATCCTGATGGGATGAATGATTTTTTTTACTTCTCATCGACAAAAGATCATTCGTCAAGGTCATCGGAATGCTTGATTTTAGAGTAGTTTTGTTCCTTCCACTAGGCAAAAAGAAACTTAGTTCGTGGAGTTTTTACTTGAGCCGAAAGTAGAGGTAAAGGAGGAACCCCTTGAACTTTCGGCTCCTAGGTATAGGTATTGTTCCGTTAAGGATCTTTGGTTAAACTAGCCATGTACCGATGCTTTTGTTTCTTTTAAATAGACAAGGTTGCTTTTCGGTTTGGGTTGTTTCGTTTTCTCGAAAAATATTGTCTTGTCAAGAAACCCCCTCCCCCCCCCTTTTGCGAGGAAACGAAAGTCGTATGCTTTGCCGAAAGTGTTTTTATCTTCAACTTAGGTCTCTTACATGTCGCGTGTTGCGTATGTGGACCTGGTCTACCTCGTGGCCGAATGCTGCCTTCTTGCACATTCGACCATCTTGATACTACAGCTTTTTCTTTTCTCTAGCTAACTGGTACATGCGGCCAGGAGTAAGCATTCGAGCCCCGGTCGTTTGGGATCGGGCTGACGGCTTGACATTGTTACGTGGTGAGGCTTGGCCGAATGTGCCATGTTTAGTCTTTTATCTTCCGACCTTCTTATACACTCGAGCAGCTTCGGCCTTGTCCTCGGCATGCCAATGGGGATGAACTCATGCAATGGAGAATGCTGTTTCGGATTTCACAAGAGCATTCGGCGCTTCAGATTTCTGATGCTCTGGCGGGCTAAGCTGACCTTTCACTGAAACCCGGATATTGTCGGCCACCTTGAGTAATCATTGATGTGCCTGAGTTGGTTGATGTGCTTCCTACACAACTCTTTCTGGGCTGGGCCTTGGGGTTCCCACGTGGTAGGATTGTCTTTCGACAAGCTCTTTCATGATAGTAGCTTGTGGGCGAGCTGCCAGAGCCGCTCAGGATACGACCCTCTTTCCCTGATTGGCCGAATGCTGCCTACTCTCTCCTGATTCCTCTCAATCCTAATGAGCCTGTGCTCTTCTTGGGCTATGGCCCTTTTCATTATTCTTGGTGGCTACCTAAAGATGTTCCCTCTACAGCTTATGGCTACTTTCTGAGGATTTGTGACCCTTGGGTCTGTTTATATAGTGGTTTTTAGTATCCTTGTCGTATCTTGGGCCTTTATTGTTTTGATTGCCTGAGGATATGGCCATGGGACATGCTTTGATTCATCCCTTTATTAAATGGGTGCACCTACTTTAGTCCTTTGAAGGACTTTAATGGCTGTTGCCCTTCTGCATGCCTTGGCGATGGTTTAAAGGCCAAGCTGCGTTTTTTGCGGATTTCACCGCTTATGCTCCGTTTCGACTCTTTGGTCAATTTTTGGATGATCTGGGCTTGTTAGCCTCAGCTGTGATTTTGGAAGTTGTCACTTTCGGACTTCCTCGACTTTCGGTCCTCTCGACCTTAGTCTTTTTGGCTTTTATGGCTTGGTTTGCTGATCTCTTCAACATATACCCTTTTCGGGCATGATATTTGCCGAATATGTCAAGTGTGACTTAGTCACTTCTTGTTTTCGGCTTTTTCTTTCGTCTTAACACCATGCTTGGGGAAAAATAACCTTTATAATGGGTTCACGACCGAGTGTTTCGAGGTTGCCTCGTTAAAAAACCTCCCACACCCTCGAAAGGGCTTCCCCGTGAGGAAAAAGAGCGCAACCTAATGTAGTTTCGTACCTTACTTATTACAAGCCATGATAAAAGAAAAGAAAATTACAACTCTTGCTTCGAGGAACATTCGTCACGCGTAGAACCTGCGGAGATTGTCCGCATTCCACGTGTGAGTGGTTTCGTCGCCTTCTTCTATCTTGAGCCGAAACCCCGGGCTTGACCATGCTTGCGATGACGAATGGTCCGTACCATTGGGATTGTAGCTTGCCTTGCTTGTCCACGTGCCGAATCAAGACTAGGTCGCCTGGGTAAATGTTCTTGCGTAGTACTTTCTTGTCTCGCCCGACTTTGTGTCTCCGTGTGGTAGTTGTCGAGGTTTTTCGCCGCCTGCAACTTTCGGAATTCAGATGTGTCAGCATCTATAAATCTTTGTATTTCGGTTACATCAGCTATTTGTGTACGAAATGAGCCGAGCCTGAGCTCTTCCGGCGTTATGGCTTCTTCCCCGTAGAGTAAGCGAAACGGAGTGAATCCGGTTGCTCGGGACTTGGATATGTTGTGGCCCCAAACCCGCCTTGGTCATCTTGGGCTGGCCACTTTCCTTTACTTGCGTCCCATAGTGACTTGGAGGCGGCTGAGAAGATTAGACCGTTGGCCTTTTCAACAGCCCCATTGCTTTGTGGGTGATGAACTGATGCGAAAGTCACTTTGATTGAAAGCTCTTTACAAAAGTTCGAAACTCAGATTGAGTCAAACTGTTTGCCGTTGTCCACCGTTATGTAGGGCCACGGAACCACGAAACGACGGGACTATCTGTTGCCATACGAAGCTGATCAAAGTTCTTTGAGGTGATTCTGGCGGAGCCTTGCTTCAATCCACTTGGTGAAATACTCAAAGCGCCACGACTCGAATCTCACATTGCCCGGAGCTGTTGGTAACGGCCCCACTATGTCCACCCCCCAAAGTTGAAGGGGCCAAGTGGGCACTATCGACCTGGTTGGGTTGGGCCGGTGCGTTTGCTTCTTGGCAAACATCGGCAGCTTTCGCATGTCTTCACCAGTTGTTTTGCATCTTCAGACAACGATGGGCGGTAAAAACCTTGTCTCATTGCTCTATGGGCAATTTCGTGAGGTCCTCTATGAGCTCCACACATTCCTCCATGAATTTCGTCCGGGAGCTTTCGTCCTTCTTACGTGCTGATGCACTTTAACTTTTGGCACTATGATGCCATCTTTGTACAACTTCGCCTCTTATGATGGAGTAATGCTTGGTTCGTGACTCCATTATTTGCTGTTCATGCTTGGACTCGGTTCAAATGTCCCTGCCAAGAAAGCGAATATTGGGCTCCTCCAATCATGACTTGCGATTACATGAATGGCTCTTGGTATCTCTTCTTCTTCCTTGATTGCCTTGGCCGAAAGTTGTTGGAAAAACACATCCGGAGGGGTCGGAAATCCCAAGCGCGGCTGCCTTTGCTAGCTCATCGGCTTCCCTGTTTTCGCTACGTGGTATGTACTTTATTGAGAACCCTGAAATGCCTCTCCATTGCTCTTCTTTTGTAAATATCGACTAGGAACCGGCTCTTTGGCGTGTATTCTTTTTCACAATGCCGCTTACAACACACGTGAATGCATGCGAATGGCGCATCTTTTGATGCCCATTGCTCTTAGCTTTAAGTAGTCTAACGATGCCGCTTCATATTCGGCCGTATTGTTGGTGCTTGTGAACTGTAATCTGGCTGCATATCGATGGATGGACCTCTTTGGTGTGAGTATGGCGAAAATCCCAGCTCCTTTATGCACCGGGCTCCGTCACAAAAGCCTTGATCCAAGTTGGTTTGTCAAAAACCACCGGATTGCCTTCGGCTTTTGCGGAGTCCAGGTCTGCTATGAAATCCGTGATTGCTTGAGACTTTATGGCGATCTGTGCTTGCTCAAAATCGATTACGAATTCATTTAATTCGGTGGCCCATTTGCCTACCACGCCTCTGGCTTCGGCGTTTCTGACAGGCTTCAAAGAGGTTGAGAGGAAACAACCCGAATCTTGTGTGCACGAAAGTAATGCCTTAGCTTTTGGCTTGCCATTAGGACCGTGTAAGCTATTTTCTCTAGCTCTGAGTAGTTAAGCTTTCTTCTTTGAAGGGCTTCGGATCACGTAATAAATAGGAAGTTGCTTAAGCTTGTTATCTGCTCTTTTTCTTCGACCGGGACCAGGCTTACATAGCCCGGTGGCGCTGCTAAGTATAACAATAACACTGCCTTTGGGGATGGTTTTGACATGGTTGTCGAGAATGGTAAGGTAATCTTTCGGATCTTGGAAGGCTTTTTTCTTTGCTTTCAGTCTCCATTCGAAATCGTGCTATCCTTTAGCACTTTGAAGAAAAGGTAAACCCTTTTCGGTGACCTTGAGATGAACAAGAGCTGCTAGTCGTCAGTGAGCCGCTGGACTTTCTTTTCTATCTATCAGGGGGCTTCATGTCTATGATTGCCGCGATCTTGTCTGGGTTAAACTTCTATGCCTCACAGGCCGACACTAAGCATCCCAACATTTTGCCCTTGGTGATGCCGAAAATGCACTTCTCGGGTTTAGCTTGAGCCCGCTTAGCCTTAGATTCGTGAAAGTTTCCTTTAAGTCAGCGATGTGCGACTCTTTCGAGCTCTGATGACTACTATATCATCCACGTATGTTACAGTTCTTCTTCTTCTTACGCTCTCTAAACACTTCATCCGACATTCGGAGAAGGTGGATCCGGCGTTCCTCAAACCTTGGGCATTCGCTTGAAGCAATAAGTCCCCCCGAGGTGATGAAACTTGTTTTCCCCTCGTCTTAGGGTTCGGGTGTATCGATGGTATCAGGAAGCGGTCGAGCAAACTCATTCTTTTCGCGACACGAGGCTAAGTCAATCAAGGTGTCTATTAACGGGGAGAGGATATGGGTCTTTTCGGACATGCCTTGTTTAGATCGATGAAGTCTACGCACATTCGCCATTTCTTGATGTTAGGGTCGGATGTCTTCTTCTAAACCATGACCACGTTTGCTAACCATTGGTGTATTGAGCCCTTTGATTACACCTGCATCCGAAAGTCTCAGAACCTCATTTGCTGCTTCTTGGCGCTTCTTTCCTCGAATAACTTCCTCGGCCTCTGCTTCTTAGGTTTCAGCCATTTTGCCCCTACGCTTAGGTTGTGTTGAGCTAGGTTTTAAACACCCCTTTTTAGGTCCTCGGTGACCACTTGCGAACACATCGGAGTTAAGGTCTAGGAATGGGGACAGTGAGTACCCTCGTCTGCGGCTGGAGTTCAGAGCCAATTATAATCTCCCTCTCGGGGCCACAGTGGTGGATATCGGGACCCTTTTTGTGGATTCAACCGACTCCACTTTCGGCTCTCGACCTTTTCGACTTTGGTTCCGGCTCTTCTTTCTCATCGTCTTCTCTTTGGGTTTTCGCATTACCTCGTTGATCATCTTTGTATCCGGTATTGGCTTTGCATCTATTTTTCGAGCTGCTTCCTGATCTCCCCCCATACGGTAAACAATGCCCGAAGGGGAGGGTATCTTCATGCACAAGAAACTTTGCTTGATTCTTTGCGTCGAACTTGCTTATCACTCCTCTGCCAAATATCGTTTGTGTAGGGATAGTCTATGTTGACTATATCGAATGTTATGATTTCGGTTCGACATAAGCCAACCTCACCCGAAAAGTTCTTTGCGATGTCCTTCTTCCCGATGGCATCTATCCTTTTCCTCCAAAGCCGAATAATGCGTTACTGCGAGATTGCAACGTCCTTCGTTCCATATCCATGCTTTGAAAGGCCTTGATGAGCGGGAATATCTGCTGAGCTTCCATTATCTACCAAGGATGTTGTGAAGTGTGAACTTATCCACGTTTGCGGTTACCACGAATGCGTCTATATCGCGGGTAGTCCCTTAGCCGGAAGTCACTTTCATCAAATGTGATCGGGACCATTGACCATCTTGGCTTTGTTCAAAGGTAATCTCGGTGTTCTTGTGTGTACTCTTCTCACATAGTCCCTCCTAACTCTCTTGTTTTTCGTGCTCAAGGTTGGATCCGCTTTGTGATTGCATAGATGTGTCCACGAGGCCGGGAAGTACCGAGTTCACAATCTGTTTTCCCCGATCGCTTTCGGGCTTCATGTGCGCGTTCTACTATGGTTGTTCCGTTTTTTGCGGAGAAGACGCCGCCATCGATGGAGGCCGGATTGCGGGATGTACCGGGGTAGTTCGAGGAGAGTACTTGATGATGGTTTGCCTAAGCATGGAGGCCTGTTGTACTATTGGAGGCGAAGGTGGTAATCGAGCATTCTGATAGCCGAAATATGCATTCGGCTGTACGCCTGCTGTTTCTCTCATGTTGAACACGTGCTTTGGAGCTTGACTACCTTGTGAACTTTCATCCTTTGATTTACGCTCCTTGGCCATCCGCCCATACTTGCGGTCTCTCTGAAGTGACCCATGTTTTTCGCCACGAGACGAAGCAATACGGTACTCTTGGTCCGTCCGGCCTCTTCCGCCCCCTGCGCCCCTTGAGCCACCTCGGTTGGGCCGACTTGCTTTTGAGTTTGAGGCGTCCCCGGGCACTCTTGGGTGGGTTCGACCATCCCGAGCCAAATCTTCTTGCACATTGTTGGCCGGGCGAGGTCTTGACACCTCTTTGGCTATTGTTTGCGTTTGGATCGCGGCGATTGTTGCTTTTCATCCTTTCTTCTTTGCCTTTCTTCTTTTTCGGACCCTTCTTGGACCGCCAAACTTTTGATCGATCGTATAACTTCGGTCAAGGTTTTGGGTTCCTCCACATCTAGTTGTGCGGCGCACCGACCTATAACCATGCCTTCGATTGCCGCTGCTATGACTACTTCATCCGATACATTCGGCGTTTGAGCACGGCTTCTTACTATCTTTTTAGGTATTGTGTCAATGATTCTCCATCCTCTTGCTTGAGCTTGAGGAAATCTCGGTTCCCTTTTTTCAAGGCCGGAAACCTTCAAAGGTAATGATCAACTTGCTCCTTCAGCTGCTTCCAATTTCTTATCGAGCGGGGCGAAGGGCGATGTACCATTCATGCGCTATGTCTTCTACCGCCATTATGAGGGATTTAGCTAGGGTGGCGAATCCCCCCCTGTGAGCGTGCTTTGCGGCTTCATAACTTGCGATGAACTTACTTGGGTCCGATTTCCCATTGAATGATGGCAATCTGGGCTTGTACCCTATTGGCCATGGGCTCAGCGTAATTCGGCGCAGAGTGGTGAGATCGGGTCGACTTCCCCATCCGCGACGAAACCGGTTCGTTAACCCTCCATGGGATGGTGCGGTGTTTTTCTCCATCGAGCTATTTCACGTAGCAAATTCTCTTTCTCAATTTCGACGAGCTTCGGTGTTCCCGAGCGAATCCTCTCTTCGCTTAATTGCCTCTCCTTTCATCATTGCATCCCTCGAGCTCTCAACTCTCTAAGTTCGACTGCACGAGGCTCAATTCTTGGATTAGCTTGGAACGTTGTTCTGCGCTCATTACACGTTTTCGCGCTCTTGAGGCTGCTCTTCTTCTAAATCTTCCTCCTCTTCTTGAGCTTTGGTGCCTCCTGCTCCGTGGAAGGGCCCCGGCGATTCGCGCCCGGGCTGTGGCGCATCTTCCGTTTTCGCCCGGCCACGACTGCTTGGAGTGACGATCTCGGGGCGGAGGATCGGCGCGAGATCCATGGGAGGAGATCCAGGCCGTCTTCCCCGCGCCGCCTTGGGTCTTCCTCGCCACAGAGCCATGGGTTGCTGCACAACCATGGTGGGCGCCAATGTTGGTGTAGCCCCGGCGGGCTACCCCATGGCGGGACCGAATCACGCAAGCGGGCTGGAATGAACACACGAAAGTGTATGCGGACCTTAACACTCTTCTATTAATTCTCAATCCGTCTTTACAAAAGCCCCAGTCTATTTATAGTCGTGAGACTATTACAATCCCGATTTTGTCCTCCTACCAACCACGGATCCTGCGTCTCCTGGATGATCGAGGGGCAAAGTGGTACTTTCTGTCTCGCGATCCCACCTGCCCTCCTCGGGCCGCCCAAGCATCGGACCACGAGTACAAGACAAGGTCAAAAGACATTAAATCAACCTGGGTCCCTCCGCCGCGGCCGAGAGCGGCTTTCGACTATTTTAGCCTGGCAGGGATTTATCTTTGATACTTGCTCTTGGGGCGAAATACAACGTTGGCATCTCGACCGAATCTTTGAAGCATCCGCCCTAACGAGGCTTCCCGAGCGATCGTCCGCGGGGCGGAAGTGTAACAGAGAATCTCTAATTACCAGGACCCACACTTTGTCATTGTCCAAAGACCTCGAGTCTTTGTGCGGATACACCCGATAACTTAAAAGCCCTGTTGATAACTCATATCGGGATCAACAAAGGAGTAGCTATAACATTACAACATTTGTTACAAAAATATAGATCGAGTGCGGAAGAATAATAACATTAATTTTACAAATTGTGAATAAGTTACATTTGAGTAAACTTAACTTAATTGCGGAAGCTAGGTAGAATCGGAAGATAAACCGATCATGTCGTGCCCACCGACATAACCTTGGTTAAACAAAGACCGCAGTCGGTACACGCAGCGAGGGGTTAACAAACCCCGATGCGGGAGTACTCAACAAGACTTACCCGACTAAAGAAAAATAGGAGAAGACTTCAGAATCTTTGGTCTAATAGGATTCAAGGTAAGGCTTTTAGCAAGAATCAAGGACTCTTTTGCGAAAAAGCTTACTAGTAGTGAATCCTTACTTTCAACATTTTAATCCCAATTTAGTTTTTCACCTACTCTAGGTGATCTTATACTAGAGCACACACTTTGTAGATATTCCATTACTTAATCCATCTCTTCATAGTTCCATAATTAAACTACGATGTAAGGGGGAAACCGAGTCTCCATATCCGAGAAACACGGCGATTTCAAAATCGATTAACCCAATTTGGAGTTCTTTCCACCGCGACATATGTAGCACTTAAGCTTGCATATATCAACCCTTTCTTGGATACTCAAAAGCGGAACCGCGTCCCCACGCCACCCGAAAGCACAAGTACACCTCACACCTTGGGAATCTAACCCACGGGCATCCGGGAATTTAACCCACGGTGTACACGCTACTCCCCGCCATCTCTCCACTCCCGGTCGCAGCGGTTGTATGCGTTTCGATTTGACACCCCCAAGATCGGGCTTACCTGAGTATGTGGTCGATACTAGTTTTGATCGTCCCGGGCGACGCCCTGACCGGGCGTGCCATTGGTCAAAAGACCTCGGGCGCGGTTATGCTCCATAGTCTCGATCCACATTGCTTTACAGCGAGCGGTCCTTAATCGACAAGCTGGAAATACTACACCGAGACTCCATTCTCGGTGCAAATTACCCGACCGGTCTCAACTTCAATACCATATCCCAAAGATGGTTTCATCATATAACTTCCTTTCTCATCTAATGCCCATTCGGGCTATCATAAAAGACTTGTCACATTTTGACTCAAAAGTCTAACTAAATTAGCATGGCTAAGCATTTCTAAGCATTTTAACCAAAATCGGTTATCAAGGTAGATATCAAAATAATCAAGGATTGGTAATGCATCAATTAGGTTATCACACAACTCCTATCACCTAATGCGATTAGTATAAAGCAAAGGTGATATAAAGCTTTGTAAAACACAAGGAATGTTTAAATGAACGGGGCTTGCACATTATTGCGAGGAAAGTCGATTAGGTAAAAAGATTGTCGGCGTCAAACTTAATAATATCCTTGTCGACGGATGGATCTTCCCGAAGCTTGATCATCGCGAACCATATCAACACCTTCTCCAAAGTTTCATCAACACGATCCGACTCATTCTCGTATACTCTACACGATGATGATGCATGCTTTAGTGTGATGGAATGGTAAACATGATGTTTGATGATGCATGAAATAATAAACATCTTAAGTACAACTTTCTTTCACGATAAAGTTGCAATCCAACAAAACTAACTTGTTGAACTACTCTACAAGATATCATCACTATTGCCTAAGGAGTTCTTAAGGACCATTTGATTGTGTATGGTTTAGGGTTCACAAAACAACCCAAAAGTCTCACAAAACCTAAGTCGGAAGTCACTAATCATCTCATTTTCTAATTAAATAAATAAAGCATAAAATAATAAAGAATTAAAGTTTGTCAAAGTGACTCCAAACTTTTTGTACAGCTAGATCATAGCTTAAAAACAGCACCAAATCAATTTTCATGATTTTTGAATAAATAAAATAATTATTAAAAAATCAAGAAAGATGCATTTTTCAATTAAAATTTGTATTTTTAAATCATGTCAAAAGTATTCAAAATTCAAGTTTCATATTTTCATGGGTAGACATACCCATGGGAAGGCTACAAAAATTTTCAAATTTTAGAAACACTATTTGAATTTATATGAAATTCACAAAATCGAGACACTATTCAAAACAAACAAATTAGTAAAATAATTCTTTTAAAAGAAAAAAGGCCATCCGGCCTAAAGCCGCTCGACCCGGCGCAAGCAGGCCGGCCAAGCGGCGGCTGCGGGCGACAGCGGTAGCGCGCGCTACGCGACCAGCGGGCGGAAGCGGGCTTGTAGCTTCGACTTGCCGAGGCTTGACTTGGGCACTTTTACAAAAGGGCCCACGAACTTTTTTGAATTCTGAACAGGTACAAAGTACTATTTATATGAGTTAAAATCCTCTCACCTAGCTCCACAGCTGCCGATTTCCCAATTAGGTCCCTCTTCTATTTCCTTCTCCTCTCCTCTTCTTCTTTCTTCGATGCCGAGCACGCGGGAGGAGAGCCGGGGGACGGCGGCAGTACTCCGTCGGTGGGTGGCTGGTGGTGGTGGAGGGGCAGCAAAGCGGCACCGGGCGCATCCACGCCCGACCACGGCCCGGTTGGAGTAGCCCGCGGGGAGGCCACCCATGCTGCGAGGTCATGGCGGCGACAGCCACGGCCGGCAAGCCTTGCGGCCGGTCCCGCATACAAGCGAAGGGGGGGAGGAAAGGCCAAGGTAAAGGAGAAGTAAGTGTTGGCTCGGCGCGGAGGAGGTTGGGGTGAAGGGAAAGCGGCGATAGCCATGGAGCTCGGCGCCATGGCCATGGCGTCGCGATGCGCGAGCACCTTTACGGGAGAGCAAGAGAGAAAAAAAGAGCAGAGGGATTGAGGAACTCGTCCTCGACCTCCGCAACCCGGACCGTGGGACCCCTCGCGCGTGCGACACGAAGACCGGGAACGTGGCAATGGCGTCGGCGGCCTGAAAACCTCCAGGGCGCACGGGTGTAGCGTCGCCATAGGGGCATTTCCCGAACAGATGGCGGGTTTGATCGAGGCCGACTTAGGTGTCGATTTGGGCCGTTTTCCTGCTGAATCGGACATGGGCCAAAAGCAAAAATGCTCACCACTGATCAATCTTCAATTTTCATAAAAGGCCCATGATCATTAGTCGCTTAGATTAAGAGATAATTATCTCCAAAGATGGCATTGTCAATGACTTAAAAATGATTAAAAACTGTTGTCAAAACCTTGTCAAATCAACTTCGACCGATCCCAACTTTTGATATGTTGGTCCTCAAAGCATAAACTCAAATCCGTATTTTTGGTCCAACTCAAGTTACTTAGCAAAATCTCGAGAACGAGGACGTCGACCTTGTTGGGCCGATTCCGAACTTAGAAAAATTCTAAGTCCTCGAGTTTAACCTTTTCTTTCAACTTGAGTGTTGTATTTGAGGCACTTAGGAGATGAATCACGACTTGCCCCAAAAATAACATTTGTGGTACTCCTCCAAATCTCCAATTTGGCTTAAAGGTCAAACCTCATATCTAGCCCCGAGAAAATATAATTCCACTTTGGTCAAAGCGAAGAACTTAATAATTCTTTTTAACTAAAGTTTTAAGCCATTCGAGCATTTTTTAGGTAAATACTCAACATGAACCTTTCATGACTTGTGTTGTGGAGTTTATTTAGAGTCATTTGAGTACTTGTGGCGAGGGTTGGTTGGCTTCACCTATTCCGCCACCTTATAAGGCCACTTTGTAAGCACTATATATTAATAATAACATGACTTATCATTTCATGTGACTTTTTGATTCGATCTTCATAAAACTTAACCACTCTAAGGCACATATAGGTTGAGATGCGGAGCATAAGAAGTCATGGTTCCCTCTAATCACTTATGTCCTTAGCCAGGCTCCAAATATAAGTATAAAAACTTGCTTTTGCTCAAAGCGATGCTTCAAGTTCACTATCATGAACTAATACACTTGTCTTTGTCCAAATCTGTTGCTTAACTAGTAATTAACACACGGGGTGTTACAGGAAGTCCCAGCTTTCGCATCGTTCGGCCGAATGCCGACACATCCACCCCGCGTGTCCTCCCGCGCGTGACCGCCGTTGACCCTAAGTCCCTAAAGATTCGGCTATCCCCGGCCGAAGGTTGCGTATCGCTCACCCACCGCGCTCACCACGGGGCGGCGCTCGGCGGATGGGCGTTCACCGGCCGTCCCCGACCGAATGCTCCCACCTTCGGCCGCGACCTACGAAACTCCCGCCTTCCGTGCTTTACCTCTTTCATTTCAGGATTCGCGGCATCTTTGGGACCCGAATCTAAAACATTCGGCCCCTAGGGCGAATCCCGCCCCTCTTCGGGCCACCTCTAGTTTCGGCTCCTCGGGCCGACCATAGGGGTGGGCGTGTTCCCGCCTCCCCCCCAACACAAGGTTATCCATGCCCAAAATTTAGACTCATCCTCGGGAGTCAAGTTATCGGGCTTCCCTTTGTGCGATGTGATAGCAATTCATAGCGATCAACCACAACTCCATCTTAGCACGCCCAGGATCATGTAATTCTTGCCATCAAAAGGACTTGGTATCAAGGCGCGAGCAAAACCACGAGAGAAAATTGCCTAGTATTAGGTTTTTGGAT
The DNA here is from genome assembly GCA_015847255.1 of Hyparrhenia diplandra. Classification (NCBI taxonomy): domain Eukaryota; kingdom Viridiplantae; phylum Streptophyta; class Magnoliopsida; order Poales; family Poaceae; genus Hyparrhenia; species Hyparrhenia diplandra. The sequence goes on along the minus strand of JADLZK010007785.1, from coordinate 364,136 downwards.
TGTTAGAGATTTAGGCATTTTCCAACTAAATTTAATCCAGAGAAATAACAACATAAATGTGATGACATATAAAAAAATAGCATCATAATTGTGACATCAAACGTTGTTATGTGTATAACCAAAACATGATCAAAATAATTAAACCATGACATAGCTAACCAAACAAAAGAACATATATCATGGATATGATCAAAACGTGATTAAAAGCATGTGAACAAGGCATATGAAACATACGAGAGAGCACATATTATAAGAAATACAAGAAAGAGAATAAGAGATGAGTTACGGATATACCCGGATGTTGGTCCCATGCCGAAGGCATCGGAGGCTCCACTAGCACCAAAGACCTCCAGGTCATGGTGTGCGAATTCATGGGTTGCTTTCAAGTAGTAGGCGATAATCGTTGCGAAGAAGTTTAGTCTTTTGCCGAGAACGAGTCCAAGAAGAAGACACGCCACCGGGAAGAAGACAAAGCGGCGATCGCGTAGTCGCTCCCCAAAAACCTAATTGCCGCACACCCCGTGCGAGGATTCTCGAGCGGCAAGGGCTCGGAGGCACCTGCTCTCCAACGATTCCGTCTTGTAGCGAAATCACCGGATGGAGAAAAACCCACTAGCAAATGAAGATGTGGTTGTGGTTGTGTACGTAGAATCACCATAGAGGATGTGTCTTTTTATAGCGAGGCCAACATGCAAGAAGAGAAGCCAAAGCAACTCATGTGAAGCATTCAATCACATAACTCCCAAAGGATGATTCATGCACATAACTCTCAACAAATGAAGGAGCACTTATGCATGTAACTTCCTAACTCCAAGGATCATTCATGCATGTAACTCACAACAAATGAAGAAGCACCCATGCATGTAAATCCTAAGAGAAGAAACGTGTAGCACCACTTAAATAAGATTAAATGAAGCTAATAGAAGAAGGGGAAATGACTTTCATCAAGGCACATGCTTGCATGCATTCCTCACCATTAAGTTTAGTTTAAAACTCATACGGTATTAAAACTATTCATTTCCAAACCGTTACTTACCGTAGAGTTTATTGATTTATTAAATTTAATATGAGACAAACTCATAATAAATCCAACATGAACACAGAAAAGCTTGGATAATTGTTTGTTTTGCAATTCGGAAAAGAAGCAGGGGTTAGTGGATTACCAAGTGAGTGTCAGTGAGTTCTATAATTTAAATCATCCAGCTTTCAACTAATCACCAGAAAAGTGGATTTGATTAAGTCTTCCTTGAGGCTCCACTGATCCACGCTGTAAACGGCACTCTCGATCAGTGGGATTCCCACTTCCCTCATAATTTGCAGTAGTTGCAGAGAATCTTGGTAGTTTGTCTACAGTTTCCTATTCCAGGCCCAAAACTTAAACTAGAATTACATTAGTAAACGCTTTGATTTTTTTTTTTGGCGATGATTTTGATATTATTTATAAATTTAATTAAGTCCGTTCCATGCTCTCTCACATTGCAGGCTTGCAGCAAACCCATCAACACCCACCTTCTCCGTTCCATCCTCTGTCACGTTCTCCTAATTAAGTTTTTTTTAACACCCACTTAAAAAAAAAATTCATATCGGGCCGCAACTAGGTGGTTATGGACTCCGCGAGACTGGAGGAACATGCGGCGCCGATCCGCGAGATCTGGAGTAGGTGTGGTCAATGCCCAGCCAACTAGCAGGTCTTCTTCTCCCTTGGGCGGCCAATATTGACAAGCATCATCTGCTCCTACCTGGCTACCTCACGGGTTGCTGCCTTCCTCTCCGCACCATCCCTTCAACGAGAGTGGGCATCTGCAAGATTGCTTCAGGTTAATAACTCTGGTTCTCTAATTCAATTCTCAAAGGATTTAGTGAAGTTTATTTGCGCTTGCTGAACCATAGAAGCTCCTGGCAACTTTGTTCTGAAATTTATGTTTGGTCGGAGCATATACATGTGGATTCATTCACAATCTCATTGGGCATCTTAGGCTTGAGTCAAGTCAATTTGTCTCTATTCCCACGGTTGGTGCCCATCCTCTGCGTTTTTGTACTAACGGCATCAACAAAGGGACATCTATCTCAGAATATCTCAGCCCCCTTTGTTCTCCTCTTACCTCCTGGAGAACCTTCAAGTGTTCTTCTCCCGGGTACTGCTTCTGAATCTGATCATTCTGAAATGGTTTCAATCACAACAATCATGTCTGGGCATTAATTAGGTTTTATGTGTATTTATTCCCTTTGCGCCCTTATGATCTTGGGAATGGTAGCATGTTTACTTTTAATGGTTTTAGAACAAACTACTTCTTGCTATATGTATCATGTATGGGTACCCAGAAAAGCAAACTTTCTTGCTTGTTTACTTTGAGTGTTATAGAAGCCTTGAATTGAAAGTCTATAATTTCTAATAACCCAGATCTGTATCTACTTGAATCAGCAGAAATGCTAGGAACGGTGCTTTTCATTTTAAGTTGAGAGAATTAAACTTCATGCTTCAAGCGTCCATCCCTTGATCGTATAATGTGGGCTTTCAGAGTTCAGGGGATACTCAAGATTTGAGGTTATGAAACCATGAATAACGAGTCAATGCAAGAAGCACAACATATTACAAATGCCATGCCAACAGATATATCATGGGAAGAAATAGAACATATGACAGATTGGTTTTCTGAGGACCGGAGAATTGGTAGTGGTGGGTATGGAGTGGTTTTACAAGGTATGCATAATTTTTTTTTTTTCACCTCTGTTTTTTCTCAATGTCACAAAAAATATATGACAATTTTTTATAAACAAGGGGTGCAAGAAAATGGAGAAACGATTGCTGTTAAAAAGCTTTACCACGTGCCAGGACTTGATGAGAAGCAGTTCCAGAATGAAATTCAAATCCTCACTCGACTTGAGCATCGAAACATTGTACGGTTAATTGGCCAAACATATAAAGAGCAGGAGAAATGTGTTGAGCACAATGGAAAGAAAGTTTTGGCTATAATGGTAGACAGAGTGATATGCTTGGAGTATTTGCATAATGGAAGCCTTGGAAAGCATCTTTCTGGTACCATGATGATTTTAGTTTTTGACTAAGCTCTGACATTTATGAAATTATCTTTATAAAGATGTGCTCCATTTTTCTACAGATGAATCATCTGGGCTTCCTTGGCACAAACGTTATCAAATAATAAAGGGGATCTGTGAGGGATTAAACTATCTTCATGAACACTCAATATTCCATCTTGACCTAAAACCTGGCAACATATTGCTGGACGTTAACATGTTACCAAAAATTGCAGACTTTGGACTGTCCAGACTCTTTAGTGGATCCCGCAAATCTCATACCACAACCCATTTTATTGGAACACCGTAAGTGAATCCTTCTTTCTCTGAGATCCATTGATTTATTTCTATAAGAAACAAGCATATAACATGTTCTTATACTTATTACATGTGTGCTTCTGTGCAGTGGATTTATGCCACCAGAATATATAGAAAAGAGTAAAATATCTGAAAAGTATGATGTATTTAGTTTGGGTGTCATAATAATATTCATAATGACTGGGCCCGATGGCTACTCAGGCATGGTGACATGACATCCCAGGACTTCATCGAATTGGTATGAGATATTATTTCATTAAAAATTTCTATCTGTATAAGTATGGATATGCATGACGTTGGATAGTTTTGGTTAGTCAGATTTGTTGTCATAAGAGCAACTCCGGTGGGGCTCCTATGTGCGCCCCTACTCTAAAATTTAGGAATTTTGACAAAAAATCAACTCCAATGGAGACCCTAAATAAGCTCCTATTTTTCATACCCCCTCAAATAATAGTCCAAAGACCTCAGATCTGGAAAACCCCCCATTCAGTGGGTCCCACCCCACTTTCTCTTTCCCGTTCCCCTCGTCGGGATAAGACTGGGAGGCGCCCGCCTCGGTTCCCTCCCCACCGCCCTCTCCTAGCTTGTCGCCCTCCACCGCCCGGCGTCCTCCTCCTCCGTCCTCTCCTAGCCCCGCCCGGCTCCCCGCGGCTCGACCTCGGCAAGAAACAGTCCGGTGCATGGCGCTCAAGTGCCCGCCGCCATCTGCGGCGGTCGTGGTGCGGCGGCTCTGGGCGCGGGGACCCCACGGCGGCGCGGCGGCTCCCACGACTTCCTCGGTCATATGTGGACAACAACGACGACCGTGATGGTGCGGCGTCCGCGCGTACGCCACGCCATCAGCGTGGGCGGCGCGGCGGTGGAGCCGCGTCGCGGTGGCGTGCCCCTCTGGCGTCGGCGGCGCTTCGGTCTTGGCGGCGCGCACCTCGCGGGCCCATGCATCATCGTGGGCGCGTATTTGGGAGCCAAGAGCGGGATAGGCCCGATGCCACGGTCTGCTGCCCTCCGGCCGACTTCCCGCCGTCCGCCACGCTCCATTCGGCCGGCCCGCGCGCCCGGCGCCCGCCGCTCGCCGTCGGCGACGGCGAGGCGGCGCGACCTGCAAATGCGGCTGAGCTGCTCCGACACGAGCTCGGCCCGGTCCTTGCTCGTCGTCGGCTAGAACTCGTCGGCGATGAGGACCGCCCAGCGGAGCCGTTCATCCTCCCCCCGTCCTCAAACCGTGCGCCTCCGTGTCGATCTTTGCGGTGCCGGCGTAGCGCTCCCTCCCCATCTTTGCGGCGGCGCCGCGACTGCACGCTAGCGGTTGGCTCCTCTAGCAAATCTTCTTGTGACAAAGCGGGGCCCACTGAATATAGGGTCCGGTTATTTCTCCCACTGAAGTTGAGAGACAATTTTTTTTTTTTTTCCACCGCCCATTGCGCGTATTTCAAAGTTGAGAGACAATTTGAGCCCTACTTTTTTGGGTCAGCATGCAAATGAAATTTTAAGGCCCTAATTTAGGGGCTACCACTGGAGATGCTCTAACTCACTTCCATTTCGCAGGTGCATGGAAACTGGATGACAAGACTGCAGAAGCTAGAATCGGGAGACACGTCATATTTGGATTTGGATGCACATAGCAACGAAGTGCAGAATTGCATCACGATTGCACTGAATTGTCTGGAACGTGACAGGCACAAAAGGCCTAGTATAGGAGATATCATCCATAGACTGAATGAATCAGAACAAAGGACTGGCGAATCGAACAAGCAGTTGGTCGCTGTCCAGAGACTGAGTGAGCTTGAGTAAGTAGAAAAACTGCAGAAGATTGATATTGTGTGCTTGAGGTTAACATGTGCGGACAGGTCTAAAGCATTTTAAAAAAAAAAGATTGCATACATTATCTTGAACTAATCCTTATTAGTCTAACTGCTTTGTGTGACAAGCTCCATGCTTTGACTGTGCAGAACTGAGGCTGATGAATCGAACAAGCAGTTGGTTGCGGTCCACAGACTGGGTGAGACTGAGTAAGTAGAAAAACTGCAGAAGATTGATATTGTGTGCTTGAAGTTAACATGTGCGGACAGGTCTAAAGCATTTAAAAAAAAGATTGCATAAATTATCTTGAACTAATCCTTACTAGTCTAACTGCTTTGTGTAATAAGCTCCATGCTTTGACTGTGCAGAACTCAACTAATGGGAGCACTGCTAACTGCTCTCTCGAAAATTGATACCGTTTTAGGAGATGAAGTCATCAAATTAATGGTTTCTGAAGCTTCAAAAAAATAGCAAATCTGAGGGTGCTACCAGAAAATATTAGGCACATTGGGGATGACTTGAAAATGATGAACAGTGTAGTCCAAGATTTGGATACGATGAATCTCAGCTTGAATGTGGTCAAGGAATGGATCACAAATCTGAGAAATCTGGCCTTCCGTGTCGAGGATGTAATCGACAAGTACTCATACCATGCTTTTAAGATGCAGAAAGAAGGATCATTGATGCGGTTTGTCAAAGGTGCACACAACACCAAAATTTTCAGTGATATTGCTGATGAGGTAGTTCACATTAAGAATGAGATTGAGAGAGTGAAACAACGGCGAAGGGACTATTTCCCTGCTGTCCAGGTTATTCCAGCAAGTTCTTCTGGAATTATTCGACAGGGATACCAAGGTTGCTTGCCAGAGCTTATTCAAGATGAAGATCTCGTGGGAATTAAATCCAATCAGGCAAAGTTGATTGAATGGCTTCACTGCAATGAGCCAAACAGCACACTGATAACGGTGTCCGGTATCGGTGGATTGGGAAAGACCACTCTGGTAATGAATGTATATGAGCGTGAGAAGACCAAATTCCCTGTTCGCGCATGGATCACAGTGTCAAAGACTAACACAATAGTTGGTTTGCTGAGAGAGCTACTCAGAAAGATCGCGAAGGATGCATATAAGCCATCAGTAAGCATCGAAAGTATGGATGCCTACAATTTGAGAGAAGAAATTAAGATTGCCCTGGGTACCAGCGAATGTTTGTTTGTTTTGGATGATGTTTGGAATGTGGATGTGTACCGTCAAATGGAAGACATTTTCAGCTTTCCGCAAACAAACCGCATCGTCATCACAACAAGGAGTGAAGATGTTGCATCTCTTGCATCTTCAGAACGCCGTCTTCAGCTTCAGCCTTTGGGAATCTCTGATGCGTTCATCCTCTTTTGTAGAAGGGCCTTTAATAACAGAGCAGACCGAAAGTGCCCCCCAGAGCTCCAAGATGTGGCTACTTCCATAGTAGATAAGTGCAAGGGCCTTCCATTGGCAATTATATCAATGGGCAGCCTCATGTCCTCCAAGAAACCAACTAAGCATGCCTGGAATCAAATGTACAATCAGTTCCGGGTTGAGCTAGCTAAACCAGACAATGTGCAGGAAATTTTGAAGCTTAGCTTCAATGATATACCAGGGAACCTCAGAAACTGTTTATTATACTGCAGCCTATTTCCTGAAGATTGCATCATTTCAAGAGAGAGCCTTGTTAGGCAGTGGGTTGCTGAAGGATTTGCAGTGACCAACGAAAACAACACACTGGAGGATGTGGCTGAGCTAAATCTAGTGGAGCTCATTACTAGGAACTTGCTTCAAGTTGAAGAGTATGATGAGCTTGGTAGGGTGAACACATGTAAGATGCATGACATTGTGCGTGACCAGGCTCTTTCAATAGCTAGAGATGAAAAGTTTGGCTCTGCAAGTGATCAGGCTGCAGTGATAAATATGGACCGGGAAGTGCGCCGACTATCATTGTGTGGATGGAATAGCAGTGATGCACCAAGAGTGAAATTTCCACACCTTCGCACTCTATTTTCACTTGATGGTGTTACATCCACTCACATGCTAGCCTCAATCTTTTCTGAATCAAGATACCTTACTGTTCTTGAGTTACAAGATTCTGAAATAACCGAAGTGCCACAATCTATAGGGAATCTATTTAATCTACGCTACATTGGCTTGCGGCGCACAGGAGTCAAGTCACTCCCGGACTGTATTGAGAAGCTATCCAACCTGCAGACACTGGACATCAAGCAAACAAAAATAGAGAAGCTACCAAGAGGCATAGCCAAGGTCAAGAAGCTGCGGCATCTGTTAGCTGACAGAGTGGTGGATGAGAAGCAGAAAGATTTTTTCCAGTACTTGACAGGGGTACAACCACCCAAGGATCTCTCTAAGTTGGTGGAACTTCAGACCCTGGAGAGTGTGGAAGCAACAGATGACATGACAGGCCAACTGGACAAACTCAGAAAACTACAAAGCCTGTGGGTTTGCAAAGTTACTGCCATCCATTCTGCAAATCTTTTTGCTGCAGTATCTAAGCTGCAACTTCTGTCAAGCTTGCTTCTTGATGCAAGTGACCAGGAGCAGCCACTTCACTTTGAAACTCTCAACCCACAGTCCAAGAAGTTCCACAGATTGATCATCAGGGGCCTTTGGGCTGCCGGAACATTGCAGTGCCCAATATTTCAAGGCCATGGGAAAAACCTCAAGTATCTAGCCCTAAGTTGGTCTGGTCTTCGGGAAGACCCGCTACTGCTTATTGCTCCAAATCTGCCGAACCTCACCTATCTGAGTCTTAACAGGGTGAGCAGCACAGAGACAATGGTTATTTCTGAACGGTCCTTTCCACAGCTAAAGACACTAATTCTGAAGAACATGGTCAATGTCAACCAGTTGACTGTTGGGAAGGGTGCTCTTCAGAACATTGAAGATTTATATATTGTAGCGCTGCCAAAGTTGAATAAGGTTCCTCAAGGATTTGAATCCCTTGTCTCTTTAAGGAAGCTGTGGCTACTGTCTCTGCATAAGGATTTCAAGACATTGTGGGAGCTAAGTAGAATGCCCCAGAAGATGCCACAAGTGGTGGAGGTTCGCTTGGAGTGATTGCCTGCTTCTTCATACAACAATACTCCTGATTATTTATGCATATAGTCCTTTGTGTTTGATTCTTCTAGTAGATCTTCAATTCTGGATGTTTTTGTGGCTTGTGTTTTTCCTTTCAATAAGTCTGGAAGAAACGGATCTCCACACCAAGAATGTGCCTGATAGTTGTGTGTATGTCATGTTATTGTGATTTCTTTGTAGTTTGATTTCCCTTTTAATGTACAAACCTTGTCATTGGACTGGATTTGACAATAAAATTCTGTGTTAGTGTCACCATCATGGTTCAGTTCTGAAGTAATAAGGCAAACACATGTGCGAGCTTCTGCACAAAAGTTCGTTACATGATATTTAAGATTTCCCAAAAGATTTTGTTGAAATGGCAGAGGGCTTGTTCATGTTTACCTTTTTTTTTTTTTCCAGGGTGAGTGAGGCCGCTGTGTAACTAGATGATCTTGAGCAACAAAAGCTTGTGAAAGCTCTACTTGGACCCTGCGAAGTGCAGTTTATTCCTCCTCTTTGACTCGGCTTTAACTATGACTTATCACTAACATTCTGACATTTAAGCACATTTACAGTAGCCGGATGTTAGTACGAATGACCATGGTTCGAAACTGTCCAATGCAATCGTGGTTCGCAACTGTCTAGGACTCCGAAAAAAAAATGGGTCGTGTCGATCACGAAAGTGGATTCGTTTGAAGTCCTCAGTCAGCGTTCCACTCATCCACGACCTGTCATGCCACAACTCAAGCAAGACGCGTAGGCAAAGGCCCCGTGTGAAGTGTGAACGGGGCTAGCGGGCTCGGAGAAAATCTCGCCCCCCTCCTTCCCTGTTCGATGTTCGTTTTGCGGGGGGGACGAGTTGGGAGATGCCGACGCCGGGTCCACGGCGGCGCGGCCCCGCCACCTCTCCCCCGACAACCTCCGGACTTCGCTCGTGGGGGGGGCACTCGGGGAGCACGTCGGCGGCATGCCCTTTGCTGCTTCCGTGCATGACTTCTGTTGGCGGTCACCCCGCCGACGAGCGGTCCTCGCCGCCCCCCACCCTCCGCTCGTCCAAAATCACCGATGTGGAATGGACCTCTAGGCGCACCTGCGATACAGGACTAGCGCGATCCACAACCGAACCGGAAGGCGTTGTAGCCGTTTGCTCAACAAGCTTGAGGGTCGCCCATTCGACGCTGGGCGTCGCACTCCCGCCCCCGAAGCCGGCGACCAAGCTTCGGGATTGCTTTGGCGAAAAGGTTTCATCTGCGGCGGCAGGATTTGCACGAGCTCTTCCCCATGATACGGTCCCGGCGGGCGACCCGAAGAGGTTCTTGTTCGCGACCTTAGCTGTTGCTTCTCCAAACCCCCCCCCTAGTCGTCGCAGTAGTTTACCTTTTTAGTACATCAATACCGCTCCGCCGTCTAAGCCGGCGATTTTTGTAAGTGTGCTTTTCGCGCAGTGTGGCCAAAGGTTTTGGCTAAAGTGTACGATGTGTAAAACTCTATTTTTTTTCTTAATGCAATACGTGTTAATGGGCACGATTTCGGGGAAAAATAAAGAAAAACAAAAAGGAAAGCGTGCATAATTGTTTGTTTCCAATTCGAAATAAAAAGCATGGGTCGTGTCGATCACGAAAGTGGATTCGTTTGAAGTCCTCGTCAGCGTTCCACTGATCCACGACCTGTCATGCTACAACTCAAGCAAGACGCGTACTCCTCCTCACGTGGAGTTCGTGGTTTTTTACTTTTATAACTTCACGTTTGACCATCCGTCTTATTCAAAATATTTACGTAAATTATAAAATAAATTAATCAATATTCAAGTATCTTCGTTGATAAAATAAGTCATAACAAAATAAATTATATTTGTGTAAAAATTTGAATAAAACGGCGTCGAATAAGATGGCAAGACGGAATCCGGGTGACAAAAGTCGGTGGGACGGAGGGAGTAGGCCCCGTGTGAAGACGCGTTAGGCTCCCATTTCCTCGTAATTCCAGCAGCTACAGGCAATTAAAGTTTGCAGGAGTAGTGCAGAGAATCTCGGTGCTTTCTCTGCGCTTTCCTGCTCCCACTGTCAAATACAGTACAGTACATTTTAAAATTTGTACAAATACATTTTAAAAAAGTTATTGAAACTTTATGATACAAATAAATATTATATAGATTCTCCGTTGAATCTATTTTAAATTTTTAGTAGTTTAAGACTATTCGTTAAAAGATAACGAAAGCTGTATTAGTTAATATTTTGATGAGACTAAAATTATATTAGTACGCACTCGCTTTGATATTATTCTTAGTACAACGTTTGATGATAATAAAAGTACAATTACATTATTACTGGCTTTGATATTATTCTTTCTACATAAATTTAATTAGTCTCTTCCATCCTTGCTCCCATTATGGCAAACCCCATCGTCCCTGGGCCCGCAACCGGGTCATGGTCGCATGGACTCCGCGTAGCGACGGGCGAACACAAAGCGTCGATTTGAGGAGCTACGCTCCTGATTTTATCGAAAGAGTGATTTTATTGAAGATTTAGGAGAAAGCAGGGTGGAGAGCAGAAGAGAATTGATGCCATACTGTTACTACCTCTACACATGTGCCACAACAGGAAGTCCCAGAGGAGGCCAAGCCCAGTACGAGGCCCAGGTCGGCACGGCCCATCAAGAAGAATACGAAGTACGCAGGAGAGGAATGGGTTTGATCGGCACTTGCATGTGCGAAGTCGAGGCTGAGTCCTCTGTAATACTTAAGTGAGAGAGTTTGCTAGTGGGGGCATCTATCATGTATCGACACATTTGAACTCCTGAATACAATTCATCTCGTCGTCGTCCTCGTGCTATTCCTGCTTCCTCGCCTCTGATCCCCTTCTTCCTCCTCCGATTCCTGCCATACTCTACCTCCTACCCTAACAAGTGGTATCGAGACTACGGTCCTCGGTTTCCATCCTTCTCTTCCCCAATTTCTTCGGTTCCGTGTGAAATCCTATAACCCATCGGTTACGCTAGAACTCAAGCGAGGTCGGTTGGTCGAGATTCGATTCAAGGCCTATGGACTGCAGCTTGGATCGAATTTCCCGTGATTCCCCCTCAGAGTCGCGATTTGTGGCGGATTTCTCGCTGGATTCCCAATCTGCTTCACACCACCACTTCACCCGTCACCAACGGTTACCGGGAGCCATGGATCCGAACTACAAGCTGCTCCTCGACGAGATGGTGAAGCGGTTCGGCGGCGTCAACAAACGCCTCGATGGGATGGACCGCCAAGCTCGACTCCAACGACTCCTCGCGTCGCCGCGCCGTCGTCCTTGAGTCCGCCGTCCATGTGCTCGGCGAATGGCGTCCCAGCGGATGGCAAGGCGGGCGACTGCGCGCCCCGGAGGTGGGCAAGGCCGCCGGCGCCGGCCGGAGGCCGGTAAGATCTCCAAGTACATGGAGCGATCCTTGATGGAGGCCCGTCTTCTTCTTACGGTGTCTTGGCGCCCAAGCCGGAGGGCAAGTCCTGTCCCGCGCCGACGTCGCCCGCGAGCCGTTCTTAGATCCCGCCCTACCACCGCCGGAAGTGATGGCGCGCCGTCGCCATCACGGCCACCGCCCGGCGCGACGACTTCAAGCGTCCCCGCGCCATCTCACGGGATACGGCCACACCGCCCAACGGGCACCACGTCGAGCAGGGTGGCTTCGGGGTGGTTACCACCCAGTTGCCACCATCACCTCATGGTATGTCACCCCGCCATACATCTCAGCATCATCCCCTACCTATGCCTCCTCCACGCCCACCACCTACCTTCAATCACACCAACCACCGGGAGTCGTGGTACGAAGGCGGCCACGGGGTGGCAATCTGGCGTGGTTACCCAAGTTTGATTTTCCCCGTTTAAATGGGGATCATCCTAAACTTTGGATCAAACAAGCCGAGCATTACTTTAAGTCGTATCGTGTTGAGACCGATGTTTGGGTGGATTCAAAGAACCATGCATTTCTCGACAAAGCCAAACGCCGGGTCGCCGTCTATTGAGGATCAGGTTGATCGCATGCCACAGGAGAATTTCGTGCAAAGGCTGGCTGCTGCGTTTTGCACGCGATGAGCACGAAATGTTGCTTGGCGGTTCTTCCGTTTTTCTCGATCAGGGCGGGTTGATGACTACATAGAACGGTTGTGGGGTTAGTTGATGATCGGACAACCCTATGGCCGACACCCAGACCCATTACATTATGTGCAGCGTTTCATTGATGGGCTCAAGGATGAACTTAAAGCCGCTGTGTACACGCATCGTCCTTCTTCGCTCGATACTGCTTGTATTTTGGCTCAATTGCAGGAGGTGAATGCCGGGATGGCTCCGAAGAATGCTCGCCGGTGGAATACGACGAACCGTCCTGCTTGGAATGGGCAGGCAGCGGCTCTTCCACCACCTGTTCGTGCTCGATCGATCTCGACAAGCGCTACGCGGTTTTCCGGTGGCGAATGTTGAAGACAAATACCGTGCCCTTCGCGCTTCTCGTTGGGCACAAGGTCTCGTGTTTCGCGGGGCCAAGTGGAGCCGCGAACACAAATGTCTTTGGCAAGGCGCGATTACATGTCTTCACGGGAACTTCTTGACATTTTTCCGAAGAAGATGACAGTGCCGATCTCTATGAGCCACCTCCTGATTCTCAGATCATGATGCACCCAATCGCTTGTTGCTTCGGTGGGGGACGCTTCACCCAAGACGTTCTCACCATTCGGCATGATTCAGGGTAGACACATTGCTATTCTCGCGACTGCGGGAGCACCCACACGTTTATCAGTGCTTCATTGGCTTCAGAGTTGCAAGGAGTGTCTGTGTTCAGTCCTCCTCTGTCGGTACAAGTGGCAAATGGGGCAGTACTATCTTGCTCTTCTTTTATCCCTCAAGCTGTTTGGAGTTCTCAGGGTTATGATTTTGCAACTAACCTGAAGGTGTTGCCTCTTACAACTCATGATATGATTCTGGGTCTCGACTGGCTATCCAGTTTTAGCCCAATGTATGTTGATTGGGCTCGTCAGTGGATCTCTATTCCTTATAATGGCACTATGGCCGTGTTGATGGGTGATACAACAGATTTGCCAGTGGGTTCTGTAATTCAGCTATCCATGATACAGGAAGAAGATTCTGCTGCTCCAGTGGCTCAGGACAACCCAGACCTACAGATCCTCCTTGCTGAATTCAGTGCTCTATTTGACCCTCCCTTAGGTCTGCCCCCAAAGCGTGCTTGTGATCATTCTATTCCACTGATCTCAGGGGCACAACCGGTGTTTGCCAGACCTTATCGCTATGCACCTGCGAAGGCCAAAATCGAAAAGCAAGTACAGGACATGCTTCAGCAGGGTATCATTCAGCCCAGCGCCAGTCCATTTGCATCGCCCGTGCTCCTTGTCAAGAAGAAGGACAATACTTGGCGTTTTTGTGTCGATTATCGACAACTCAACGCGGTCACTTCCAAATGCAAGTATCCGGTGCCTGTGATCGAGGAACTCTTAGATGAGCCGCCGTCGGGTCGCTTATTTCTCAACACTTGATCTTCAAGCAGGTTTCCATCAGATTCATATGAAGGAGGGTGAAGAGTACAAAACCGCTTTCCAAACACACTGTGGGCAATTTGAGTTCAAAGTCATGTCATTCGGGCTCACCGGGGCACCTGGTACATTCCAAGGCGCCATGAACTCCACCCTTGCCAGTGGCCTGAGGAAGTTCCTGTTGGTTTTCTTCGATGATATATTGGTATATAGCCGTATTACCTTTGGATGAGCACCTTGAGCATCTCGGGGCGGTGTTTGATTGCTAGGCTGGAGGGTGGAAACTCAAGCGTTCCAAGTGTTCCTTCGTTCGGACAAAGATTGCATACCTCGGCCATATGATTTCCTCTGAAGGCGTGGCCACTGACCCCTCCAAGCTCTCTGCAATTGCCGCCTGGCCAACTCCTCGTTCTGCCAAGGAACTTCGCTCGTTTTTGGGGCTTGCGGGCTATTATCGCCGCTTTGTGCGCCACTTCGGTGTCTTGGCTCGTCCCTCAACGATTTGCTCAAGAAAACGCCTGTTCATTTGGACCGCGGCTCATGCCTCCGCATTTGAAGCTCTCAAGACAAGCGCTCTGTCAATCCCTGGTGCTCGCCCGCCCGATTTCGACCCGACCTTTCACAATTGAGACGGGCGCCTCCGATGCGGGTGTCTGGCGGTCTTGATGTAAGACGGCCACCCGCCGCCTTCTCTCAAGAAAGCTCTCGGTCCGAAATCCCGTGGCCTCGTCGACGCATTTAGAAGGAATTTATGGCAATCTTGTTGGCGATTCAAAGAATGGCGGCCCTATCTGCAATTCCGTGAGTTTACGATCCTCACCGACCAAATGAGCTAGCACGGCTTGATGAGCAGCGTCTCCACACACCATGGCAGCAACGGGTTTTCTCCAAGTTGTTCGGGTCTCGGCAGCATCGTATTCTCTATCGTTCGAACATCCAACCGTGCGGGCGGATGCGCCGCCTGCCACCCTTCTCCTCCAAATCGGTCGCTGTCCTCTCTCTTCTAAGAGCGCCCCTCTGGCCGGCGTCGGTGGTCTCTAGTTACTAGGGAGACCAGTTCGCTACCGAGTTACTGCAGAAACTGTCGTTGCAACCGGATGTGGTGCCCAATTACACTCTGAATCAGGGATTGCTGCGGTATCGTAATCGTATTTGGGTGGGTGCTGATGATGAACTATGGCAGCGCCTCATAACTGAAGCAATGTTTCGCCTGGATAGGTATGAAATCTGATGTGCAATCCTTCGTTCGATCTTGCACTATCTCGCCGCCAGCCAAGTATGATCGATCGAAGTCTCCCGACTTCATCGCACGGCGCGTTGCTGCTCCCTCGATTCCGCATGGCAAGTTATCTCTATGGATTTCATTCTTTGGATTGCCTCAATGCGATTCTTTCTTTTGCATTACGGTGGTGGTCGACCTCTTCACCAAGTACGACCCACTTTATAGCTTTGCAACATCCTTATACAACACCGAGTGTTGCTACAAAGATTCATTCGGCAGGTGTATCGGTACCATGGGCTTCCAAGTTCTATTGTGTTCGGACGGGGACGCCATCTTCACTTCTCCGCTCTCGGTCCGAGCTGTTCAAACGCGTTTGATGTCAATTTGTGTCGCAGGTACCTCCTATCATCCGTAGTCCGACGCCGGTGAACGGGTGAACCAATGTCTCGAGACGTACCTGAGGTGTTTCGTTCATGCATGCCCCAAGCATTGGCACAGATGGTTATCCTTAGCTGAGTACTGGTATAACTCTTCTCCTCATACTGCTATTGGTCGATCTCCATTTGAAGCACTCTATGGGTATCCACCTCGCTCTTTGGTACTTGATCCATCGTTACCAGTTAATCCTGCAATTCTGCATTGGTCTGAGGGTTGACAGTGGATGGATGACCTCCTTAAGGAACACCTGACTCGAGCTAAGCTCCGGATGAAGAGCAGGTCGACCAGAAGCGTTCTGAACATTCATTTGCTGTTGGTGATATGGTCTTCTTGAAATTGCAGCCATATGTGCAGACGTCGTTAGCTCCTCGAGCTCATCAGAAGTTGGCATTCCGATTCTTTGGACCCTACAAAGTGTTGTCCAAGATTGGAACAGTGGCCTACAAACTTGAATTGCCTCCACATTCGTCTATCCATCCTGTGTTTCATGTGTCCCAGCTGAAACAAGCGGCCGGCAACAAGCATCAGGTAACACCATTGTTGCCTACTGATTTCGCTTTTCATCTCGCTCCAGAGCATGTCTTGATACTCGGCCGGTGGCTCGTGGGTTTGTCTCAAGTCAAACAAGTCCTAGTGAAGTGGAACAATCTGCCGGCTTCTTTAGCTACCTGGGAAGATTATGTTGCCGTTCGTCAGGAGTTCCCAAAGTCAGCTGCTTGGGGACAAGCAGTTTCACAAGGGGAGGGGGATGTTACTACCTCTACACATGTGCCACAGCAGGAAGTCCCAGAGGAGGCCGAGCCCAGTACGAGGCCCAGGTCGGCACGGCCCATCAAGAAGAATACGAAGTACGCAGGAGAGGAATGGGTTTGATCGGCACTTGCATGTGCGAAGTCGAGGCTGAGTCCTCTGTAATACTTAAGTGAGAGAGTTTGCTAGTGTGGGCATCTATCATGTATCGACACATTTGACTCCTGAATACAATTCATCTCGTCGTCGTCCTCGTGCTATTCCTGCTTCCTCGCCTCTGATCCCCTTCTTCCTCCTCTGATTCCTGCCATACTCTACCTCCTACCCTAACACATACTTATTGTCACCAAAATATAACACGGAATAGAGTGAAACAGTTCTCAGCTTATAGTGTAGATGGAGAAGATTTTTTCTTCTGATCCCCTGAATCAGTTGATACTTTGACGAGAGTGATTATCTTAAAAAGGCTAATGCTGAAGTTGTCGTACACGGCCGGCCCCTTCCCTTCACGGGCGTGCAGTCACCCGGCGCATGCACCGCAATTATTGTAGTACCTGCTTCAGCTTTTGCTGCAACCAGCACATGCCGATGCGTGAAATTTTGGAGAAGTGTGGTAAATGCCCAGTCAACTAGAAGGTCTTCTCCCTTGGGCCGCCAATATTGACAAGCATCATCTCTACTTCCTACTACCTCACTGGTTGCTGCCTTCTCCTTTCCTCTCCTCACCATCTATCCCAATATTGACAAGCATCATCTCTACTTCCTACTACCTCACTGGTTGCTGCCTTCTCCTTTCCTCCCTCACCATCTATCCAAAAAAAAAAAAAAAAAAAAAACGAGAGTGGTCATCTTGCAAGATTGCTTCAGGTTTGTACTCTTATTCATATCTGAAATGTTTTAGCGAAGTTTGTTTGCGCCATCGAAGGGCTCCTGGCGACTTTGTTCTGCAATATATGTTTGGTCTGAGCATATACTCCTGCATGTGAAATTTCATCACGTACTACCAGTTGTTGCCTTGCTGGTCCTTATTAGATACTCTTGTGTGGTGTGCCCATTGTAGCAAATTAAACGGCAAGATGACAAAAAACAGCAAAACTCCTTTTTGGTGATACTATACTCTCTCTGTTTTAGTCTTTTTTTTTTTTTGGCAAGGAATCATGTAAAATAGTTCGTGACCCTTCGTTAGATCGAACTCTGCTATTTTTGTAATTTTGTCTCTCGTATTTGGATTAGTAAAGAGATGGCGACTGATTCTTTCAGTTCTCCTGTTCTGCTCTGGTAGTATTCTTGTAACATCTTAGTGCATTCTTAATCCTATAAACACAATCTTGTCACCCAGCACACCCCACAACAGCGGTCATTGATTTCAGTCTAATTGAAGAAATACTCTATCCGTTTGTAATGCAAAAACTAAAAGTTTTTCTTGTTTTGTTGGCCACCAATTTAGAGTGACTGCTTGATAGGATGCTACTGCTAGCCCGGTAATCTGCAAGATCCATGAATCCATGGAGTCATTGAATACACAGGGATGGTCTATAGCTCCATACTAGCTCCGTCCCTTTATGTATGTCGCCGGTAAACGTTTGTGGCGAAAACACCGGGTTTCTGAGGGACAAAACATTTGCGACGAGGAAATACATGACAACGATATTTACTGTATCAATTGACAGTTGGTCTGCAATTCTATTCGAACGCCTCCATCTGATGTGAAATCTAATTAAATGGTTGCAAGTTGCCTACCAAGTGAAGTCAATAATTTTCGATTTCGCACCAACTAGTACGTTCACTTCAACTTTTAAACCAGCCAACAACTTTGTGACACAGTTATTACTATAATACGCTGGTCGGTGTCAATGTACTAGTTAAACCCTCATCAACAATACAGGATACTTTGGATCTTATCACCAACAACTTCCCATCTTTTCTGGGGATCTTTTCTGGGGGTTGGGGGATGGTGTGATCCCATCCTGATGCTTGGTCAGGTCCGCTGGGAGCGGAACGACGTCTGTCGTGATGTGCACTCAGTTTTAGTGGAATGAGAATGGACAGGATATAATAGAAGGAGCGCATTAACGCACATTTTATTGGCAGGGCAAGTTCCAATAAACAGCCCCTTAACACACATTCCCAAATTTCAATAAAATGAGAATGGAGATATAATATTCTTTTGCTATTTTTAACCCGATTTTTTTTGATGATTTCTAGAAAATTGTTTTGTAGAGGTGACTGCTGATGCTAGCCGCCTCAAAAATCCATTTTTTTGGCAGCTGTTGTTATTGGCGGCCCTCTCTACAAATCGTGGATTTCTAGAAACGTAAGGTGGCTGGTGGGCATAGTGGATATCAACCAAACCTTTGGTTTGGTGTTCTAGCTGTTGAATTGGCATTGATGGCCCATAACTGCAGTAGGTTAACAAATGCTTGGTGGCTGTTACAATCTCCATTAATATAACTGTACATGTGCAGAAGGAATCTCGCCCCACAACATGAGATAGCATGGATAACGTGGAGCCGGCGTATATGCCATACAAATTACTGACGGAAATTACAGATAGCTTCTCTGATGAGCGAATAGTAGGCCGTGGTGCCTTTGGGGTGGTCTATAAGGTATGTCTATCTGAGAGCAGCGCATGGCTTGCAAAATACTTGTTATTATCTGACAAATTTGTATCTTTCAACATCGGTTTTCAAATATTATTACCAGTAAAAAGGAATCATTTTTAATAAGGTATGTTCACTAGGGAGAGGATAAAGATGCACAAGTAATTGCGGTGAAGATCCTCAAATTCTTCCCAGGAGTTAATGATTATGATTTTGACAGAGAGTTTAACAACCTTGCCAAGCTCAGGCATGAAAATATTGTTCAGTTACTGGGCTACTGTAATGAAACAGAAGATGTACTCGTTGACTATAATGGGAAACAAGTTTGTGCTGTAAAGATGCATAGGGCGCTTTTTTCGAGTATATGGAAAAAGGAAGCCTTCACAATTATCTACAGGGTTTGATGGCCTTTTAAATCAAGTGTATTTTTAGCATGAAGAAGTAATAATCATAATGCAATTTGTGGAGTAATCTATGTTTTATTTTACAGATGCAGATCACGGGTTTGGTTGGAATAAAAGGTACAAAATCATTAAAGGAATCTGTCAAGGCTTAAAATACCTTCGTATGGGGCCAAGACCAGTCTATCATTTGGACTTGAAACCCGACAACATATTGCTAGATGATAATATGGTGCCGAAAAATCGCTGACTTTGGATTATCTAGGCTCCTTGGTGAAGAAAATGCTACCAAAGTAACAAAGAGTACTGTAGGAACACGGTATATATGCTTTACACATGGATATGTTATCCTTTCATGATAGACTTCACCCCCATATATCATATGCTCATTATATATTTGCCAATTATAATATCTTGCAGTGGATACTTGCCGCCAGAATATGTAAACTATCAAGTAATCTCAAGCAGTTTGACATTTTTAGTTTGGGTGTTATAGTTATAAAGATAATGATGGGATCTGAAGGCTACTTCCTTGTCTCTGATATGGAACGAGACAAATTTATTGAACATGTAAGAAAAGTTGATTGTTTGAATCTATGTTATTAGGGTCCATTCAGAAAATACTATGTCATTCGTCATGTAGACATGATATATATGTTGCAATTTCCCGGTATGCAATAAATGGAGGCAAAGACTACAAGTAGTTGGACTGCAGTATACATTATTAATCCTACAAGTGAAGAAATGCATTGAGATAGCGTTGAAGTGCATAGAGACTGATAAAAATAAAAGGCCTACTATAGGTTCCATTGTTGAACAGCTGAATGAAATAGAACAGCATACAAAGCACTCCGCATCTTGGATGGAAGAGGTATTGTCATGGCTAGATTAGATGCTGTTTTTCATCCTTTTGTGTTCCCTGAAAAAGAATGCACAAGTTTGTGGCCTATTAGTAAAATAATATAGTTGCAAAATGTCAGTACTTAGAATATTTTAATATATGTAGGTAGGTTTAGGCCTATAACCAGGGTTTGAAAAAATAATAATAGTATATATATACAATTGAGTTCATTGAGGGATCATCCAAACATTTATATAAAAAACTTCAGATTTTTTTCAAGGTGCCTTTGATTAAAATGAATTATTAAAAGGGAGTTACATTAAGGTTCGTTAAGGGCGGGCCTAGTGCAAGTGGTAGTGCTCTACCGCCTGTAACCGGAAGGTCCCGGGTTCAAGGCCAGCCTCCGCATATTGCACGTGGTGCGGGTAAGGCTTGGCGCTAAAATACCCTTTCCCAGACCCCACGCAGTGCGGGAGCCTACGGCACTGGGTACGCCATTTAGTTACATTAAGGTTCGTTGGTTGAAGGGAATTATTGTAAGGGAGTAGGAGTTTTGATCGGGAGGCAGTGTTTTCATATTCTTGTGATTGGTTCATGGACAAGTGAATTTTAGTGTGATGTGGAAAGAAATTTGAGAGTTTGGTTGTCTCCATTCAAAACCAAGGCATATGGATGAGAACTAGGTTGGATTTCTTCTTTAGTTAGTTAGCATATTTTTATGTTTATTAATGGCTTAATTATAATCTCTCAGTCCATAACTCACCAATCTAATTGATGAACTCCTTTGCTAGCTCACTGATTCCAAACACATGCCAAAAAGGACTTTTTGACTATAAATTAAATTTTCCATGTGAGAATCCACTAATAGATAGTAGTAAACAAATGGTGCGTGCAAAACATTAGTATATACTACTAATTTAATGAGTGAATATATGGTGTGGTAAGTATGACGAATATAGTTAGAATTGAACTCTAAGAATAGGATTTTGCTGGTATACAGAGGTCGGAGGCCTATTTGTTACACACAACATAATTATAAACAAAATTGACAGGCAGTGGGCTAGATTTTGACTATATGTCTTTGTTAATGACATAATTCTATTCCATAAAGTTTGTTTTGATTCTCATTTTTTTTATATTATTGGCAGTCCTATGATAGGGATATTCCTCCCGAAAGCAATAGTCCAGCAAGAAGATATCAAGGTTAGTACAGAACAGAATATTTCGAGAGTACTAATTTCCATTTACCTTCATGGGATGCACATCCCTTTTGGTTCAGGTTCGCGCAAAGAAAAAAAATATTAGTTCCGGGTATATTATGGAGCACAGAGCCCTTTCCCTGCTTTATACTGAAAGCTGTTGGGGTTTCCAGCTTTTTTTTTTTTTTTTTTTAAAAGTAGAATTAGTTCTTCGCTTTAATTTACTTAACACAGGCATTGCGTGTACTACAATAGCCGGACACCTCTAACAAACTAACTGTACCTTTGTGCCAAAGCATCAGACACGCAGAAAAGTCAAGCTAAGCATAGAGAAAAAGGCCATAAGCTGGCTTATAATGTTTCAGCCAAACAGTGTGGCCAAGATAACAGTAAGGAAACTACTTATAGCACCTTGAGATATATCAGATGCGACACTCGTTTGAGTGCCTTCATAAAAAAAAAGGAACACAGAAAAACACATCTTGCTCTAGTGAAACCCTGTTGCTTCATCCCGTTTCAGTGCCAAGTAATCTGTTTGCCCCGGTTGCAGCTTCATCTGCACAATATCCTGTGAAGAATCACACGCCCTGTCTACTGGTCCTTGACAGAAAAACCCAATGCATGAAATTTAATAGAACAAGAATTATGAGGAAATCAGCGACCAGAAAGAAGATTGCACACAAGGCAGGAGCGGTAAGAACATTATTAAAATGAAAGGTGGTGTCAGCCGACGACAAGGTGGGTGTGCTGCGATAGGAGATGGGAATGGTGCCTCCATTGCTGATAGTGACGAAGGAGTCAAAATGAGGGAGGGGGGAAAGGAGTATACCATTCGATGACAACATATGAGTAGCGACGCTAGTGTCGAGAACCCAACAGTTGGAGTCTTGGACGGCTAGCTGGTTCATGGCGGCCATGATTGTTAGGGAATGATTCTTGTGTATTCCTCCAAACCCTAGAAGGGTGGGTATATTGTAGTTGTACATGGGCCTCTATTGGGCCGTATCTCATATACACTCACCCCCCCCTACCCCCGCAAATGCCCGAACTACCGGCACAACGGAGATCAAGACTGGACAACAAGAAAGCAACACACACAGGCCCCCCCACAGCCACAACTAGCCACCGGCTACATTAAGGTTGGATCGAAACTCCGAGAACGTCGAGGAGTGCAAACCCTTGGTGAATATGTCGCAAACTAGGAGGTGGTTCGGGACATAGAGCACCCGACATCGCCGATAGCCACCCCGTCGCGAACAAAGTGCAAGTCGATCTCGACATGCTTTTGTCTCACCGATGTTTGAACCGGTTTCTTTGGAGAGGTAGATGGCGCCGACATTATCATAGTAGACGAGGGTGGTCTTGGTGAGGGCCGTGAAGCCTGCCTTAAGAGCCGACGTGGCAGTAACGCCTCCCGCCACACCGCGAAGCGATAGCCCGGTACTTCACCTCTACATTGGAAATGGAGACAAATCATTTGCCCGCTTTGGACGCCAGGGAGACAAGGTTGCCCCGAGGAAGACAAGACACCCCGAGGTGGAGCGGCGAGTGCCCGGCATCTAGCCCGGGCCGCCGCGACGATTTAGGCAGCGAGCTCGGGAGGGAGACCGTGGAGAGCCAAAAGCCGAATCGGACATAGCGGAGGAGGCGCTTCATTGCGCCAGGATGTGACTCCTGTGGATCATGCATATGAAGACATCCGCCACGAGGCGCCCGCTTCGCCGAGTATCAACAAAAGAGTGGCACATGGCTTGCAATCGGGTCATCCCAACCGCCGAGGATATCAAGAGCATACCGTCGCCGGTGTAGGAAGAGGCCTAAGAGCGCCGCCAACAGTGACACCCAAGAAGTGGTGAAGCTAACGGAGATCCTTCATAGCAAACTCTGCCGCAAAGAAGAGATCGGGCCAAGCAATCGTGGACTGGAGGTTGTGAGGACAATGTCGCCAACATAGAGAAGTAGGTATGTAGTCTCACCCCATGGTGATAGATGAATAGAGAAGTGTCGACTTGGCCTCTGTGGAATCCCCTCGGTACGCCAGGAATGTGGCAAACCCGGAGTACCAAGCCCGAGGAGCCCCGCCGCACCATAGAAAGACTTGTTGAGCCGCACAGCATCGGATACTGAATCCACAAACCCCGACGGTGGATCGCAATAAACCGCCTCCCGACAATGTGCCATGGAGAAATGCATTCTTCACATCCAAAATGCACAAAGCCAAGAGTGAGCTAGGACGAAAGGAGAGGATGCGGTGCAATCGTAGTAGGCTTCACCACGGACCGGTCTCATCACAATCCACACCGGCACCGGAAATAAACCTAGAGGACCCAACGAGCTTTATCGCTCCGTTTGCCATCACCGATGTTTATGTGTCCGTGATCCACTTGCCGCCATCACCCACATTGCCACCGACCGGACGCGCGACACGCAGGTCCCACGCCCGTTGGCAAGAAGAGCCTCGTGACTCCACTTCCATCGCCACCCCAGTGAGAGATCCCGCCCGCATGGCGCGGATGAGGAGGGTACCGAGAGACCTCTGGCTCACCCTGGTGGTGGAGAGCCGCGGGCGAAAAAGAACACTAGCCGGCCGCCCAGTCACCATGGGATGGCTATGACGGGATCCCGGCCGGAGGACCTGCCGGGTGGTACACCACGTGCTTCGGCGAGTGACGCTGGGAGGAGGCGGCGGCGGGACGGCTCCAGTTGTCGATAGCCAGTGGAGTCGAGCCGCCGACGGTGCTCATAGACGTGCACCGATCCGCGAACCGCCCGGAAGGCTCCCGAGCCCGAAAGCCGGAGGCGCCGGGCGCCGGCGGCGGTTCCAAACAGCCGGTACACTGTGGTCGGCCCGCCAAGCGCGGAGGGGTTAATCGGGTCACGCGCGGGCGAGGAAGTGGCTCCGGCCACGCTGCGGGCGCAGAAAGTGGTGTTGGGGCCGCATGGGCGCAGCAGTGCACCCCGAAAGTACATGTGGAAAGAGGCTAGAAGGTAATCGTGGTTGAACCACCGTCGAAAACAAAAAGGACTCCAACTCAGACTCGTGGAAGGCGGGAAGAGGTGGAGTACGGAAATCCGACTCGCCGAAGACCCACGCGCCGAGATGAGAACCCGGCGAGAAGTAAAGTCAGCAACGTACCCCTTGTGGTCGTGGGAGTAACCAAGAAACACACAATCGTCGAGCGGGGAGCCAACTTGTGAGGAGCAAAGGGCAGCAATGTTAGGGTAACCCGCACAACCAAGACACGAAGGTGATCATAGCTCGGAGGGGCACCGAAGAGAGCGTGGTGTGGAGGGGAGCCGAGAGGCAAAGTGGAAGGAAGACAATTGAGCAGTGAGTGGCGGTGTGGAGGCTCTCAGCCCCGTAAGCGCCAGGCGTAGAGGCCCTCAAGAAGAAGAGAGCGCATGACATCGTTTCCTGTGGTGCGAATCATACGCCAGCCTTGCCGCTCTAGGAAGAAGTATACGACAAGACATGCGCCGGCTGAACAACACCGTGAGAGAGAAAAGAAAGAGCGGGAGGTGTTGTTATCGAACTTCGCGCCCGTTGTCACACCGACGGCCTTAATGCTAAGGCTGAACCGAAAGTGGACACCTAGGCAAAGAAGTGGACGACCGTCCATCCCACCGCCTCTCCATCCTATGGCCTAGATTGCTCCTTTAAGGCGGTTGTGAGGCCGTAAGTCGGCCTCCTTTGGTTGGTAATGTGATGATTAAGTCGGGAGACCTTCGGTGGATGACAAGGCCCATGGATCCTTGGCGCGCCAATCATCCATTTTTTTGATCAAACTAACTTGGTTTGAGGGTGGAGAGAATCCTGGGCAGCTCCCATAGATCATTGATGTGGCGCGCGCCGTGTCGGCCCGACGTGGTGCCCTACCACGCCCACTTGCCTCCTATGCATTATATTTGTCTATTTTTGGCATTTTCCCTGCAAACAAATAATTTCTCCAAGTACAAGTTGAATTAGGTGAATTATAAACATAAACAAACACTTTCTATGTTGATTTACCTTGATTTTGGGTGGAATGTTGATGGTCATAATGGGTTTTAGTGACCATCAATAGACTTCAATCACTTGTTTTGACTTGTCATTGGGATAAGATTAGCACTAGGATTTAATACTTGACTCATCATATGATACATAATAAGAACTTCATTGAATCATGCCACTTGTTTGCACTTCATCTTTGTTTCCCCATTGGGGGCTTTTACTTGCTGCGTTTGTTTGATTTCTGAGATTTTTGTTCTGAAAGAAGTGAAAAATAGGTGTTAGCTAAACTAGTGCACGCATATGTAATCTTTTGTTCAAATTGAGTCATAAGTCGGTAAGATAGGGGATGGACGTGATCGGTGGCGTGCTAGATCACGATTCAACCCGAGTCGGTAGGTTGGTCCGCGTTATCGCGTGTGTTGCGCGCCGCTGCGCGTCCGCGGTGAAACGGTGCGCATTGGCACAATGCACGTTGTGGCATGGTGGATCGCGAGCACCTGTGCCCAAGATCAGGTCATGTATCTATATAAGCATGAATAAAGGACCGAGAACGTCACCATGTTGTGGCGGCATAAATCCTAACTCTTCTCGAGAGCGAAGTAGACACATAGTGACCGTGCAATCTACTTCGCTCTCGCTGCGGTGACTGTGAACTGGCGGCTGGTCATCACGCTCTGGCAACGATCCCTGGTCGACGTTCGGTTCCAACAATGGGTAAAGCAATGTATAAGAAATAGGTAACGTCAGAAAAACATTTTTAAGCTTAGGATACAACACTGCAACACATCGAAACACCATGTTATTTTTTCAAACGTTTTTCTATTTTTTTATCTTATCCTTTGTTTTTTTTTTTTTTTTTGAGCAAATTTTATCTTATCCTTTGTTGCATAAGTGTCTTGCTGTTGCTGTGTCATATTCCCATGAATTAGATGTTCTAACCATCCATACCTTGTCCTGTGTCTTGCTGTTGCGCTCAGGTTTACTAAGCACATTACCCAAGGTTATACCATTAAACTTTCTGAAGCACATCACAAAAGATTTCTCTCCTACGCTACAAATTGGTAAAGGCACATTTGGAACAATCTACAAGGTATGATCATCATATATACGCCTGAAATTTATTCCTGGCTTCTGAAGTTGACTAAACACATGTCAGCATGCCAATAGACATAATATATGATACTTGACATAGGGAATTGCGGAGAATGGGGAAATGATTGCTGTGAAGAAACTTGGGGAAAACTCTCCTGTGCTGAATGCCAAAACATATAATAATGAGGTCTGTAATCTTATGGCAGCCCAACATGAAAATATAGTGAAGTTGGTGGGCTACTGTCATGAGTCACAGAAGAAGGTGGTGCAACACAACGGAAGATATATCATTGTAGATGTTGCTGAAGTTTTCCTCTGTTATGAATACCTACCTAAGGGAAGCCTTGAGAAGTATCTATTTGGTATGTATATGTACTGCACTATTGGACAGCATTGGCCACTATTAAGTTCCTCAATGTTTACATCCTATTGAGTTTAAAGTTGTTACTACAAGATCAATGAGTTATTAAAATTTATATTATAAACTAACAAAATTTAACATGTGTCATTAGTACAATAAGATTTTTGTTTCTTGTAAAGATTACTTACATATCTCTCTGTTCTACTTCTTCAGCTGAATCTAATAGAATCGATTGGGACACACGGTTTAGAATAGTTCAAGGAATCTGCAATGGTTTACATTTCCTACATAAGGAAATGGATCAACCTGTCCTTCACATGGATCTTAAGCCTGAGAATATTTTGTTGGGTGATAATATGGTCCCCAAAATTGCTGGGTTTGTACTTTCAAGACTCTTTGGTCAAGAGCAAACCAGAATGAACACACAAAATGTTGTGGGATCAATGTAAGTAAAAAAAAAAATGTGAAGTGACTATTTTCCTTTATTATTACTAGATTCCATTTTTAAAATTCACGCTAAATAAGTTTTAATGAGCTCTGTTCAGTGGATATATGGCTCGAATATCTATATAGAGGTGAAGTCTCTACCCAATCAGACATATATAGTTTGGGTCTACTAATCATTCAGATAAGCACCGGAGAAAAGAATATTCCTAACGCTGAAGACAAGTGTGGACGGAAATTTATTCAGAAAGTAAGACATTGTAATTTAGTATTTTCATGATTCGACTTTTTTCAAATAGACTAGACTAGATTTAGTTTGCATATAAGATATGACAGGAATAACATCAAAACCTGTAGGTACAAAAAAGTTGGACAGATGGCCACATATCATCCAAGTACACATCATTTGATCCAGATCGCCTCCAGCAAATTAAAATGTGTGTTGAAATTGGGTTACAATGTGTGGAACATGAACGCAAGTTGAGACCTTCCATAGTGGATATTGTTGAAAAGCTCAATGGAATGGAGGAATGCTGTGCCAACACTCTGAATTTTGGCAGGAAGGGACTACCAAATGATGTGTTAACCAGAGCTGCTGACCAGCCTGCTATCAGAGAGCCGGTCATTGTAGACAGAAATGCAGTCCAGGCAGCCCCCACCGCTACACCTGCTACCTTCTCCGGTTTGGAGATTGTTCCTTGTAAGACCGTCCCTGAAGTCGCTCTGCAACTGTTGCCGGCGATAGTCCAAAGCACCAGAATTAAAGCCAGAGAGGCTCCGGCTGCTCCTCTAATGGGGGACAACAGGCCCAGCCCAACATCCACCAGAGACCAAAAGAGAAAGACTGCTGCTGCTAAGAAGATGTCTCTTCCTGCACTGGTGTCAGCGGGTAACCCGAGCACTCCTCTAAATCAATCCAGCATGCGACGCAGCACCAGACGAACCAACAAAGAGGGTTACTGCACTGTCATGCTTCAAAACGAGCCATCCAAGAAGCGCAAAGCCAGTGTTGTGATGATTGATGAAGCTACTGGTCAGGCTGGTCCTGTTCCTATCTCATTGCTGCAAGGATGGGGTGTCAAGTGCATTGTAGCTCCTGGCGAGCTCACTGAAGACACGTTGATGCAGGCTCCCATTGTTCAAGTTGCTAATGATGATCCCACTGCATGATCCGATCGGATCTTCTAGAGAGCCTGCTGTCTTTTGTCTCATCTTTTGTCCGTACTGTTGCTTGGATATTTATATTCCAAATTTCATCCGTGCTATGGTGTAATATGCCGTTTAAACTATGTCCTCTCCATCTCCCATCTAGAGATGTTTATATATGCACCTTAAGGACCTTTATATCGTTTCATGGATGTCGTTTATCTACTATCTTTTTCACATCTTGCCCTGCCTGGATATGCTAGCCATATCAGGCCTCGTGTCGACTTTTCCTTGGTTATCCAATGAGTATGATAAAATTGAATAAAGCATAGGTCCCCGAACTGTCAGATAATCACTACAAGAAGATCATCATGCAGAACACCATAGTAGATGGAGGTCTTGCTGCTATGGACATAACCAGAGACGTGTTCAATGAGAAGGAAGGTACTGTGGTTGATGAGGTCGATGTGATGGTTGCTTTTGACAAACCACCATCGGCAGAGGAATCCTGAAAGGACGTCTAAGGTTCACTGTGACTTATGTCATGAGCATTGGGCAACATATTCCGAGTATCATGAGTGGCAGAATGAGTTTCTTCTCTCTTTCACTCTGTGTAGAGAATGGGATATTTCAAACACTAAAAAAAAACCTGGCAGGAGGAGCAGACTAGACCCCTATTTTTCAATTAAGAGGATGCAGGGCTCAAACCTGGGTCTCTAGACTGAGAGTGAGCTCCAGTAACCAGTTGCCCACGAAAGCACCTATATTTCAAACACTACTTCAATGTAAATTTAAGTTTACAAACAAAATTCCAGTTGGACCTGAAAGGATGTGGTTTGCTGTGACTTGTGTCTTGTGAAAATATTCTTGAGCTTATAAAGCATTTATACAGTTTGGAGGCAGTAGAGTCATCTTGTGACATTTCAAATATCTGTATTGAATACATGAAGGTTTAAAGGGTTATTTGGATGCCAACTGAATTGCAGTGATCAGGTAAAATAATATGATGATGAACAAAACAATACAAATTATTTTTTGAGTTGGATTATAATAATTCAACCACCGGATGGAACAACCCTTATAGTCTGTCTCCAGCGTCCATTTTTTTGAGATTATAGGTCATTTCTACTTGAACAAACAGTAGTCTACATCCAGTGAAAAGATGTAAACACATTAACCTTTATAATCATATTCATATTTCACAATATATATTTGTATGGTTTAATTGGAATCAAATAATTCATAAGTTTAGTGTAATAATAATGCGACCAAAGTCTGTTTCTCTCTTGTGTCAAAAAAAGAAATCGAACTTTTATCCTATGTCCTTTTGGCAAACCATTCTCATTCTAGTTAAACAAAGTTCTTCTGTAAGGAGGTCCTCTAACTTTAGGTTGCACGACGCTGGAGTGCATCGAGACAGTTCGCCATCCACCGATGAGAGACACAGGAGGGAAACACTAGACGAGAAGATACCACTAATATCCTTGACTACTAGGAGTATACCTTGACACCCCCCACTGAAATGCAAGATGAAGGCAGCAGAGAGAGGCAGAGCCAAGAGAACAGAGCAAGCTGAGACACGACCTGGCGTGGAACGATTTAATTAGGGACAGCAACAGAAGAGAACCAAAGGAACGAGACCGTATGGAGCAGGCAATCTGCGGAGGATGGCAACCTGCTGCTCTGCTCAAGGATGGAGCGTAAAGCAGAGGAGGCTGTGGGCGGGACAAACCAACAGACCAGTAGCAGCAAAGCAGAGGACACCAGCACAGAAGCAGAGCAGACGGCGTGACAGAGGCCAGGCGGACGTCGCGCGCTGGAGCAGACGACGCTGCAGCGGACGGGTGGACGTCGGACCAGGGCCAAAGGGACGACCGGCGGGTGCTCTGGCGGGCGGACACTTGGGCGACCGGAGGATGGAGCGCAGTCGGCACGAGGCACGGCGACGGCAGACGGATTGAGCAGTGAACCCACGAGCCGCGACGTGCCGGATGGACGGGCTGCGGACGTCGATGAGATGGGAAAGCGATCCGTGATAGGCGCGACGCCATGGCGGCGCCTGACCAGCGCAGATGAATGCCCCAGCGCGGAGAAGACTCCTACGGATGAAGATGGCCGAGGATGAATCTTGGGACCTCCATCCGATGAAGGGTGAGTTGATGCATGGAAGAAAATTAAATGGGTCTGTCTACTTAGCATTAATTTAAAAATGTTAATTATTTTACACCAAACCAGGATGAGTATTAATTTTAATATTAATAGTAATATATATCCAGCATGTACCGGCTTTTCCCGTACCGGCTTTTCCCGGGGTCTTTGTTTCTCTGCTTTTGTGCATCCATGGTACACGTTGTATTGCTGGTAAGTCGGTCTCTTGGATCTAAACAAGCGACTGTAGCAGGATAATTATCGTTACTTATGGTCAGGGAAGCATACAGTTCTTGTGATACGAAAATGATACGAAAACTCACAAGAAGCAAGCAGGCTAAATAGGCAATCACAAATGTTGCATTTACCATATAAAAAATGATGCGAAAAATCACAACAACTGTATGCTTATCCTGACCATAAGTAAACAATAAATCGCTTGGGAACAAGTCTGCGAGATGAAAGAGACCGGCGTCAAGCGACTAGAGACCCAGAGTGCTGCCACCGTCCGATGGATCAAAATCCCATCAGACGGGGCTAACCCCAGCATTTCCGTATTCATTTCCACCCGTAAGTGCGATGCGACCCGCACCATTGAGGTCAGTCAACTGCCAAGTCTTCTCTCTCGGGTCAATGCAGGAGTTTCCTGGCCTTAACCAACACCTTTCCACTTATTTATTCTTCCCATCACGGCATCGCCTGAGTGACACCTACCGCGTTTGGTCTGGCCTGTGCAGTGTGTTCCTCGCCGCAGCTTGTGCTCGCCTGCCTCACACTGATCTCCCCAACCAGATTGACTGTCCGCGGGATTTGCTCGAGGTTAGCTACTGATTTGATTCATTCTCGTGTTTCATTTCGTTCTAAAAACTTTTCATCAGAAAGTTTAAGCCAGTTGTATCATCCAAGGAGAGAAGAGTAGTATCAGAGAAGAACTCTGAATCTCTGTCATTATTTTTTTTTTTCTTGTTAATTAACCGGGTCTCATGTAGGAAAATCATTCTCTTGGCTTGAGCCACCAAATGATCGGTCAGAGAATCAAGAGTAGGTCCGCCCGGGCATGAACGTCACAAAATCCTGAAGATCTGTGTGCAACATTTGTTTGATCGAGGTCTTCTTCTCTCCAGGTATCTTCTCTAGTCTCTACATGTTCTTTTTGCTTATGGTATGAACCTAGCTACTTAGGCCTGCCGATGGTTCTGGTGGTCTGCGAAATTAAGGTTCCAAATATAAATCGAGCATGGCAGCCGCGGTGACATTATATTTAAAGTGTTTATTAACCATGCTGAAACACAAAATCGCTCCAACCAGGCAATCAATGTGAATATGTTGATGGTTTATAAGTACGGGGAAAAAACGAGCATAAACTCAGAAACAAGAACCGGGACCGAGAGATAGCGACTTGAACAAAATTTCCATCGCAAATTTGGTTTCCCTTGAGTCTACTACCCCAATTGACCGACCAAAGAGGCCCAACAGTAACAATCCCCTTGGATCTTGGATCTCGATTGCCCACCTGACGATGCTACGCGAGCGGCGAGTCGCCCGTCTGCCCCATCGATTGCGGCGGCGCCCATTAGGTGCGGTGGGGAGAAGCGGCGTGGTGGAGGCGCGGATTCCGGTAAGGCCGCCTCAAATCGCGCCGCTCGAGCTTTCCGGTTTCCATTGCAGTGCTGTGGGAAGAGCCAACGACGCCGGTCGCCACCACCACCTCTTGGTTCGTCACTTTTTTTCTTTTTTTTTTTTTTTTTTTTTTTGGTTTCAAAACAAAACTTTGGTGACATTTTGGATATTGATTTTGGATGACCAAGAGAACAGGACCGAAAACTCAGTCTTGGCTGAAGGCCCAGCCCTAACCTGTAGTGACAGTTTCAACTACAATTCCTATCACTACCAGTTGACACTAGAAACTCACGACTTATTCCCAAAAACTACCGGTTGGTGAAGTTCCAATCATAGGCGTGCCTTGTGACAGAGTAAAAATTGCATTGTTTTCAAAGCAGAAGTTGTATCAATCTACTTGTGTTCTTTCTTAGCGTACCATTTGGGTTGTCCTTCATTGTGCCCCCTTGTGACTCCATGCGCAATTAGTAATTTAGTATGCCTTGTTGCACACCATCACTACCATCTGCATTGTTTTAGGTGGTTGTTCACTGAAACAGCGAATCGGCTTTTACACGATTCTTAACTTAAATGCACGTTTATTTGAACTTGTGCCATAAGCTGCAAGAAACTTGTGGCATGTACAGAGAAGTCCTATTATTGTCATTATTATTATTTGTAAAAGAGAGAATAATAGCTTTCAACTGCAGCGCACAAGATTCACATGAAGTCGGAGTTGTTCTGATAGGAGAGGAGGCCTTACTTTAAAAGGGCTCTCAGAAAAATCAGGTTCTAATAAACCAATTTTAAACTCACTTATTTTTTTCAAATAAATAAAACTTTTGGCTTCTCAAAATGGAGTTTTTCTTTTATTGATTTCTGCTACTTTAAAAGTCATGCAGAGGTTAGTAGAAGCCCAAAAAAACATAGGCCCAAATTAGCAAGCGAAAGTTTGTGAATGTAGTAATGCACAGCTAAATGAATTTCTTATTGACCCAACTTATCTAACACATCTTGTTGGTTTTCACAGGAGGGCATCTCATTGTCCTATTCCCAGGTGCTCAGAAAACTCAGACAGCACTGTTCTGAGAGCAATAGCATCATCGGTTCATAGCTCCGCCACACAACAAGCACATTGTGGCAGAGTACAAACAGAGAGCGAGCAATGGCAGAGGTACTGCTTGGGGTCGCCAACTCCTTGGTGCAGGGCACCATAGCCAAGGTACAGTCAGCGATAGAGGAGTCGTCAAGGCTGCAGCAGAGTGCACAGCAAGACTTGGTGTTTATTGTTGGTGAGTTTGAGATGATGCAGTCCTTTCTCAGCTCCACCACTAAGAAAGTCACAAACGATGTCGTGGGCACCTTTGTGGCTCAGGTACTTGACCTTGCCTACGACGTGGAAGACAAAATTGAGTTTGTTGTTCACTTAGACACCATGTCTGAATCAGACCGATGGTGCCGTATGATACCATCATGCATGCGGCCGCCGCTGCCCCTTGATGAAGCTGTTGGTATCATAGCTCAACTGAAGGTGAGAGTTCAGGATGTGATCCGGAGGAAGGGCGCTACACACTTATAAGCGATTCTGGTGGCCCCAACCCTGTCGTGGAGATGAAGCAGCTGCACAACGTCAGTTCATCATTTGACATGCACACTGAAGCAGGGAGCAGCTCCATGAATCAACGAGACATGGATGCTCTCACCAAGTTGGTCACCAAGAGGG
Source organism: Hyparrhenia diplandra (assembly GCA_015847255.1). Taxonomy (NCBI): domain Eukaryota; kingdom Viridiplantae; phylum Streptophyta; class Magnoliopsida; order Poales; family Poaceae; genus Hyparrhenia; species Hyparrhenia diplandra. The sequence goes on along the minus strand of JADLZK010007785.1, from coordinate 330,402 downwards.
CAAGCCACCGTCAGGTGATTTCAGTGTGCGCTTTTTAGGGGCGATCATGGAGCAGTGTGCAAGTCCATCATCTGGAAGGCCTACAACAACTCAAAAATCTGGCATGATTTTAGCTGCCGTGCTTGGGTGAAGCTTGGGAGCCCTTTCAATCTCCCTGAGTTCTACAGGAGCTTGACAGATCAGTTTCGTGGTGCTGGTCCAGTGAAAGATGATCATATCGCTGACGAGTTCGAGGAGCAAGTGAACAACCGGCGATACCTTGTTGTCCTAGAAGACCTCTCCACCAAGGAAGATTGGGGCGCTATTCTAGAAAAGCTTCCAGACAAGAGTAACAGCAGTTGTATTGTTGTCCTCACAGAGCAGTTTCAGGTTGCAAGCTGCTGCACTGGGGATCGATACATTCAGCATTTCTGGGCTGATTACACAGCATGTACCTTTTATGAGGAGGTAAGGCTGAACAACATCAATCTATTCTGACAAAAAGAAATGTCCCTCTCAATTATCTTCTACCTGCTGTTTTGATGCAAGTATACAGTCACCAAAATAGAGCATTTGGCACTAGTCTTCCAAAAACATAACAAAGGAAAAATATTGATGTTACATTATTTGATGAAAATATACTAATATTATAAAAATTATAAATATACTTATATGTGAATGCCAAATTAATTTCTGTATATTAATGTTGTCAATACATTAAAATATAAAGCACACTTGTCTGATTCAAGCTCAACATTTGATTTGCAAACGGCCTTATTTTTAATTGTTGTTTTAGAATACGAGATAAACACAATCCATATTGTCTGTTGTTTTTAAGCAACTATGTAATTTTCAAATTTCTATTTTTGGTGAAAAATTGAACAATCAACTTTTCCCACCAGGTACCTGCTAACAAGGCCCTAATTGGACGCACATCAGATATCAATCAACTTCCTGGGTACATAGCTAAAGCACGTATAAAGCGAATTGAATGTGATGTCCGTGTGTGGGGATACCTGGATCAGGGAAATCTGCTCTTGTTAGATATTTGTACCACAAAATGGCACACCTATTTGAGGAGCATGGCTGGGTGGACATATCCCATCCGTTTAATTTAAGGGATTTCTCTCGGAGTCTACTTTTCCAGTTTAATTCACATTTACCAGCAAATGAAGCTATAGACCCTGTTGGACAGTGTCACAACTGTCTAAAAGATCGCAAGTGCCTTGTTGTTATTGATGATCTCAATCTACAGCTCACACAAGAATGGGTCAAGATACAGGCTGCCTTGCTATCAAGACCTACTGAAAGTGTTATTATCGTTATTACAAATGAAGAAAAAATTGCCTTCCATTGTGCGGACAGAAAAGATCTGGTCTTTAATGTCAAAGCTTTAAGTGTTGAGGCAGCCATTGATCTCTTCAAAACGAAGGTGTGTTTAGCTAGTCAAATGATAGTTTCCAATACTATTGTTCCCCCATTGACATATTGTACTTTATACATCTTATCGCAAACATAAAATCTCTCATGGTTAACAAGATATAAACATTTCAACCCTTAGGAAAATGGTAAGTATTTTTAGTGATTCGTGACAACCGTATTGTTGTAACTAACAAAGTTTATTTTGAAGGCATATCAAGTCACAGTAATCTTGGGTGCCTTAGGTCCTTATTTGCATTGTGGAGCGATCAATTGATGTGGATGTGAAAATTGATATTCTTCTAGATCCAAATATCATAAAGAGATGAAGGATGCTTAGAGTAGTCTAGGTATTGCTAGGCTTCAGCCATACTATAAAGGTGGATAAAAGTTAGTAAACTGACATAATGATCAGTCTAGATTTGGTTGATGCACGCTCATGGCAGTAGATAGCTTGTAGAAATCAATGGAAAAGGCTGCATTGAAAAGTAAATTCAGAACTCAAGAGATTTGACATGAAACACGTCCTATCATACTAGGTGACTAAAGATGAAAATTAAGCGTGTGCACACCTAGCAGTGAAGCATGTCCTAGCAGTGAAGCACATTATATCATACTATGCAAGTAACAATGCTAGTTATAGCGCATAATAACAAGCAAGCAATCACGAAAAGAGGAAAACAAACATGTATAGACAATAGAAAGACACGCAAACACAAGTGATGAATGTCTTCTCCATACTAGAATTATGATGCCCTAAGGTGTTTGAGTTAGAGTCACTAAAAACATTTTTTTCCAAAAAAGCCAAAACCACTTACAATTTGGAATGGAGGAAGTAAGTAATAACTAGTTTCTCACTTGGTCGTCTTGAATTAAACAATACTATATGTTCATTAACAATCAAGATTTTACATACACAACTCCATTCCAAACCCGCACTCTTTATCTTGTTTCCTTGCATGCATGGACTGACCCTGTATGCAGTCCTGCCTCATTGGCTTGCTATTTGTTATGCCACATGTATCTTCTGTTGTACTTGAAAATGAAACCAATGCTTAGGTAAGGCTGTATTCGCATGCATGTTGCTTTGGTTTTTCTTCCAGATGTGTATTGTTGTACTATGATATCGCTATTAGTTTTTTTTTTTTTTTATCGAAACTATTGTAAGGGTAATAGAGAAACAGGCAAACAACTTTAAAAATTATATTAGATTATTTTTATGCAGTGAAGAATTTATTATCATGTGTAAAGGGTACTGATTTTTATTTTCTCCAATTAATCTGGTTAGGCAAATACAAAGATAATTAAACTTAAAATAAGATAATAGATTTATGCTATTTTCCAATATTATGTTCTCCAGTATAATTGATACACACTTTATATGTCCCAACTTGAAATATGTGAACCTAATGTAATTGATTTTTTTGACCTATAGGTTCGAAGTCCATTTGTTTCTGTTGATAATATGGAGAATGAAGTGGTCTTGCAGCAACTTATTAGAAAGTGTGGTGGACTTCCAAAAGTAATAGTTTCTTTAGCTGAGATTTTGAGCCCAGTCTATAATTGGAGAGAAAAGGCCAGTATGTTGAATGACAATTTCGTGCTCAACCTGGAGACCATGCCAGAGTCTGATTGTTTACATGATCTATTTAGCTGGATGCAATCCTACTTCGATGCTTTGCCAGTAGACTTCAGGAAGCTTGTTGCATACCTATTAGTTTTCCCTGGACACAGCAGCACTTTCGGCGGCGGCGTTTGGTTATGCGGTGGGGTGCAGAGGGGTATTCCACCGATAGTGAAAGCTGTACTGCAGATGAGAATGGAGAGGAACATTTCTCCAGTCTGGTTAATCAGGCAATGATTCAGCCACCACCACTTACAACAATCACAAATATGAGAATGGTCTCATTTAAAGTCAATGCTATCTTCCGTGAGTACATGATCTCACGACCTCTGAAAGAAAATATTTTAACCGCAATTGAGCTCTTTGTGCTCAAAGGAACTTGCAGCCCAACAAGTAGGCGCAGAGGACGTCACCTTGTCATAGAACAAAGCTGGACAAGAGATAGGATAGTGTTCGGGAAAATTGATTTCTCGAGGCTAAGGTCTCTAACAGTGTTTGGGCAATGGGAATCCTTCTTCATCTCTGAAGGAATGAAGGTTCTTCGGGTGCTTGATCTTGAGGATGCATCGGGTGTGACAAATAAAGACCTCCAGAACATCTTAAATTTGCTGCCCCATCTAAAGTTCCTTTCTCTGAGGGGATGCAGTGAGATCAGCTATCTGCCAAGTTCAGTGGGTCAACTACGACAGCTCCAAATGCTTGATATCAGGTACACCAGCATAATCACTACTCCAGCATCCATCACTAAGCTAAAGAAGCTGCAATACATCAGGGCGGGCCCTGTGTTTTCACCTGAGGATCCATCAGCACATCGTTCTGTAGCATTGAAGTTCTCAGACCTCCACAGATGCCATCAACTAGTTGGTGTCAGGGTGATGACTGGGATCGGAAATTTGACTGCTTTGCATACACTTGGAGTGATTAATGTTGGTTCAGCAGAGGGCAAAGGCATCCTGAAAGAGCTCAGGAATCTCACCCAACTGCACAAACTCGGAGTGTCTGGGGTAAGCAGGAAAAATGGCAAGGAGTTCTGTTCTGCCGTCTCATGTCTCTCCCGCCTAGAATCTTTGGCAGTGTGGCTCAGTAACGACAGTCAAAATTGTTTGGATGACATGGACACTGTGTTTGCAAATGAACTTCAGAGCCTAAAGCTGTATGGTACTGTAAAAAATTGCCCAGGTGGATCAAGGATCTTTACAACCTCAAAAAAATAAATCTGGAGTTGGACGCATTGTCGGATGATGACATGAAAGTCCTTGGGGATCTACAACAACTATGTGTTCTACGTATTCGTGTCACACCACGTCATGATGGTAATATCAACTTTAGTGTGGTGGTTGAGGGTGTAGAGGATCACAGTTATCAAAACATTAAGAGCCTCGAGATTGCTAGCGCATCCAACTTGCATTTAACTTTTGGATCACGAGCCATGAGAAATCTTGAGTTGCTCACAGCTGGCTGCTGCAGTAATGGATTGCAGCTGCAGTTTGATGGGTTAAGTCATCTCTTGAAACTTAAGGATGTACGAGTTATTGGTTCCAAAAATGAGAACCTAAGGAAAAATTTGGAGGACCAATTTGCTGACCATAGAAGCCAACCCACTCTGAAGCTGGAGGAAGTTGTTCTGTCAACTGAGGCCTCCGCTGGACGAAACAATGAACACTATATGGCATTTCCGTTTCATTGTAGCACTCAATGAAGTCTGATGCAGTCATCATGCTAGTGAATATTGAAACATATGCTTTCTTCTGTATTATTGCAGTACCTAAAGCAGAATTCAAGAGCAGGGCTGCGGTGAAATATGCTAGTTGAATTTTATACTACAGTTTATGAAAAGGATCTTGTGGAAGTGTTAGAATTTTTTCTACTCATGTTTTAGAATTTCTCGGTCAGATTTACTGCTGTATCAATGGTTTTCTACTCATTTTTAGAATTCCTTGGTCTGATTTTGGAGTTTGACCATTAATGCACAGATAATTGGATAGGTTGAAATTAACAATTTATGTTGTCATGTGGTACTTCACTTCTTTTATTTTGTTACAAGGAAAAATGTACTTTCCTTACCTATAATCCTTTTAGATATTGTACTTTCATAGATGCTGCTAGTCAAAATTGTACCTCTTAGAGCGTGTTGATGTCCTAAATGACCTATATTTGTGGTTGGATATTTTTTAGCAATGAGAAAAATTAATAAATCCAAACATATCTGATGCATATCCAAACCATAACTCTTCTATGAGCGATATCTTTGTCCATTATCCTGATGAATTCATTATTAATCGAAGAGTTATTTTTGTTAACGGAAAATCCAAGAATTTTATGTTCTCTACCCATCTATCACGTTCTGCTTGGACACAGTGGTTGATTGCTTCAAGTTTTCACAAACCGTGTTTTCTTTAATAAACAGAGGCATCAACAGGTCGAAACTGCACTAACAAAAAAATAATTATTATGTCAGTTTTCATTTTGATTACGGGGAGTTTTGATAGGTTGTGTGATCCAGTACATATAATAAGTAGGAAATGTCTGAACCGGTACACGTCATTTGATGGATATCTTCACTAGGGCGTTCAGATGTGTGTACTACATAGCAACGGAAGGTTCATGGCAGGTACTACCAACAGGGGCGGATCTACAGTAGGTGCATGGGGGTACAGCTGTCCCCCCCAAAAATTCTGTAAAAAAATCAAGTATATATGCTTTGCAAAAAAATTCTCAGCCCAACAACACTTTCTAGGCCTAATTAGCCACAAGTATTGATGTATATGCTCATTGCCGATCTCCGATTGGTTGTCAAACAAAACGACGCGCCGCCGGCCCTTAGCGCGTGCAATTCCTTCAAAGACCTATATTTAGACTCGACGAGCATGACTGTTGCAGCCGGCCGCCGCGCGTGCAATTCCCAGTCCTGGCAATTCCTTCGAAGACCTATATTTAGACTTGACTAGCAGGTGTGAGTGAGATCAGTATTTCAGACTGATCTGACGAGCGAGATCAGTATTGCTCGCCGGCGGCTTGCAAGACCTGCTGACTGATCTGACGAGCAGGACTGCTGACGAGTTGCAACTTGCAAAGGGTAAAATCCACAATCCAGTCTCGTTCTACTCTGATCAATCATTACATTAGATTTGTAATCAACCGTTCTAGTTTGTAATTCCCCCAAATACTTCAGATTGTAGAATGAAGCACGATCACTTTAAACTTGTTTATTTATTGCTGAAATTGGTGCTCATCCTTCCCGTAGCTACTGCAAGTGTTGAGAGAGTGTTTTCAGCAATCAACTATGTGAAGACCAAGCTTGGAATAAGATGGGTGATCAATACTTAAATGATAGTTTGGTCACATTTATTGAGCGTGACTTTTTTCGACGTGTAAGCAATGAAGATATCATTAAACGTTTTCAAGCCATGGCGGAACGACATGTGAAGCTTTAGCTAGAAACTTGTATTAGAATTATGCAAAGTTGGAAACATGTAACTAGTTCCAATCGCAACTATTTATCGATTTATCATATCATCATTTATATCATGTTCATGTTGGTGAACTATATTTTTTTGTCCGTACCCCCATGATTGAAATTCTAGATCCGCCACTGACTACCAATCCTGCATCACAAAAGCACGTGACGATATACTTTCATATTGTCATTGACTGACTCGTTGGGCATCCGAGGCTTAAGTCAAGTCAACTTGTCTTTGTACAGGGTTGGTACCTGCTGCTCACTGCTTATTTCTTTATACTCCTACATTGCAGCAATAATGGAGGCATCAACTCAGAACCTTCAAGTGCTCCTTCAAGTGCTGTTCCCTGCAGCTAGTATCCTTCAAGCATTCTTCTCCAGGTTAGAGCTCCTCATAAGAGTTCAGTTATTTGAATTCAGTGCTGCTCCTGTCATTCATGTTGTTTATGTACATTCAGCTCAGTTCCTCTTTTCAGCATGTGATCTGAATCTTTTTTTTTTTTTTTTTTTTTTGAGACCACGCCCACCTAAGTTGGCGCGGCATGTGATCTGAATCTAAAAGATTAGAACTGTTCTAGAAGAAAAAAATCCTGTTCCAGCTGTATGTACCTGCGCCTGATGAGCAAATCCGTTTTTTGCATCTTTAGGTGTGTTGTAAAGTCTTTGATTTATGCTGTTTAAGTACAAATTCAGTTCAGTCTCCCTTTTTACCTTGTGAGAGAAATTAAAGCATGGCCGTTGCTTTCGATTGTTTTAACAAGAATGATTATGTTCTTGCCATTTGTACGTGTGATTGAGCAAATTTCCTTGCTTTGGGTTTTTGAGAAGACTTGATTTGCAACAGGTCCTATCCATACAGCTACCTCAGTTATCAGAAATGGCGAGCCAGCAGAGTCTTGACGGATTACCAACACACCTACCGATGACCTTTATGAAGCAAATTACCAGTGATTTCTCTCCTAATCTAGAAGTTGGTCGTTCTGTTTTTGAACAGTTTATCAGGTGCGTGTGGACCCTAACATTTACACATCAGATTCTTACAAAACTGTTTCACTGACAGAGGTTAAAGTTAAACAGGGGATTCTTCCAGAAGGGGCCGCACGATTGCTGTGAAGAAGCTTGCTGAAAACGCGCCAGTGCCATCTGGCGTAACATTTGCAACTGAGGTTACAAACCTTATGGCACTTAAACATCAAAATATAGTAGAACTGGTTCACTACTGCCATGAAGCACAAAAAAGAATGTGATTCATCATAATGGAAGATATGTAATTGTTGAAGTGATCGAAATCTGTCTATGCTACGAATATCTATCTAAGGGAAGTCTCGACAAGTACCTTGCTGGTATGTAATGGACTACCCAACATGATTTTCTTTGTTTCCGTACTATACAATTCATTTATTGTCAAAAGTCAATTATTTTCAATATTCATTTATTGCTACTACTGTAAGGTGTAAGCAATACACTTTGCAGACTACTATCTTAGATACTTAGAATTCATTAGTACTATCTTTACTTTGTACTTCTTCAGCGGACATTAGTTCAATTGGCTGGGACACAAGATTCAAAATAATTCAGGGGATCTGCCAGGGTCTACATTTCCTTCATAATAATAAGGATTTGGACGGCTCCCTTGTTCACATGAATCTTGTGCCTAACTCCATATGGTTGGATGATAATTGGGTGCCAAAGATTGTGGATTTCGGTCTCTCAAGACTCTTTGGACAAGAGCAGACCCGGATGTACACAGTCAATGTTAAGGGACATAAGTAAGTCGAAACAAACAATGAAATATGATTTTCCTCCAAATTATATGAAGCAAGCGGCAGTTGATTCTTTGGTAAACTCTTGCAGTGGATACATGGCTCCAGAATATCTATACAGGGGCGAAATATCCACCATGTCAGACATATATAGTTTAGGCATGCTTATTATTGAGATCGCGACTGGAGTGAAGAACTATGCGGATGCTGAAGACAGAGCTGCAAGGAGATTTGTCGACGATGTAAGACAGCATTGCTTGGTTGAAACATCTATTTTTGAATCCTTCCATGCATTCAGTTAATACATTATCAGTTTATCACTAATAATTAAACCTTCTTCTACAGGTACATCAAAACTGGAAGACAGATGATCAAATAATGTTCAAGTACCGATCACTAGATGCAAATGGCCTCAACCAAGTAAAAACATGCATTCTGATTGGCTTGAAGTGTGTGGAGGTTGAGCGTAAAAAGAGGCCTTCCATAGTAAATATTATTGATAAGCTCAGTGGCAAATTTGTACCGATTTTTGAGCCGGTATGAACACCCATGGTCTCTGTTCAATCATCTAATTTCATTGTGTTCTGTTATATGTATTCAAGAAATGTTCTTTGTTTTTTTTTTTGCAAAGGCTCACAATTAAAACAACCCGAACTTCGTTGGTTACTCTGAGAATCTGTAAAGAAGCGGAGACACATGTTAAACTCAATGACTAAATGCTTTCATCTCTTTTTGTCAAGCGCAATGCATTCTTTTTTAGGGTCCAAACTATGTCAGCGTTCATTTTGTAACTTGCTGCCATCATTGTTTTTTTAAAAAAAAAAAAAAATTTTTGGCTTTTACTTAAATATCCCAACATCGGTAGAACCAGAGTTTGTGCTCTCTTCCCGTGGTGCTAATATCCTATTTGAAATTTCAGATCTCCACTTCCCAGCGCATGAAGCATGATCTTTCCAAGGAGAAATCAGTGTCCAAGATGAAGTAAAACCTGCTCCAGCATCAATATATATGACATAAAGTTTCTTTGGAACTAGAATCCTTTGGAAATCTATCTTTCTAGCATTGCCGTCAAAATTAAATAAGGGAATAAATAACTGCCTCTCCAGTTATCTTTCTTTCAACTCGAGATGTGACATTTTTTTTTCCAAACCGAGATGTGACATTGTAATGTTGAAGCATTGTTGTCTCCGTTGATCTCATCTTTAAAATAATTTTTTGCCTTCCTTGATGCATGAAAAAAAGAGATCTATTGTTATTGTCTGTACAACATGTCATGACAACCTTTTTATCTGGAACTGTAGTGAACTTACGAAAATGTAGGAGGATTCCAAAATGTGGACGTACGAGCTTACAATAATAATAATAAAAAAAACCTGAGCTGTAGGTCGATGACAATAGACTTATTATTCTGAGAGCAACGTTCTCCTGTTTCCACCAGCTTATCTGAGCTCTCCTCCCTCCCAGCAAATCTACTACCATCAACAGGCCAGTCCCCATTTTGTGTTTGATGGTAGATGTCCACAGACCGTTGCAGAACCTGGTGGGAGTAGTTAAGTTTCATTGCACAAGGCTAATTTCAGTGTAGCGTTTTTATTGCATTGTTTCTAAGACAGTCATGGCATGTAGAATGAAATGAAAGGTGAATGAAACACTCAGTCTTTCATTCTATATTATTTATAAATATTATCATCTAGTAACATAGCTCACATGGCACATTTGATCACAGTACAAAGGGAGAATTGAATGCTGCAACTAGCATATGAAACATTGAACTGAAACTATGTATCGAAAGAAGTTATTTCATGTCCTGGATCCATCCATTGAGCTATCATAGACAGTAAGCCCATTACGGTGTAGCATAAAAGCATCAATACTGTGGTTTCATTTTGCCATGAACGTTCAAACTTACAGATTGTGGAAGGTAGGGGGCGTTTTGATTGTTTGGATGCATTAATTATTTGTTCCAAGTGTGTAATGCAGGAATAAAAAGATTTTCTTCTTTTTTTGGCCACCAATTAAGTGTAACTGCTTGATAGGATGCTACCGCCAACGTGCTAATCTACAAGAGATGATTGATCACGGGATCTGTACAACATACATGTCGTACAATGAAACCTTATGTCAAATCCCCAGCTCAGGTATCTCTACATGTAACCAGGAGCTGATACCAGTTGTTAGGGTCCGGATGGATCCTTAGGGTAACCAGACGGAATTGGAATTGGGATTGGGATTGGGAAGAGCAGAGAACTTGGGGGCGAAGCAAGCAAAGGAGCAATAGCAATTTGGGATTCAGAGTTTAAATCATCCATGCCCTTCTCGGTTCACCGCGCGGCGTTTATACCTCCACGTCCACGTACATTACAATACGGCCTCTGGCCCAAATACAATTCGGCCTCAGGCCCAAACGGAAACAAGCCCAAGACGAACTTGAGAACAGCAGTACCTATCCCTCCTCCCGTGTGCAGTCGTTAGCGCCAGTACCAGCCGCATACCTGACATGTACTAATGGAATCCATGTATATAGTAATAGTGAATACACAGACCAATGCATGAGGGCACATGTGTATTTTGTGGTGGGAAAGGAGATCGTGATGAGATGCTGTCTATATGGCGCCACACATGTATACTGCGTTGCTCTGACAGAATAAGTAGACAGAATATTATCAGTTGGTCTGCCATTACATTCGAACGTCTCCATGTGATGCGAACCTAATTAAATGGTTGCAAGTTGCGGTGTGCTTGTCATCACTACATGCATACCCATCCAAGTCAAGTCAATAATTTTCGAATTCAAACCAACTACAGCTGGTACTTTGTGATGACCACTTCAACTTTTAAACGAGCTGTTATTGTTATAATGCCGGCCCATGTACTAGTAGCATTTGTTAATCCCTGATCTACATTGCAGGATACGTTATCTTATCCCCTGAGCTACTGGTCATGTGTCCCTGCATCAGCCGCGGGCCACACTGCCAGGAAACCACTATAAATATGAACTGGAAAACAATCCTGAGAGTTGCTCTGCAACTGCAATTCGATCAGCCGGGTATTGTATGTCATGTTGTGAGGTGAACCATAATTAAATGGCTGCAATGCAAGTTGCCGGGGCTGGCATCACATGCTCACCCATTTTGTGCCCTCCACTTCAACTTTACAAACATGCTTGTATCATATACTACATCCGTTCCAAATTATAAGACATTTTGAATTTTTTAGGGACATTTGTTTTGTTATACACTATGTCTAGATATATAGTAAAAGAAAAGTATCTAGCAAAGTCAAAACGCGTCTTATAATTTGGAATGGAGGTAATAATTTTAGGGTTGCTCTATGTATCGAGAACACAGGAACGAACCGTTGGGAGCTCCCCCGATGGGGGCGACGCCCGACGCCCGTCCGTCGCCACCCCCGCCGCCGCCCGCGGTCCTAGCTCCTCCACCACCTCCAGCAATAGATGGGACCCCCTCACCGAGCTCCACACGCCGGGTGCGTCTCGCCTCGCGCGCCCGCGGGATGGAGGAGATCGGACTTCACCAGCGCCCCCCGCCCGCGACTTTGTGGCCGTCGCCGGGCCGCCGTTTCTTCCCCACGGCCGCCGCTGCCGGTACAGCGCCGCTTCGGGCTCGGGAGGCCTCTTCCCCCATCCACGGGCCTTGGCGTGGATGCCTCGCTGGCCTTCGCCCGCTCGGGAGCGCCGCCGCCTCTCGTCGGTCCCTCCAAGTCGCGACCACCGTCAACTCTGCCCGGCGGCGTTTGCCGCCCGTCGAGGTCGCCCAGCGCGCCGGGGTCGAGCCTCCCGGCTGCGGCACTCTCCTCCCCCCAACTCCGTTGCGGGCGGCCCGGGCACGAGTGCGCCGACCTCTCCCGCTAGGGCCAGGGCGGGAGACCCGGACGCCGGCGTGCTGCTAACCGCCTCCCCATCCTCGCGCCTCGTTGGGTCGGCCAGCACACGGCGTCATCCTGCGTGCGCCCTTCCACACCGTGCTCGTCGCCATCCTCCACTTGCAGCCTCCGTCTTTGCCCTCTCCGCCGGCCGACCGCCCGTGGACTCGACTGCCCGCCCCGGCCTCGGTTGGGGAGGGCCTGGAGAATGGGGATGGCGGCCTCGGCGGCTGGAGGATGGTGAAGTGCGTTAAATGCGCGCGCTCGGCTGCTCCCATCGTTGCCTTGTATTCTCCTCCCGGCCCGGCGTCGGCGCGCGGTGGGTGGTGCCGCCATCGGCGTCGCCACGTTGGGCGCCGGCGGGCGGCGCACCCCTCTGTGTGGCCCGCGGGGCGCTGTCGCCGCGGCCTGGAGCAGCGATGGCGCTGCTCGGCGGTTGGCCGGGACGCCGCACCGTCCGGTATCCGCAGCGCGTCGATGCGGGGGCTTTGCGGCGCTCCCGCTCGTCTTTGTCGCCGCCCGGCGGTCGGGCTTCGGGCCCGTGCGGCAGATCCTGACGGGGCCGGATCCGCGGCCTCCGGCGGCATGCTTTCGGCCCGGGTGGGTCGAGGCCGTGAAGCATCCTCGTGCGCTATGCTTGCGAGACCATCGCCGCCTGGCTTCCCGGCCTCGGCGTGCGACGATTCTTGGCGAGGCCCTTTCACGATGCGGCGCCTTACCTCCCCTCATTTGGAAGATCAAGGAAATACGTTGGGTGGACAACTTCTCGGCCCCTTTCTCGGGCAGGAGGACTTCGACGTTGTGTCGAAGCTTGGCGGGTCGTGCGGCGGCGCTTCGCCGTCTACTCCCGCTTGGTGTGGGGGGGCTCCCAGCGGCCCATGCCGACCTCCGTGCCTCCGGGCGCCGTCAGCAGGTTGGACGCCATGACAACCTCCGCGCCGCCGAGGCACCGTCGTCGGCGTGGCCTGCCCCGCCGGCCGCCCGCAGCCGGCGCCGCGGTCCCGGCGCCTCCATCGTCGTAGGAGGGTGCGGACGGGTGCGGGGCCGCAGGTACCGTTACGGTCTCCAGCGCCGTCGCTGACCCTACGGCGGCTGCTTGCGCCGCCGAGTGCCGCACCTGCGACTCGGTCCGCCCGCGACGGTCGCTGCGTCCCGCACACCTCGGCGGCTTGGTCGCTGCCATCGTGCATGGCGTGGCTACCTAGAGCCAGGGCCTCTACAACCAGCCCGCGGGAGATCTTGTCGACGCAGATGGCTTCACCCTACCATGAGGCGTGGCGGGGCCGCCGTGCCTCGCCCCGCCTTTCGTCGCCACCGACACATGTACCGTCTTCGCTCGTCGGCCTCTGCGCTTCAAGCGTCTAGCGGGGATCACATTGCCGCCCGGTGCTCTTCTCCTCCCTGCTGCCTCCTCGGCCGGCCACGAAGCACCGGGCGGGGCCCCGCGGCTGTGTCGTCACGCCTCAAGCGTCCGGGTGGACCGCCCACGACCTCGCCTCATGTAACACCCGATTTTGACCCTTTTAAAAATTTTGCTAAAATTTGAACTTTTCGATAATCGTGTTTTAACTCAACACCTTGATGCTTCTCAAATATTTTGACACCCCAAATTTATCTCATGAATTTTGGTAAGACCTAAATGGAGTTCTGAACAATAAAAGAATAAGGGAATAGAAAAGAAGAAGAGAATAGAAAGGAAGGAATAGGATCAGGCCCAACACTTTCGGCAACCAGCCCATCCCTCTCTCTTCCCTTCCATTCCTTCCACCGGGCGGACCAACGGGCGGGACACCACTTTGCCCGGCCCACTCCTTTCTCCCTTCCCCAACGGCGCGGGACCGCTGTCGGCTCCTTCCCCTTCCTGCGGCCGGCGACCAAGCCCGCAGCGGCCGCCCCCGACACATCCCGCCATGCCACCTCGGTGGTGCGGAGACCAAGGAACAGGCGTTGGCGACGCGGGCCCACGACGCCCGAACCCGGCCAGCACACCCCTCCCCACTAGCCCGTGTTCTCGGGCGCACGCAGCGTCGGCCGTACCCAAGGAGAGCCACCCCCGCCATGGCGCGCCAGGCCAAGAACCTCACCAAATCGAGCATAGAAACGGAGACCGAGCCACAGCGAGCGCGTTGGCCTCCTTGAGCGCGTATTTGCGCCTCGGCCATCAGCACCGCCTGTCGACCGAAATGCTGGCGCGCCGGGTGACCGCTACTTCGGAATCCGCTAACACGACGAGAATCCACGCTGGCCACCGAGGAGCTAAATGCACGCCGGCAGGCGCCACCAGGCTACCGTGGACCCGCCATGCCGGAAGATCGGGGGCGAAGAAATATCTTCCAGGCGGTGCTCCACCGCGCCCGCCTATAAATAGGCCTCGCCGGACTCAATCCTACCTCGCCCCCACACCTCGCGAGTCCGCCCACGAGCCGGAACACAAGGCTCCCCTCCACTCTCCCTCTCCCCGCCTTCTTCCTCCATCCTCCGGGTTTCCCCAATTCCGAGCCTCGTCGTCGTCGTGGAGCACGGTCAAGACCGAAGTGTTGAGCAACCTAGGGCCAAATTAGGCGTGCGGTGAGTTTCCTCAAAGCCTCCTCTTTCCTTTCACCCTCCTATTGCATCCTAATAGGTACGCCGCCGCCGCTGCACATCGCCACCACGGGCGCCGCCCGAGCCGCCCGCCGCCGGGGCGTCCCCTCCTTCGCCCCCCGACCGCACCAACACGTCCGGGGTGGGAGTGGGAAGCCAGCAGACCCCACGCGATGAGCTTCGGTCGAGGGCTACGCCACTGGCCGGATTCCGGCGAGAGCGCCGCCGCACACGGGCGCAAGCCCGTGTTGCTCACGCCGCCAGACACCGTAACGGCGTCAAGGGGCAACCAATCGAGACCCAGACGGGCCATCTCGACCAACGCCGTCCTTTCCCGTCAACGACACGTGGGCAGACGGGACCCACCGGTCGATCGCGAGAGAAGGGAAGGACAAATGCGTGTATGTACCCCCACAGGAAATTACAGGGCACCGAGAACCTGTACCCCTAATGCTATAAGTACATGTTCGACCTCGAAAAAATTCCAGAAAAATATGTAAATAAACTAGATCATGTGGAGATAATTGTCATGATTTTTATTACATTTTCACATTAATAAAATAATGACATAAAAATCCCACCTTGTTTATTAACTGAATTAAACTTCGAAAAATCATAACTTCCGAACCGTAACTCCAAATCGGGTCAAACCACTTCTATTCTTCTAAATTCGAGCTTTATCCATTGCTACTGGTTTTATATATTATCACATGGTTCATTTTGTCGCTATTCAATTGCCCTATTAATTTTGTGTAATCACCGGCCGCCGTACGCGAGTAGCCGACGAAGACCTCAACCAGAACTAGACGATCCTCGACTACGTTCCGAGCCTGACGACAACGGTAACCAAGGCAAGTCCTTACCCCCTTAATAATGTTGACCTAATTAATCAACCTACTTGTATAAGATGATGATCATGGTTTATACTTTTTATTATGTGAATAATGTGATGCATGATGAAATAATATGACTAAGTGAGACCAGTGAAACTTATTTAATGATGTGAACCATCCAACAAAAAGGTGAGTGGTGATAGTCTACATGGAGGTAGACTAGTCACAATCGGGGATGAATCCCGCGAGAGATGCTCGTCTCCCTAAGGACCGGTTCATAGACCATCCCCTAGTACGATATTCGTATGACCCACACGTCGAGATGGGACGACCTGATCTCACACCCCCGTTAGGTCAAAGTATAGTTTCTAACCTAGGAGGCCGGCGTAGGGCAACGGTCTATCAGGAGCTGACTCGGATGCTATGTGATCTTCCGAGGTCAGGTTGGCGTGGTTGCTATGTGATCCTCCACGTAAAACAATTGGCGCTATGATATGGTATACACACTTATGAGTTGGCGGATGCTATGTGATCTTCCGCGATGCTATGTGCTAATGGGATGCTAAGTGATCTTCCCATTCCCCAACCCCCGAGAAGTCGTGGTAGAATTATACGGAAACCTAGGGTGGCTACCAAGCGGGTACGGGATCTTGTTGGACTATTCTTGCCCGCTGATCACGAGGAGAGTATGTCCTTCGTGTGGGGAAATTGTACACCCTCTGCAGAGTTATTTAAATCTATTCGAATAGCCACGTCCTTGGAATGGGCGACAACTAGGACGAATCATCTATGATTAGTTTAATCCTGTTGACACTAACTGTTTGTGCTTTGTGAAGCGACGGCCATATAATCTGATCGGGAACTAGTAAGGGCAGTTTTAGAGACCCTGCTAGGGCCCAAACCCTTAATAACTACCAAACCCCGGGTTTGGACTTGTTGAGTACCTTTGTACTCACCTGTTGATTTTCAGACTTCGGCTTAGAGGAGGACTTCGGCTACGACGATCGTGAGGATTTTCCGCAGGAGGATTAGACGTGATGCTTTCGGCTTTGCTAGGACCATGATGTTGATACTAGAGTTTCGACCTATGCTCAAGTATGCTTGTGGGTGTGGTAGGCTAGGACCACTAGACGCTGTAGCAGACTCTGATAAATAAAGTGCCACAGCACCCTACGCTTACCCAATGTTGTGTACTACTAAGACTGTGACCCTTGGGCCACTTATATAAGACCTATTAATCCTATCAATAAAGCTTCGGCACCTTTTTAAACAAATCTGTGTTCACTCTTGTTTTTATCAACGTATTAGCGCGTGATCCTGGCACTAATACGTAAGGTTAAGGACCCATTAAAGTGGGGGCCCGGCAGTGGTATCGAGCGAGCTTGACCGTAGGATGAAACTCTAGGTCCTGATGCACAACAAAAGATAACCACACACCCCGATTGTTCTCATACTTTCATATGCAAAAATAATTCTAACTTGTGGAAGTGTTTTTGCAGTATGGAAGGCCCTATTGATAATGACTAGGAACAATCAAACTGCATTGCTGAGGAAGGATTTCCCCGTCTCTTATGGGAGACACTCCAGTACCGGGATACACCGAGCCTCCCCAAGATACTTCATACAATATGAGGATGCGGGAGTGCGAAAGTGTGAAGTGCGAATGCACATAAAAGAACATCCCGACTTCTCCGCGGTTCATGCGAGATGGTACACCATGATTGGTCAGAGGCCATGGGACACCACCCAAAAGGTGGCACGACAGGCGTTGGCTGAATACTGCGGCATCTTCGAGGAAGACATAGAATACACACCAGCGAAGTATCTACCTGTACCAGACCAAACTACCCGGCGCAACAAAGTACGTGAATTGATGAAGATCGACCCAAGAGTATTGAGTACAAAGAAAGTGTTCACTTGTCGGTACCTACACCACTGACACTTTGTGTGAAGATCAGCAACGGAGATCCAAGCTTGGCAGAGTCACTTTCAAGAGAAAACAAGCCAAGGCCGACAAGATGACCATGGAAGCACACAAGATTGCTAGGGAGCCGGGAGTAGTGCGGACAGAGTTGAGGAAGACCCGGAAGAACGGTATGCGACCTGGCGAAGCAAGAGGACATACATCGAGAAGAATTTCAGCAAATGCCGCTAGTGAAGTGCCAGCCTATGACCCCAACAGCCTCATTATGGCCTCAATGGATACGTGCACTAGAAGGAGTCTATGACTCGATTCTCAAACGCTTGAAACCGAGGAGTTCATGTCGCAAATAACTTCCAACAGAAGCGGGACCGGCCCCCAAGTGCCCATGACAAGGGTACCTTGTGCCAAGCACAACAACATTGCCGTGGCGGTGGAACCTCCGAAAGCTACGGTTTGTAAAATAAATAAGTAGCTGTAGCAAGCGGTCGCCTTTAAAGGCGTAATAAGCGTAGTATCAATGTCTCGTAGTTTGGATGTGATTTTGTTAGCATCTAAATGGTTATTATGTATGATGCGCATGTGTCATGTGTAAGAACTATGAGGATGTGTTGAATATTTGATGTTTTTAATAAATTGCATTGAGTTTTGCCTTCTTGATCCGCGAACACCGTCTTACTCGCATTGCTATCATAGCAATCGATGGAAAGAAGGTCTAGCGGGATCCGCGCGAAAAGCCGAAAAGAGCCAAAACCATGGACCACAATGGGAGAGGCGAGGAACCTCCAAGAAATAGGCGGAATAGGGCAAACCTAGAAACAATAGGGGCAAATCGAAGAAAGACCAGCAGAAGAGGAAGTCAATCGGGGAGAAAATGAACACCTACCACCACCTCCACCCAACCTAGTAGAAGTGATGGACCGAAATGACACAATTATTAGAGAGACTTGCCGGAAGAAGAGACCCCGAGAACGGAAGATTAGGGGCATTTATGAGATTACGCCCACCCACCTT
Organism: Hyparrhenia diplandra; assembly: GCA_015847255.1. Lineage (NCBI taxonomy): Eukaryota > Viridiplantae > Streptophyta > Magnoliopsida > Poales > Poaceae > Hyparrhenia > Hyparrhenia diplandra. Next base: position 311,924 of record JADLZK010007785.1, on the reverse strand, counting down.
CGAGGATGTTGGGGACGATCCTTTGTCCGCGGGATGACCGATACGCCTCATCACCAAGAAGTTGGATGCGGTTGGAGCAACCCCAGCCAGAAAGTGTCATACTAACCACCCATCAACTTGCTTTGGAGCCGCAAGTGAATGGTGGGACAACTATCGAGGCGACCTCGAGAAGATCCGGGAGCTATTACTTGGGACGAGTTTGTAGAAGAATTCCGGCGCTACCACATTCCCCGAGGGATCATACGTAGTAAAGCGGAGGAATTCCGCAACAACATCCAAATAGGCGCCATGACCGGCCCCACAAGACATCCGTAAATTCATGAAGCTTGCGGCGCTACGCCGCCGAGTGAGGTAAATAAGGATAAAAAAGAAAATGGAGTGCTTTGCGAGAGGACTCAATGCTACCCCGAGGGAACAAATAGCGGGACACGAGTACACCAATTCAATACAATGATGAACAAGACCATAATCATAGAAGAAGAAAAGATGAGGACCGAACGTGAGACGAAGCGCCAAGATGATAGCGGGCAGGAGAACGTCACCCCGACAAATTTCAACGAGCGGGCGCGTGCGAACACGCCCCAAGATTCCCACCCACTACGCAGCGGTTCGAAAGTACCGTGAAGTCAACAAACCCAAAGCCGGCCGCAAAGAACTACCGCACCAACCCTAACCTACCCAACAACAGCCCCATCAGCAACAACAACTTCCGTAACAACAGCGCCAGCAAAAGAATAAAGAACTTTGACAAGGGCAGGAACAGCCTAGGACAAGAAACCTGTTATGGATGCCGTCAACCCGGACACCGCGTCGCGGTTTGCCCAAATCGAACCTTAGTAATGCCCCCGCCCCCTCAATTGCCGATGCCGGGACCGCCGTTTCGAATAAATCGCAATACCTCTCAAAACTCGGCGCACCGGGAGGACTGCCCCGAGCTTTGGTCAAGGCGAGTAAATCATGTGAATGCGTAAGACGCACGTGATGCGGATCCGATGCCGTGTATGCGGTGAGTTTATAGCAAACTCGCTCGCAACCGTGCTATTTGACTCTGGCGCTTCGCATTCGTTTATTTCCGATCATTTTGTTTCCCGAAATGAGTTGAGAACGGTGTTGTTACCCACCCCTCTTTTAATTCGCACCCCTGGAGCCGTGATGAGATGCTCACTAAAATGTCCTCGAGTGAGAATTATGATCGGAGGAATAGAATTTAGAGCAGATTTAGTAGTCCTAAAGACGGATGGATTGGATATAATATTAGGAATGGATTGGCTACAAAAACATCATGGGAACATATCATGCAAGGACAGAGTAGTCACAGTGACCAATCACCTAGGAAAGACTATAACGTGCCAGCCGCAAGTGCCCAAGTTGACCCCAGCAGTATACAATGTACAAGCCATCACAGTAGAGGACGTACCCATAGTAAGAGAATATCCGGATGTATTCCCCGGAAGAGCTACCGGGATGCCACCGCATGCAGACTTGGAGTTCATTATAGACTTAATACCAGGGACAGCCCCAATAGCCAAGAGACCGTATCGGATGGCATCAAATGAGTTGATAGAGTTGAAGAAACAGCTAAGGGAATTGCAGGATAAAGGATACATTAGACCCGACTCATCACCACAGGGATCGCCAAACTATTTGTTAAAAGAAAGATGGCAGCCAACGCATGTGCATTGACTACTGATCCTTAAATGAAGTCACCATCAAAAATAAGTACCCCCTTCCGAGGATAGGCGATCTATTTGATCAACTAAAAGGAGCCCAATATTTCTCCAAAATAGATCTCAGATCAGGCTACTACCAACTCAAGATCCGACTCAGTGATATTCCGAAGACAGCATTTGTGACCCGCTATGGACAATATGAATTTACAGTTATGCCCTTTGGATTGACAAATGCTCCTGCCTATTTCATGAACCTAATGAACAAGGTATTCATGGAGGAGTTAGATAAGTTTGTCGTAGTATTCATTGATGACATACTTATTTACTCAAAGAGCGTCGAAGAACATGAACAGCACCTGAGAATAATCTTAAGCAAGTTAAGAGATCACCAGCTATATGCTAAATTCAGCAAGTGCGAGTTTTGGTTACAAGAAGTTCCCTTCCTAGGCCACGTCATCACAGCAGAAGGAGTAAAAGTAGACCCTGAGAAAATAAGAGCGAAGAATGAGAATGGCAACAACCCACCAATGTCACAGAAATAAGAAGCTTCTTAGGATTGGCGGGATACTACCGAAGGTTCATCGAAGGATTCTCCAAGATTGCTAGACCCATGACCGCACTAACACAGAAAGGAAAAGAATTCCTATGGACAGAAGCTTGTGAGAAGAGCTTCCAAGAGTTGAAGACCAAGCTTACCACGGCCCCGGTACTCACTTTACCGGATATACATAAGGATTTCGTGGTATATTGCGACGCCTCCCGACGCGGACTAGGATGTGTTCTAATGCAAGAAGGGAAAGTTGTGGCATACGCCTCGCACAACCGAAGAAGCATGAAGAGAATTACCCGACACACGACTTGGAACTAGCAGCAGTAGTACACGCCCTCAAGATATGGAGACACTACCTCATCGGGAACAAGTGTGAGATATTCACAAATCATAAAAGCTTGAAGTATATATTCACTCAGACAGAATTAAATCTAAGGCAAAGAAGATGGCTGGAGTTAATAAAAGACTATGACCTAAGTATACAGTATCACCCTGGAAAAGCCAACTCCGTAACTGACGCACTGAGTAGGAAGACCCACCGAAGACACGTAGAAGACCTCTAGAGTAATCCCGAATTGGCCCAAGAAGTAGGCAAGCTAAACCTACTCATCGGAGAACAAGGGACACTGGACACACTAAGCATACAACCTACCCTGGAACTTCAGATCAAAGCAGCCCAAGACAAAGATGACGAAACTCAAAGACTGAAGAAGTTGGTCACCCTCAAGGAAAAGGAGATGTCAGAATTTCGAATAGATGGAGAGGGAAGGCTATGGTTTAAAAATCGCATCTGTGTACCGAAGGAAGGAAATCTCAGGGACTTAATATTAGAAGAAGCACACGACACCCCGTACTCCATTCACCCCGGAGCAACTAAGATGTACATGGATCTGAAGCAGAAATATTGGTGGAAAGGTATGAAAGCAGATATTGCTAACTTCGTAGCCAGATGTGACCCGTGTTAGAGAATCAAAGCAGAGCATCATCGACCAGCAGGATTGCTACAACCGTTGCACATACCAGAATGGAAATGGGATGAGATAAGTATGGATTTCATAGTAGGACTCCCAAGAACCTCTAATGGCAACGATTCCATATGGGTAATTGTGGACCGACTAACAAAAAGTAACACACTTCATCCCTGTGAAGACCACACTCCAGGCTCACCAACTTGCAAGGCTATACATCGACGAAATCCTTAGGCTACACGGAGTCCCTAGTAGAATAGTGACAGACAGAGGCTCGCAGTTCACCTCAAGATTTTGGAGAAGGTTACATGAAGCTTTGAAGACACGCCTAGACTTCTGGTAGCAGCTTACCACCTGAGCATGATGGGCAAGCGAGCGGCGTGAACCAGATACTAGAAGACATGTTGAGAGCATGCGTACTAGCCTATGGAAAGGATTGGGAACAGAGCCTATCATTTGCAGAATTCTCCTACAATAACAGCTACCAAGCCAGCCTAAAAATGTCCCCGTTCGAGGCTCTATATGGGCGAAAGTGCAGAACACCATTAATGTGGTCGGAAGTTGGAGAACGCACAGTGTTTGGACCCGACATTATCCGAGAAGCAGAAGACAAGGTAGCCACGATCCGCGAGAACCTGAAGGCAAAAGACAGAGCGGCCGTAAGAGCTATGCTGACCGTAGAAGAAAAGAGTTAGAATTCCAAGTGGGAGACCACGTCTACCTAAAGGTGTCACCCCTGCGGGGAACCAGACGATTCCAAGTAAAGGGAAAGCTAGCCCCAAGGTACATTGGACCGTTTGAGATCATAGAGAGAATCGGAAAAGTGGCATATCGCCTACAGCTACCCCCAGAATTGGAAGAAGTACACAACGTATTCCACGTATCGCAGCTAAAGACATGCTTGCGAGTCCCCGAGGAACAAACTCCGCTAGAAACAGTAGACCTCCAACCAGACCTGCAGTATCAAGAGAGACCAATCGGAATCTTAGGCGTAGCGATAAGACAAACACGAAGGACAAAGGTTAGATTTTGCCGAGTCCAATGGAGCAATCACATAGAAGCGTAAGCAACTTGGGAAAGAGAAGAAAGTTTGAAAAATGAATTCCCATACCTATTCGAGGAATAGAGCGAATTTCGAGGACGAAATTCTCTTTAAGGGGGGGGAGGTTTGTAACACCCCGATTTTTGACCCTTTTTAAAATTTCGCTAAAAATTTGAACTTTTCGATAATCGTGTTTTAACTCAACACCTTGATGCTTCTCAAATATTTTGACACCCCAAATTTATCTCATGAATTTTGGTAAGACCTAAATGGAGTTACATACAATAAAAGAATAAGGGAATAGAAAAGAAGAAGAGAATAGAAAGGAAGGAATAGGATCGGGCCCAACACTTTCGACAACCGACCCATCCCTCTCTCTTCCCTTCCATTCCTTCCACCGCATGGGCCGGCCCAACAAGGCCAGACACCACCGCCCGGCCCACTCCTTCTCCCCCTTCCCAACGACGCGGGACCCGCCCGTCGGCTCCTTCCCCTTCCCCAGCGGCCCACGACCAAGCCACGGCGGCTGGCCGGCCCGACACATCCCGCCATGCCACCTCGGTGGTGCGGAGACCAAGGAGCAGGGGGCGTTGACGCCATCGGCCCACGCCCTTGAACCCGGCCAGCACACCCCTCCCCACTCGCCCGTGTTCTCGGAGCGCATCGTCGGCCGTACCCAAGGAGAGCCACCCGCCATGGCGCCTTAGAGGCCAAGAACCTCACCAAGCCGAGCACGAGAACGGAGACCGAGCCATAGCGGCGCGTTGGCCTCCTCAGCGAGCGAGACGCATCAGTCTCGTGAGCAAGATCGCCTCGTCGACGGCGCCTGGCAAAACCGCCGAATCGGGGAATCCGTACCGATGAGAATCCACGCCGGGCCAGCGAGGAGCTAGGCATTTCACCGGACGCCACCCGAGGCCAGGCGCGGCCCAACCATGCCGGAAAAGATCGGGGCCGGGAAGAAATATCTTCCGGCGGTGCTCCACCGCGCCCGCCTATAAATAGGCCTCGCCCAGGACTCAATCCCACCTCGCCCCACCTCGCGAGTCCGCCACGAGCGGGAACACACGGGGCTCCCCTCCACTCTCCCTCTCCCCCCCTTCTTCCTCCATCCTCGGAGTTTCCCCAATTCCCGGGGCCTCGTCGTCGTCGTGGGAGCACGGTCAAGACCCGGCGGATTGAGCAACCCTAGGGCCAAATTAGGCGTGCGGTGGGTTTCCTCAAAGCCTCCTCTTTCCTTTTCGACCCTCTATTGCATCCCTAATAGGTACCAGCGCCGCCGTCACCGCACATCGCCACCACCGCCGCCCGCCCAGAAACCGCCGCTGTGGGGGCGTCCCCTCTTCTTCGCCCCGGCCGCACCAACACGTCCGGGGTGGGAGTGGGAAGCCAGCCCCACCGCAGATGATGAGCCCCGGTCGAGGGCCATGCCGCCTTGGCGGGACTCGGCGAGCGCCGCCGACACAGGGCGGAAGCCCGTGTTGCTCACCGCCGCCCGTCACCGGCCGAATAGCGGCGTCAAGGGGCAACCAATCGAGAGCGGGCACGTGGCCATCCACGACCAACGCTGTCCTTTCCCGTAAACGACACGTGGGCCAGACGGGACCCACCGGTCGTCGCGAAGGGAAGGACGGCGTGTATGTACCTACAGGAAATTGCTAAGGGCACCCGAGAACCGTACCCCTAATGCTATAAGTACATGTTCGGACCTCGAAAAATTCCAGGAAAAATATGTAAATAAACTAGATCATGTGGAGATAATTGTCATGATTTTTATTACATTTTCACATTAATAAAATAATGACATAAAAATCCCACCTTGTTTATTAACTTGGAATTAAACTTGAAAAATCATAACTTCCGAACCGTAACTCCAAATCGGGTCAAACCACTTACATTATTCTTCTAAATTCGAGCTTTATCCATTGCTACTGGTTTTATATAATATCACATGGTTCATTTTGTCGCTATTCAATTGCCCTATTAATTTTGTGTAATCACCGCCCGTGCTTGCGAGAGTAGCCAAGCGAAGACCTCAACCAGGGAACTAGACGATCCCGACTACGTTCGGAGCCGGACGACAACGGTAACCAAGGCAAGTCCTTACCCCCCCTTAATAATGTTGACCTAATTAATCAACCTACTTGTATAAGATGATGATCATGGTTTATACTTTGTTATGTGAAGATTGTGATGCATGATGAAATAATATGACTAAGTGAGACCAGTGAAACTTATTTAATGATGTGAACCATCCAACAAAAGGTGAGTGGTGATAGTCTACATGGAGGTAGACTAGTCACAATCGGGGATGAATCCAGCGGAGAGATGCTCGCCTCCCTAAGGACCGGTTCATAGACCATCCCCCTAGTGCGATATTACGTGCGACCACACGTCGAGATGGGGCGACTGATTTCACACCCGTTAGGTCAAAGTATAGTTTCTAACCTAGGAGGCCGGCGTAGGGCAACGGTCTATCGGGAGCTGACTTCGGATGCTATGTGATCTTCCGAGGTCGGGTTGGCGTGGTTGCTATGTGATCCTCCACGTAAAACAATTGGCGCTATGATATGGTATACACACTTATGAGTTGGCGGATGCTATGTGATCTTCAGCGATGCTATGTGCTAATGGGATGCTAAGTGATCTTCCCATTCCCCAACCCCCGGAAGTCGTGGGTAGAATTATACGGAAACCTAGGGTGGCTACCAAGCGGGTACGGGATCTTGTTGGACTATTCTTGCCGTGATCACGAGGAGAGTATGTCCTTCGTGTGGGGAAATTGTACACCCTCTGCAGAGTTATTTAAATCTATTCGAATAGCCACGTCCTTGGAATGGGCAACCACTAGGGACGGATCATCTATGATTAGTTTAATCCTGTTGACACTAACTGCTTTGTGCTTTGTGAGCGGCGGCCATATAATCGATCGGGAACCAATAAGGGCAGTTTTAGAGACCCCGCTAGGGCCCAAACCCTTAATAACTACCAAACCCCGGGTTTGGACTTGTTGAGTACCTTTGTACTCACCCGTTGATTTTCGGACTTGGCTTAGAGGAGGACTTGACTTTCTGACGATCGTGAGGATTTTCCGCAAGGAGGATTAGACGTGATGCTTTTCGGCTTTGCTAGGACCATGATGTTGATACTAGAGTTTCGACCTATGCTCAAGTATGCTTGTGGGTGTGGTAGGCTAGGACCACTAGGCCATGCTTGTGACTCACGATAAATAAAGTGCCACAAAGACCCTACGCTTACCCAATGTTGTGTACTACTAAGACTGTGACCCTTGGGCCACTTATGTAAGACCTATTAATCCTATCAATAAAGCTTCGGCACCTTTTTAAACAAATCTGTCCACTCTTGTTTTTATCAACGTATTAGCGCGTGATCCCGGCACTATACGTAAGGTTAGAACCCATTAAAGTGGGGGCCCGACACCTCGGCGTCGACCGTTCGATGGTTGCCCGGGGGACTTTGGGGCGTCAGGGCTCCTCGTGGCTCCCTTCTTAGTCGGACGGATCCTATGTCGGCCCCGTCGACGTCGGCGGTCACGAGGAGTTCGCACACACCTCCTCCTTCCGGTGGCTAGGCTCACCGCGCTCGCGGTCCTTGCCTCTGTCACGGACTTCGTCCTTGGCGGGGCTTGGGCGGGGGAGGACACACTTGCCTTACGCTCGGCGCCCGCAGAGTCGCCGGCCGCCCGTGCAGGGGCACTGCCCCTAACAAGCGCCCACTGAGGCAGCCCAGCGCCCACCCCGTAGCTGCGCTCGGTCTCCATAGCGCCCACTCCAGCGCGGCACCTACCCCGAGGCTGGTCGATGGACTTCGTGGGGAGATGGCACCAAATGAGCTTCGCGTTCAAGACACCGCACTGGCTGCGACCACGCCTCCCGGCGTCGGTCACAGGGGATCGTACCGCCATGCTACGGCAGCGGTACCACCTCCACCCCGGGACTCCGACTGCTCCTTCTCCACCGGTGCGCGGCCAACGACTGGTGGGGCGACCTCTTACACACGCAGGTTGCGGTGCCTCCCCCACCCAGCCTGTCCACCACGCCCCGGGGCACCCGACCCGGCCGCCTGGATCGCCTTACGCTGGTATTTCCCGCGGTCCGGCGCTGCGCGCGCGGCTTCTCCACCGGCCCGGTCACGCGCCTGGCCCTGCGGCCGCACCTATCCTGCCGGATAATGCCGGTCTCGGCTATTCGCGCCGTCGTCGGATCGCCTGCCTCCCTCACGAGCCGACATCCGCGGCATTTGTTGACTCCTTCCATTTGCCTCACGGGCGGCCGCTCGTCTCTCATTTGCCTCCTCACGGACTTCGGGTGGGCGATTGGGTCCCTAAGCGGGCCGTCATTTCCCCATTTTGCCAAATGTCGGTCTACGGGACCCGAGGCGGGCGGCGCGCAGGCCAGCGTCCTGCTTAACAAGTGGGAGGGGCGCCCGGACAATGCTTGGCTCCTCCACACCCGGCAATAGCGGTGACCGAGTGGTCGCTTTCCGGACACTTCGGGGGACACGTCTTGGGACTACAAACGCCCGGGCTGTGCGTGTCCTCTTCCCCTTGGCGGTGCTTTCGGCGAGGTGCTGCGCCCAGCGCCCGCCCGGCGCCGGTGACCACCGCTCGGCCACCCCTACACCGCCGCTCTTTTTAGTCGCCTCATCTAGTTTACTTACTAGTTACACCACTCTAAGCTCCACCGTTGCGAGTCGGTGATTTGTGTTAGTGTGCCCCACCTCGCGTGTTCCGTGCACCTCGCTAGGGCACTTTCGAGGATGTAAACTTAAACTCCTTTTTCCTCTTAATGCAGAACGGGCTAAAGTGCCCGGTTTCGAAAAAATTAGGGTTGCTCTGCAATTCGATCAGCCATGAACGGCACCATGTGATGGGAACCTAATTAAATGCTGCGTACCAAGTCAAGTCTATAATTTTCGAATTTGAAACCACTACGTTTGTCGCTTTGTGACGTTCACTTTAACTTTTAAATTATCTGTTATGATAATATGCCGGCCAGCGTGTATGTACTATGTACTAGTATTATTATTTTTTAAGCTAATTCGGGGGAGAGCTTCCCCACCTGCTGTTTAAATTTTTTCATTTTTAGGGAACGGGAGGAAACTCGTAAAATCCGGTTAATCCCGAAAACCGGACTAAAACCATACAAGACTCCACACAAGAACACAAAAGCGAGAAAAAAACAACGTCATGACACATGAACTCTCCGCCCGAAGCCTCCGGGGGAGGTGGATGACGGAGACGCCCAGCGCCGCCACACCGCACGCCCGGCGCCGGACTTCGCCAGCGGCGGTGCGGCGGCGCGCGACCGCAAGCGTCCACGCTGGGGAAGAGAGGAGGGTGCGGCCGCCGCCACACCGCAGCGGGCAGCGGCGCCCGGACTCGCCAGCGGCGGTGGGAGGGCGCGCACCCCGGCAAGCGCCCACGCCCTGGGCCGGAGGGGGGGAGGGTGCGGTCGCCGCCACACCACGGGAGCAGCGGGGGACTTCGCCCCGCGACGGTAGGGGAGGCGCGCAAATCGGCAAGCCACGCCGAGGCGGAGAGAGGAGGGTGCCCGCGCCGCCACACCATGCGGAGCCACGCCGGGCTCGCCCGCAACGGTGGAGGCGTGCACCGGCAAGCGTCGGCGCCTGGGCCGGAGAAGAGGGTGCCGGCCGCCACACTATGCATATCTCGGGCCACGCCACACGGGACGGGGCCGACAACGACGCCCCGGGTCGAAATAAAGATGGTGAGGGGCTACTTGGGGGGGGGGTGGTCACATGTCAACGCCTCCGGGGAGGAAAGTGGCGCCCACAACAACCAAGCAAGGATTTCTCCTGACCACACACACCAGAGCGATGGATGGAATCACCATGAACAACGCCTCCAACGAGGAAGAATGACACCCGAGGGTGTGCCCGATTATCGGCACCCGGCCACAGCCATGCTAGGATTTCTCCCGGTGATTTTCCAAACCAGCGACCACAGCGCAACCGTCCGCTCCCAGCAAGACGGAGGAAGAGGGAAGAGGGCGCCTCCAACGAGGAGCGGTGTCCAAGACATCGCCCGTCGGCCTTTTCGCCATAGCCTCAACCAAACTGCCTCCTGCAGGCAGCGACCTCGTCGGCTCATGGTACGCTAATGGGAGCTGCGCAAGCCGCCACACGGGGACGGCGGCGCCCGGCGGCGCCAGCCAACCGAGGCCGGGGGAGGAGTGCCGCCGCGACAGAGGACCCCGACGGAGGAGGCGGAAGGGCACACCTCCCCCAGCGGAGCACCATGACGCCCGAACTAGCGAGCTGGGGACCCCTGCCTCGCCGACCATGGCCGCCCGGCTACGCAGCAGCGTAGCCGCCATGGCCACCGACCTCACCACCAAAGCACCGAATAGGGGGCTGCCCTGGACGAGTGAGGGGTCGGAGGCCACCCGCCACCCGGCCGCCCGGCGATTAGAGATCGCTGCGGGGCCCGCCGCCGCCAAAGTGATCTGGCCTCGCTGCCTTGGCACTGCCAAGACGCGCCCGACGCCGGGGCCGCAGCCCGACCACTACAGCCCCGGATCCGGGTGTTGGGGCATCGATCCGTCACCGTGAAGTTCGAACCCGTGTCCCGCTCGCCGTGGATCTCGAGCTCGGCCGTCGCGCCATGGCCTCGACGGGCACCCCTGTGGCGCCGGTAGGGGGACCTCCCGCGCAGATCCGGGGTGGAAGGGACCGGACCGCCTCGAGCAGCCCAAAGCGCCGGTGTTTAGCAGGGACGCAGCTCGCTGGGCGATCGTACTCGGCCGCCGCCCCGTGCTGAGTAAGAGCAGAGGAAGGGAAGAAGGGGCGGCGAAGGAGGAAGGGCACCGGGTGGCCGAGAGCCCCACCGCCGCCATCCTTGGTCACCGCGATAAAGCTCCGGCTCCCTCCGGCGCGGCGAGGCGGGGGAGAGGAGGAAGTGGGGTGGCGGCGCTTAGGGTTGGGAGCCGTCCGTGTCGCCCACCGAGCGGCAGCGGACGGGGGCCTCCAATACGTCAATAGTTCAAGGTCTTGACTTCGAGTTCTGTACTAGTATTATTTGTTAATTATCCCCTGATCTACATTGCACGGCCCGAACGGATCTTGTCACTAACAACTTCCCATGACAGCATCTTTTTGTGGCCGATGGGGGATGGTGAATTGGTGATCCAGATCTGGTGCTTGGCTAAGTAATTGTGAGGGAACGACAGCTGTTGCTGCGTTGCAACGTGTACTCTGTTTAAGTGGAATGAGAATGGAAAGGAGATAATGAAATGGACTGCTTTGTTGATCTGGTGTTTTCACTCCATCAATTGGTCAGTTGCTCCGGCAGAGGAACTATATCATTACTCCAGTAGAGTAGGGGTGTACTCCGTAGACCTGGGGCGGATCTACACCCCCAGGCTGCCCGGGCTGTAGCCCAGGGTGAGAACCAAAAATCTCTTTAATAAATCTTATATTTAGTATAAGATACCCTATAAAAATATAGATTTAGCCCTACCCGAGAGTCGGTCTAAAAGTACCGTATACTATTTTTAGCCCCCCTTTGAGGTGTTTTTAGATCCCCAAAGTGCTTCTAGATCCGCCACTGCCGTAGACCGTAGTGGAGTGGGATGATAAGAAAGCAGAGTATTCTCTTTCAGACTAGCAGCCCATTGTAAATTCGAGCATATACAGATCTGTTCTCGATTGGACATAGGGTTACCGTTGTCCCACCCATGTGCTACCTTTTGATTTCCTATGATAAACTGATCTCCATTCTCGGGTTCAAAACCTCCGACACATACAAAACCCAATAACTGATTTCAGACGTTATCAACTTGTATAATAAATTACGGACACAAAATTTCATAGCTGGTTACAACTAAAATAAATTAAAACCTATAATTAACACAAACAAAAAACACTAGACATAACTTGCATCATGTATATATAGAGCTTCTCTTTGTCACACACAAACATAAATATAGGACCATAAAAATGATGAACAAGATCTATTTTTGCTCTCTTCCGCCATAGATCTAGATCACCATATGAAAAGACATAACTTGCTGCTAACGGACGGAGCTTAAAGCAGAGTAGTAGCAGCAAAACAGAGCACAACAGCAGAGCAGACGGCGTGGGAAAGGCCAGGCTGACGTCGCGCCCCGGAGCAGACTAGACGGCGCTGCAGAGGCCATTTACGCAAGCAAACAGGGCCCATTTATCGAGCGGAGAAGGCCAGAGTTGACCGAGTTGACCAGAGTTCTGTAGTTCTATTTACCACCACGGTCCATGGGCTTGTTGTTGCTGGAAGGGGAATAGCTCAGGCCATTTACGCAAGCAAACAGGGCCCGCCGCCGGTCAGCATTCCCAGCCCCGCGCCCGCCAACGATGCAGCTCACCACCTGATTCCTCTCTCGCTACTCCACGGAATACCCACCCGCCGCCGACACCGCAGCGTGCAGACCCCGTCCCCTCCGCCGACTAGCAGCTTGAGCTTGAAGAGGAAGGGCGTCCATACCTGTGCGTCGCATCTTCCTGTTTGAATGATAACTCTCCTCCTTTGGGTGATAAAATTGATCTAGCCTTCTTTGCTGAAAAGTGTCATGTGTAGTTTGAACATGAATCCGTTGCCCTACAACTCATCATAAGGGGAAATAATTAACTACTGACAAAGTTCTCTTGGGATACTTTTTGTTTGGCAATATCAGCTCTCGTTTAAAATATTCTCAGTACCACTGGGTGATAGATTAATTTAAATTCTTATTTCCTAATAACATGTTTCATCCTGTAATAGTTTGATCAAAGATGATGAGAATCCCTCTGCTCTTACCATCAACCGTATACGTACTGAAATTATTGCCAACGAGCTTAATTAAGCTGTTCATCTGAACTTTGAATGACGAAAATTTTTTGGTTGTATCAAAATCCTGTTCTCAGGTGTACCTGAATATGCTGATGGAAAAAGAATATTGCGGAGAGAACACTGGAAGAGCTAAAAGGGAATGCAATAGGCCAATAGTTGTGGTTCCATTCTTTCTGCTACAGTTGTACCTTTCTATACCTGTTTGGAATGTTCTTGTGTCACAACAAAATGATGAATACCTCTCTTTCCATTGTTTATAGCTATTTTCCTTTCCTCTATAAAAGCATGTACATTTTTCACTCAAAAAAAAAAAGCATGTACATTTGTGTGGCAAGGTCTGACTTAACAAATGTACATCTGAGTTGATATAAAGCAGCACTTCCACTCTATTGTTTATATTTAATGAGTTCGCTCTACTGAACACTTTGCCACCGTGCGTGGGTACGGTGAAGCCCACCTACCTGTCTAGTACTAAACCCGTTTTTAAATTATAGTTCGTTTGACTTTTTCAATCCTAAAGTTTGACTACTCGTCTTATTTAAAAATTTATGCAAATATCACTTCTTTTGTTATGACATGCTTCATTAACAAAATGTCCTTAAGGATGACTTAAATTTAACTATATTTGCATAATTTTTTTGAATAAAACGAGTAGTCAAACTTATGATCAAAAAAGTGAAACGAACTATAATTTGAAATGGAGGGAATACTAGAAAAACTAGGTAGAATGGAACACGTCTTGTGAGTCAAGTCTTGGCCAAATTACTCCACATAAATATTATCACCAACTTGCGGTATTTTATAAGCACTAATCCTTTGCCATTAATACCTTTGAGCTACAGATCTGTTTCTGCCAATGCTGATTAGTTGGATGGTGCTGGCATCACATGGCTGGAGTCAAGTCAATTCTCTACATTGCATATCTGGCTCAGAGAATCCATTATATTATTTTTTCGAACAAAGCAGGAGAATCGTGTGAAATAAAAAAGTAGAGGTTAAAACAAGAGCCTCCCAAACACACATAAGACAACAAAAAAAAATGTGCCAAGCTAAGGGACACAACACGACCAGAACCTATGGAGGAGCTCGTGGAAAGGCGGGAGGTGCTAGACAAACACCAAGCATGGTACCTTCAATTATAATAGTACGTGTACCAATAGATCCAATGACTATTATGCACAATGATGATTTAAGTCTATCAAAATAAGGGCTTCTGATTATTTGTGAAAATTTTCTAGGATTTATCCTTTTTTAATCATATCTGTTGAGAATTAACATGTTGCCTCTAATTATTATTAATAATAAGATAAAATTTTAAGTAGTTTGACCACGAATGAAACTAGAATTACATTTTGTCCCCTCTCAGGTTGCAGGAGACACATCTAACTGGGATGGGACAACTAGTAGCGACTCGCGCAACATTGCAGTCCCGATTTGCTTTGCGCTCAGAACTCTGAACCTCGTCCATGTCCTCCAGTCCACTTCATTCGTTCGACGTGCGGCCATTAAGCCACTTTTTTTTTTTTTTTTTTTTGAGGGATAAAGAATCTTCTTGTATCTGGTTGTATCTGGTTGTTGGCTCGACCTCGGGTTGCTGGGAGCAGCACATGCACCGCAATTACTGCACTCAAGAAGTCAAATGTGGTTAATGAGATGTTCAGACAACTTGATAAGCATAACCTATACCTCACTGGTTCTCTCCACTCGTCTCTTCTCCTCGATCCTTTCACACCGGCAGATCTCTTCAAATCATAGTAACCATCATCTGCAAGATTGATTTTGGCCAGGTTAGTGATTTTGATCCCGCTGTTTAAATCTGAAAGCTTTTCAGAAACTTTCTGGCATTTCTATCAACGCAGTGCTGCGTTGACTACACAACAGATCTAACCCATCCGCATTGTTCCGCAAACTGTGCATGGTCCAATCGAGCATCTACTTATGCTTTTTAATTTGTTCACATGCTGGTTGTTCTTCCATAAGGGTTCTTGAATATCAATGGTTTCAAAGAAGCTTATTCTGTTGTAGACATCAGTAAGGAGTACTGTTATATTTTCTCTTTATTAACCATGTTATAGATAGTTAATCCTTCATGTTGATCATTTTAAACGCTTTCAGAAGTAGTCAGTCCCGTTCGTAATTTCTTTTATTGTATCAGCTATTTTGATTAGAAAGAAAAAAAAAAGAGGTTGGAAAAGGGAAGAGCCGTCTCAAAGGAAAATGGCGGCCCTGAAGTATGTTTGCCCTTTTATATCAAAAACTAGCGTCCGTTTAGATCAACTACTTGTCTAATTGTCAATCATGCGGTACTGTGGCTTCGAGATTTGAATCAAGTTTGCTTCATCAACACATATCACACTGCACACAGGTCTTCTCCTGATGTCTAGGTATGTTCTTGTTAGAGCTACTAGCGTTGCGCAGGGAGTAATCGTGGAACGTCGGAGGGTGTGGCTTGGGTTCTCGGCAGCGGCAAGGTTGAGACGCCGTCCTGGCGGCCAGCGTCAGCAAGGAAGCAGCTGCCAAGAGCTGGGAGCAGAAGAGATTGATCTCAATCTCCAGCTAATTTCTCATTAAGCAAAAGAGTTCAAACTTTTACATCGAATCATAGGAACTGATGCTAAAATTAGGAAATAGCAAACACTCCTGAACTAATGGATCTTGATGACCGAAGCTTCTGCGGCCTGGCCATGTCTAGGCACGGTGTTGACGCGGTGGCCATGCCCAGCCGCTCAGGCACGTTGCTCGCTCTTAGCCACTTGCATGCTGTTGATAATAAAAAATGTCCGAGGTGATTTTTGGCGTCATAAATAAGTTACAATGGCGCTAGACATGATCAAGGTCAAGTGGCATCGCAAAATGGAGCAAGAAATCATGCGGAGAAGGCGGCGAGCCAGCCCACCCAGCTTAGCCGATTTGGCCAGCCGGCAAGGCCGGCTTACCCCCTTCACCCGGCTCAGCCGGGTCCACAGGCCGGCTAAGCCGCTTGGCCTTCAACCCGGCCAGGCAGGCCGCCTCGGCCCGTGAAAACCGGCTTAGCCGGGTTGAGGCTGATTCCGAACCGATTTGCATCTAAATCGCGTTTTCGAAAAATTTGGTCATGGAAAACTTAAAGATTACGTATTGGAGTTGTTTTCTACTAGGATAAGACCACCCCCTCTATATATATCAGAGGATCACGGCTGAATGAATCCCATCGCAATCAATCATCAAAACACAACACATACGTTTCCTTTTGCCCTAATTTGCTATCTTCAACCCCCTCTACTCGCTATCTAGCACCTCTCTCCATGAGATTTGTTGGCTTTCTAGGTGGCCTTGCTTGTCCTAGAAGATCCTCCATGTGCTTCCTCTCCTGACAGATCCTTCCAGAGGTGGTTCAGGAGCCCTTTTAGTCGAGAACGAGCTCTACATAGGCCCTATCGGTCTCTAGATCGGTTTGGCCGGTTACGCTATGTCTCTTGCTGTTGTTGCAGGTCATGTGCGGCCTCTAGGTCGTCCAAAGCCCACTAGTGTGTTGGTGTGGACACGTTTCATCGTCAACACATGCGCCCTCCTCTGATAGGACCGACCGACCATAACATCTCTCCCCCCTTGGGAAACGGATCGTCCCTCGAGATGAAAGGAGGGATGAGCCCATGCGGAATCTGTCGACGGGCTCCCATGTTGCTTCAAACGCTGGCTTGTTTGCCCATTGCACCAAGACATGCCAAACCCACGGTGTAAGCTGGAGTGTAGCACGCGTTTTGGATGTTGGAGAGGACCCCCGTGTTGTAGAGGTGGAAGAGGTGGCACCGAAGTTGGTGGAGCTGGGCCACGAAAGGGTTTTCAAGACCCCACATGGAAGACGTCCGCGGATCCCGGTGCCGCCCAAGAGCTGTAGTCGATAGGCCACTGTGCCCACGTGCTCCAGGACTTGATAGGGGCCGGCGTACTTGGGCGCGAGCTTGCCGCGTGCACCGGGCACGAGGGACAGCGTGGGTCGGTGTAGAAGGTGCAGCCACACCCAGTCCCCCACAGCGAACTCCACAGCTCGATGATACGCGTCTAGTAGTTGCGGGCGTACTCCTACGCTTGGATCAAGTCAGCGCGTACCTCCTCTAGGAATTCATCACGGTTGGTGAGCATGGTGTCGATGGTATCCGTGCGAGCGCTGCCCGGCTCATATGGCAGCAGCGTTGGCGTGATCGACCATAGACCCGCGTGAATGGAGTCGTACGGAGGGCGGAGTGGAAGGACCTATAGTAGCAATACTCCGCCCATGGCAGCCAGTCGAGCCAGTCATGATGGCGGTCGCCGATGATGCATCGCAGGTACATGGTAATCATCTTGTTCATTGCCTCAGACTGGCCATCAGTCTGTGGATGGAAGGCGGTGCTCATGCGGAGTTGCACGTCGGCCACCAAGAGGTAGTGCTAGAAATGCCAGGTGAACACTTTGGGTTGCGGTCGCCGACGATGGACTCGGGGAAGCCATGAAGACGGACAATGTCATGGAAGAATGCCCGGGCGACCGACGATGCCATGTACGGGTGGCCGAGTGGGATGAAGTGTGCATACATCGAAAACCTGTCAACCACCGTGAGAAGTACACTTTTGCCGTGTACCTTGGGGAGCGCCTTGACGAAGTTGATGGAGATGTCAGCCCACACGTGTGACGGCATCGAGAGCGGTTGGAGAAGGCCGGCGGGATGCAGTGTTTTGGTTTTGTTCCGCTGGCATGCGGAGCAAGCGCGGACATAGTCGCGCACTGTGCTGCGGTCGCGCCTGACGTAGAAGGTGGTGCGGAGGCATTGCAATGTCTTCTGTACACCCTCATGGCCGGCCGTGTGGGCTAGTTGGAGGACGTTGTGGAGGAGGGCTGAGGTGGGCGGCATGAACACCTTGTCATTGTAGAGAAGCAGGCCGTCGAGGACGTGACAAAGGTTGCCATGATCACCTGCAGCGATGGCTTCACGGTGCGCCCAGAGCTCGTCGTTGGAGTGGAGCTCGTGGTGCAGTTCGTCGAATAGCTGGAAGGAGGACCTCGAAAGCGCCGCGAGGGAGGGTTCGTCTCCATCACGTCACGACAGAGCATCGGCCACGGTGTTGAGACACAAATCCAAATAGTTTGCCAATCCATTGGTGTTGGGGAATTGTAGAGAGGCGCTGGTCCAGCATATATTTCAATGCATAATGATCCATGTGCACGACGAACGCACGTCCCCACAGGTACAGGCGCCAGTGGCCGACTGCTTGGACGAGCCCGATGAGCTCGCTCTCGTACGCCACCACTTTGAGGTGTATGGTGGCGAATGGCTTGCTGAAGAAGGCCAGCGGCCCGGCGCCTTGATGGAGGATGGCGCCGAACCCGGAGCCAGAGGCATCGCAGTCCACCATGAACTCCTTGGAGAAGTCAGGGAGGTGCAGCACAGGAGTGGTGGACAGTGCGTTCTTGAGCGCCGTGTATACCGTTGTCTTCGCCTTGGTCCACTGGAACGCGTCCTTCTTCAGGAGATGAGTCAACGGTGCGGAGATGGTGCCGAAATCCTAAATAAAATGCCGATAGTACCCGGCCAAGCCGAGAAACCCGTAGCCCCTAGAAGAGCGTGGTTGTGGCCAAGACTATACCGCGGCGACTTTGGCCTCGTCCATGACGATGCTGGAAGCCGAGATGACGTGGCCCATGTAATGGACGGACGACGTGCGCGGGCGGCAATATTTGGACGAAAGCACCTTCTTCTACGCAGATGAAGAAGGTGTTCAATCTAGGAGCTGTTGTAGATGAGGCTGTCATCGAAGAAGACGAGGACGCAGCGGCGGAGGAATGGCCTGAGGATATAGTTCGCCAGCGCCTAGAACGCCGATGGCGCGTTGGACAAGCCGAAGGGCATCACCAGGGACTCAAGGTGTCCATGGTGGGTGCGAACGCCGTCTTGGCCACGTCGTCCGGGTGGATGCGGACCTGCCCCGACCGCAAAGTCGAGCCGCGGAAGAACCACGCCGCCAAGTAGTTCGTCCAAGAGTTCACCACCGTATGGGGAACTTGTCCTTGACCGTGGCCGCCTTAAACGCCCTGTAGTCGACGCTAAAGCTCCGATACCAGATTGTTATGGTGGCTGCTATAGCTGATGGGATTGTAATGGGAGAGAGGCCGGCCGAGGGCCTTGCCCATGGCCGAGCAAGAGAGAAGGCTCTTCCTTCCAATTCTTGCTTGATTTATTCCACCGCAGATTACATATATTTATCTCCCTAACCACTCAAACTCAGACACTCAAACCCACTCTAGATCCTAACAATAGGCAATGCCTAACTCCTTCGTGTATGTTGCCCAGTCCTCCGCACACCCCCTTTTCCCAGTCCTCCACCGCATGTCTGCTCTTGCCCATGTCTTGGTCATATTCCTCTAACACTGCGGAGGACGGGGGCAGATGAAGCTCCAGAATCGGCCATGGTGGCTGATGCCAGGTTGTTAGAGCTACTAGCATTGCGCAGGAAGTAATCCTGGAACGTCGTAGGGCGTGGGTTGGGTTCTCGGCGGCGGCGAGGTTGAGACGCCGCCCTGGCGGTCAGCGTCAGCAAGCAGCATCCAACAGCTGGGTTTTGTTTCAGATGATTTTTATTTTCGAAATGTTTTCAGGTTCATACTGATCTCGGGTTCAGCTTTGCTTAGATGCTATATGTTAGCTCGGTTTTGTTAGCTCCTTGTATCTATTGACCAGGAAGTTGGCAAGTTCAGGGGCGAGCTCATTGCTCATACAGTGTCCAGTTCCAATCCATGCCTTCCTAACCAGGTTGCGTGCGCTATATTTTCAGTGTTATTTTTCTGAGTTCTCTTCTCTGGTCGTCGTATCGAGTTTTCTACTGAACTCAAGCGGATACGGACTTTTCCATGGATCTCTGTTTCTTTGCTTTGGTGCATCCTCCATGGTGCACGTTGTGTACTTCAGCAGATTCAGACTTGCAGTGTAGTCCGTTTGTGTTTTCTACTGTGGTTTCTCTGTGAATCTGGATCGTCAAGGTTGTTTTCATCTTTGTCGATTGTTTTCCTTCCTCTTGGTTTTCCTTCCTCTTGGTCCTCCCTCAATGTGCTGAGCTGCAACTCGTCTGTAGTTTGGACTCGTTTGCTGTCTCTATTTTTTCATCATCATTTCTGATTGGGCATTCTTCAGAGTTGAGCTGTGTCCAGTTCGACTGGGGAGTTGACTACCCATTGTCTTATTGCTGGCAAGTCACTCTCTTGGATCTAACAAGCGATGGTAGCAGGATAGTAATTGCAACTTTATGGTCAGGATAAGCATACAGTTCTTGCGATTTCGCATCATTTTTACATAATAAAACAGAATTGGAGGAGATTGTTTACTTCGGAGTGTTTAGATGTTGTTTCTTTTGGTTTCAACTGCAGTTCTTGAAATCGTGGTTTGCCTATTTGGCCCTTTAACTTGTTCGCAAGATTATGTGATCGCTATACTTTGGCGCAAAAAGATGTAATCTCTATACTTATAGTTTGCCCTGACATGGTGCAAGCAAGTGGGACCAAGAGTTTGATATCGTTAAATCTAGATTTACGAGTTGAAGTAAATTTATCCGCTTCACAAAGGTTATTCTTTCTTCTTCGTTATTTCTTTAGTAAATTTGAATAAAATAAAATAGTATTGCTTTTGTTATCCGTAGCTCAAAATAACATAAAATAGTTTGCACAACAGACATAGGAAGTCAGTAAATAAGATTGAAATTGTCAGAGAATGCCTCTCCCATTAAGGAGCAACGTAATAACTGTTATCATTTTCCATGTTTTTCATTGTTTTGACCAACTCTTGACCAAGAGTTGGATATTGTTTTTAGTTTCCTGCTCAGCCAGCTCTGTAGTTTATCTTGTAGACCAGCTCTGTCGTTTTATCTTTCTTGACTACATGGAAATTTTATTGGCTGCATAAAAATTTCTTATTATATTCCTTGTGGTTCTGTGTTCGAAGGGCGCATTTACAAGTAACTAGGTACAAAATTAAATGGAGTATGAAGCTAGTATGCATGATGCCCTGGAGCGCTTGCTACATGATGAAAGCGCAAAGCCATGTGTACTGCCACTATCACTTCTAAGAGCCATCACAAATGATTTCGATCCTGCTCGACAAATTGGCAGGGGTACGTTTGGTACTGTTTACAAGGTACTGTATATGTGACTGCCGACTAGTACGCTCTGTTTGGGTTATTATTGGCCTAAAAGGCTGCTGTGAATGTTATGGCAGGGTGTGCTTCGAAATGGAACAGTCGCTGTGAAGAAGATGGAGCTTTGTAATAGTAAAAATAATCGCCCGGAAGATGTTGAGCCAAGATTCAAAAATGAGCTCAGTTGTCTCATGGGGTTGAGGCACAAGAATATAGTCCGATTACTGGGATATTGTGCTGAAGCACAGTCGGAGATGCTGGACGTGGCGCCGTGGAACGTGACGAATCAAATGATTGAGAACATGATGTTTCCTCTTGTGGGAAGCGAGGAGTGGAACGTGACGCATCAAAAAATGTTGGAGATCGAGGGGCAAAAATGGATTTGGTGGAAACCCGTCAATGGCTGCTCTGCTTTGAATATCTGAGAGGAGGGAACCTTGAAGCGCATATCACTGGTACGAGGATCGTGTGACACGTAATGTTCCTTTTTTAATTATTTCCTCTGTTGAAACAGTCACAACCGTGCACCGCACGCACATAGTGGCAATTACTTTGTATATCAAGTAAATTATATGGGTGTAAGAGGTGTGCCCGGGGGACTCGCCGGGCGGTGGCTGTGGAGGCGCGGCGGGGGCGAGCTGTGAAAGAGGCGGCTAGGGTTTGGGCGCGTCGGCGGTAGAGCCTAAAACCAAAGCTGACCCTTTCGGCTTTTCTATTTCTTTACTTAAGATTCAACAGTAACGTGGCCCCTTATTTATAGTTCTGAGAGACTTAGCCCCTAAGCAACTTTACCTAGAGCAGTGGCGGCGGCGGATGAATAGTGCCGTGTCGCTAGAGTACCCGCAGGCCGCAGGTACTATTCACCGGCCACTCCGAGCGGTCACGCCTACTAGTTGCTTGGAGCATGACCCTGAGAAGCGACCGGATGCAGAGCATATCATCAAGATGCTTGTTGAAACCGAAAGTATGCCTGACTTTGCCGAGCCGGATGAAACCGAAAGTGCGGACGAGTTCACACCTGATGAAGAGGTCAGTGTACCCAGGGTGAATGGGTGAGAACATTAATAACGATAGTATTGCACATGGCTCTTAATAAAAGCTTCATACCATACTCTGTGAGCTGCTTCTCTCAAAAAGAGTCTATGATGGTTCCCTATGCTTAGGTCTTATTTGAGAGCAACATATTCATTAATACTAAGCTATTTGAGAGCATCTTGGATATTATGTTGACAAATAAAAAACGCTCAGTGGACAACCCTTATTTGGGAGCCAGTCGCGGGTCATGCAAAATAAAGTTTTTTAAATAAGCTTAGGTCTTATCTGAGAGCAACATATTCATTAAATATTTTCTTCCATTTCATATAAATATTTATTAACTTCCTAATAATACTACCTCACGTTTTCTCAGGGTCGCTACAAACATGTAAACTGCCTCTTATTTTCTGCAACCACCACATTCGAATTTAAGCATTGCATACATTTTTGAAAAAGAAAGCAGGGGAGCACCCTACCTATATTTTTCATTTTCGATAATAAAAAGAATTGTACAAACAAAGGGACTGAAAAGAACAGGAAAGCTAGCAGCTAAGCTAAAATTACCAAGGGGTTAACTACAAAGAACATGACTAGACTAGGAGCAGGAACAAAAACAACAAGAATGAAGAGGGGGCAGCTGTACATAGGGGTGGAAAGGTACAAGGCTATAAAGCCCCAAAGCAAAAAACTGAAGAGAGTTAGGAGTATTGATCTATCCATGAAGATAATGCTTGTGCTTTTGATGGCTTGGCATTGATACAAACCAGACCAAGCTCTGCCTTGAAGGGGGTTTTTTTCCAATGCTCAAAATTCCTGCTCCCATGATCAAAGATGATGTCGTTCCTTGTTTTCCAAATAATCCAGCAGGCAGTTATCATGATCTCTCTAAAGATGGGGTGCCCAAACACTCTTCTGGCTTCTAACAACATATCTAACCGGTCCAGAGTGTCATCCCAGTAGATGTGTAAAGAGTTCCAGCAAGTCTGACTAAAAGAACAACCAAAGAATAGGTGAAACAATGTCTCTTGTACACCTGAGTCACACAAGACACAGTTATAGGCACTTAGAGATCTATTGTTCCTTCTGAGAAGATTTCTCATGTTGAGTCTATCCCTGATTAAAAGCCAGAAGAAAAATTTATGTTTCCCAAGATTGCTTGATCCCCATAGGCATTTGATTAGAGGGGAGGCAGCAACAGATCCCCTCATTGCATTGTAGGTTTTTTTGGCTGAAAAGAAACTTCCCTAGACATAGTTCCAAATGTCATCTAATTCGGGTTCCATATCACTTTCTAGAAAAAGGAGCTGCAATTCTCCAAATTTTGAGTTGCTACCTGGTTGGACAGTGGAAGGTTAAAGTTACTCTGAAGATCTTGGGTTCTCATATGTAACATAGAATATTTTCCCTTTTTGGTAAAAGAGAAGGGATGGGGGAACCTTGACTGCAGGGTTGAACCAGACCAATAATCTAGCCAGAAGCTGATGGAATTGCCTTTATTGGGGATGCGGATGCTTATACTTTTGTACTTGTCAAAAGTTTGATGACATCCTTCCACCAAAACGAGCCGACTGGTCTTCTGGCATGTGGAGACAATCTTGTATTCCCATAGAGTTTTTTCCAAGTAAGAGAGACCCCGGGGACATCAGCTGAATTGTAGAACTTATCAAAGTATTTGAGGATTAAGGCATCATTTTGAGTTCTTAGATCTATGATTCCAAGTCCCTCTTCCGGTTTTGGTCTGCAAGCATCTTCCCATGCCACCAATCAATTCCCTTTTCTGTTGATTTCACCTCCACTCCACAAACATTTTTTTCCTGTAGCTATCAATCTGTTTGATTATCCGACGAGGTAGGCTTAGGGTACACATGTACAAGGTTGGTAGTGCACTCATGACAGAGTTAACAAGCACCGGTCTTCCATGATAAGAGAGGAATTTGCTTACTAGGGATAACTTGTTTTCAATCCTTGTCAACATTGGGGAGAAATCCTGTATATTTGGTTTGGTAGTGCCCAAAGGAAGACCAAGGTATGTAAAAGGCATGGTACCCACAATGCAGCCAAAAGTATTTGCCAAATGGGTGGCTCTTTCTGTGGACATGTTAATTGGAACTAAGAAAGATTTTCTGAAATTCACATGCAGTTCTGTGGAATCAGAAAAGGATTTAAGCATTGCATACATCATCTTTACACCATATAGTACCCAATCTTAGACATCACCCTTTTATCCCGCATAAGTTTTTATATTATTACACAAATCTTTTTAGCTTTGTAAGTGAGTTGGTCCACACGAAATCTGGGGAAGCTTATATTCATGACTTTCATATATCACAACATTTATTATGTAAATGTGAAACATCACAAGCATTGCCATGTCATCATGTTGTTAACATTTTATCCTCTTTTATCTCGTTTAGGAGGTACTACATATATTGTCCTGATTGAATCACTAGGAAAACAATTGTGCCTTAGAAATTGCAGTTGCCAAATAAAAGGAAATAATATTTGTCCATTTAGAGAACGTCAAAAAATGGTCAATGTAGAGTTCCTCATCTCGTTGAGAGCTATATGTTCTTATAAAAAATTATCTCAGTACATAACACCTAATCATTTTGGCTTGAGGTAGTCCAACTTATACTAGTATAGCCGATGCACCATTGGATAATGTGAGCATGAGCCTAAGTTTTTGCATAGATACTCACCATCCATGTATAGGGAGAGTGTTGAGAATAATTAGTGTCAAAGCTTGAAAATAAAAATATAGGGAGCCAACAAGAGAATATACATGGTTTAGTGAGTGTTATGGTGGTCATTATAAAGTTTCGTGAGCAAAAATAAATCTATATACTCCCTCTGTTGTTTTTAAGTGTCACATTTGGGTTGTCCTAACTCAAACATGTGTATCTTTTGACCATTGATTTAAAAAAAAAATTATATAGTCTCATGTAATAAAATATATATTTTGAGATTTATCATGAGAAATATTATCAAAATATATAATTCATATATTGTGAAACTATAAGGATTTTTAAAAATAGTTGGTCAAAGATTTCAATGTTTGACTTAGGACAAACCAAATGTGTGACACTTAAAAAATAGAGGAGTAACATTATCTATAGAAAAATGGAGGATGACCTACAATGGGCCCAACGAAGCTTCATCCAGCCTCTACATACACATGTGCGCTTATCGCCGCCTCCAAGCCCCTCACTCCTCTTTGATATGGAGTGGCCGAGAAATGGTAATGCATAGATTTGGGAAAAGTCGGTGTGGGGATTACCATTTGAGTGATCGTGACAAAACGTCTAAGTTTTTAGACCCAATAAATGTGGTGAACATAACATTATTTTTACTTATGGCTTCCAATATGGTTTGTGGTAATATGAAGTTATTTACGGAGATCAAATAGAAATTCCTATCTAGTTAGAACCTCGTAGTCCAACTGTTTAAAAAGTGTAGCATATTGACAGTTAGTTGTTCTTGCATCATAGTGTTTTTTTGTTTATAGCATCTGTTCAAAAAAAAATTACATTGCCAATGACTCTAATTAATATTTCATAAACAAATAATGCACAACTACCCTGCATTGGTACAGACTATGGAGCTCAACCTACTAGAGCGTGTAGTAGCTGGAAGCGAGGAACCCAGCCATCTAGATTTGTCGCTTCTACAGAGCATCACGGAAAAATTTTTCTGAGCAAAAGAAAAATTGGTGTTGGTGGATGTGGAGAGGTTTACAAGGTAACTGCAATTTTATGGTACCACACCTTCATATTTTCCCATTTCATAGCATTACTTGATAATATGGTCATATCCTTGCTGATGATAAACAGGGCATCCTTGAAAATGGAATTGTTGCTGTGAAAAGGCTTTTCAACAGCCGAACAATTAAAGACAAAATGTTTCATCGAGAGGTTCAAAGTTTGATCATGGTTAGGCACAAAAAATATAGTACGGTTTCTAGGTTATTGTTCTTTTTACAGAAGAACGTGTGTCAACATTTGGAGGAAGAATAATCATGGCCGATATACGGGAAAGGTTGCTCTGTTTTGAGTTCATAGGCAACGGAAACCTTGAGAACCATCTAACAGGTATGAGAAGCTCTGCAATTCACATTAGAAAACAGCAGATCAAATAAACATCAATCTTTCACAGTGCCCACCTGAGCAATATGCCAAACATTAATTAAACTAAGCTATACTGAAATTAATTTAAAGAGCACAACAGAGAAAGAATATGTTTGTGGTAAACATTAATCATGACCACTTCCTGATTTTAAAACAAATTGTTAAATACTCAAGTAAACACTATCAATATTCTTCTATTGCTTACGTTCAGTCCAGTGACCAAAGCATGCAACTTCATTTTCATATGATCTGGTTACTTCCTCTGTTCCACAATACTTGCAATTCTCGCTTCTTCGAGAAGTCAACACTTTTAAACTACCAATAATTATTAATTAAAATATATAAATATTTATATTAAATAATTAGTATCATCGAAAAGATCTTGAAGTCTAGTTTTTAATAAATTTATTTTAAGATATAAATGTTGCACGTATTTTCTGCAAATCTAGTCAAAGTTGAGAAAGTTTGACCGCACGCTTCCCATAGTTGCAACTATTGTGGAACGGAGGGAGTACTTTCTTCACTACTTGTAATCCTAACCTTTAAAGTGCATTTGATAAATAATTATGGACATTCTGTACAGATAAAAAAGGTCAACATTTGTTCAATGCTCACATGCTTATACACCGGGCACATTATTGTTTAATGATTTTCAGCTCCTAAAACACTCTTTATTCTTCATCTATTTCTAAAGATGAATTGAGGGGACTTGAATGGCATACACGTTATGAAATTATTGCGGGGGATCTGCAACGGTTTGCTCTATCTTCACATGGAGAAAAATATCGTCCACATGGATCTCAAACCTGCCAATATACTACTAGATGATCGCATGGTGCCCAAAATTACAGATTTTGGTCTATCGAGACTTGATAGTAATTCACAAGCAGCAACTACATCACGTCTTATGTCACCGTAAGCTAGTAATAATACATTGTTGTTTCTCACACTTGTGTTTTTATATGGTCTTTAGGTTAGACCATGTTGATATTTGTGTTCCTGTGATGCAGAGGATATTGTGCGCCAGAATACTTCCTCGAAGGCAAATCATCTAGCAAGTCAGATATATATAGTTTGGGAGTGGTGGTCCGAGAGCTGGTGACAGGAAGTAAAAAGGAGCCTGACCTTATTAAAGTAAGAGTTGTGATTATGTCACCATTGCATGGATATGTTCGCTTTTCATCATGATGCTGATATAAAAAAAACCTTGAATTAAAGTAGTTGTGGATGTAGCATCTACATTTCCTTAGGAATAATTCAATATCCAAAAAAAAAATAAAAGTTATTGTTTAATAGTTTCATTTCGTATACAGTTGTCCACTTGAAGTCATTTTTTGTACCTTTTTATTTTTCAAAACAACTACATTGTTACATTTCATAAATTGATTGGCCATCATGTCATACAAGGATAACATATGAATTCCACATGAACTTTAGAGGTTGCATGAATGCATGGTTACTGGAAACAGTTCAATTCTCAGTTGCAGGAAATAGGATGCTTTGACATATTCGAAACCTGTATAAATGCAGGTACTTAGAAGATGGAGGCACAGGTGGATTAAATCATCGAAACATACACCCTTGGGTTATCAACAAGTGACAAAATGCCTGGAGCTGGCCCAAAGATGCACACAAATTGACCCGACAAGCAGACCTGACATAGTAGATATAACACAAGAGTTCAACACAATAGATAGTAAGGGTTGCCAATTCCAGGTATGCCTATATGTGCTCCCTGAACCTCAAGGGATCTAAAGCTTTGATAAAGCTAATGCATATTTAATTATTCCATCACAGGAAATCCCTTGCTTGGACGACATGCTTGGGATTGAGCCGCTGGAAATACACTTTCCCTTTGAACTTGACCTGCAGATATCACACTCAATAGAGCTGACCAATGATACAGATGATTACATTGCCTTCATGATGACGCCAATGCTACGCTGCTTCCAGATAGAGCCAGACAAGGGCATTGTCACACCACGATCCAAGTGCAGTGTCACCATAAAAATGCAAGCGCAGGTCCCCAAACTTTCAGATAATCACTACAAGAAGATCATTGTGCAGAGCACCATAGTAGATGAAACACGGGCTGTAACAACCCATTCGCGGAAAAAAAAAAAAAAGCACCATAGTAGATGGAAGTCTTGCTACTATGGATATAACCGAGACATGTTCATTGAGAAGGAAGGTACCGTATTTGATGAGGTGGATGTGATGGTTGTTTTCGACAAACCACCATTGGCAGAGGAATCAAAGGACGTCTAAAGATTCAATGTGACTTGTGTCATGGGAAAAATATTCTAAGACGTTGGGATTGTTTTCTAACACTTTAACGAACATATAGCAAGAAATTTAAGTTTAATGCAAAGTTCCAGTCGGACCTGATGAGGTTTGCCGTGACTTCTATATATCACCATACAATTCCCTTCTACGGTGCTCGAATGATTTTTCTGATTTTATAGACGTGCATTTGTGACATTTCAAATATTTTTATTGACTACATGAAGAATTAATAAGGGTTGTTTGGATGCCAACTGAATTACAGTAATTCCTTTCTTATTCTAGATTTTTTTAGCAAACCTTTGTCATTCAGGACTATGTAGTTCAATCCACCACCAGGATCCATGATCTCGCTGCCGGTCCTGCTGTTGCTGTATTGCTCTCCCCAGCCCCAGCGCCCGTCAACGATGCAACTCAACACCTGTCCCCAGATTCCGCTCTCGCGACTCCACGGAATCCCCACCGCCGCCGACCACAATAAGCCACGACACTGCTTCCCCTGTCCACTCCGTCGACCTGGACCCGGTAGCAGACTAGCAGCTTGAGCTTGAAGAGGAAGGGCGCTCACATACTGATCCTCACAAAATAAAAATAAGATATTGATGGCAATGCACAGGAACATTATGTACCACTGATGCATATAACTATTGCAGGTAGCACAGTGTAAACAAACTCAGGTTAATTTGGCATTTTAGCTATATATGTTCACCCCCCTTATTGTTCTCCATGTAGATTTGACATCGAAGAAGCAAGAATTACCTTTACACTTGCATGGACGCAGATATGTTTCAGTTGAAATGCCTAGGGTGTAGTGTAGGGAAAGGAAGAAGGAAGGTACGTGACGGGCAGGGCAAATCCAGGCGGGGGAGAACGAGCAACGGTGCAGTGCGCACGGACAAGGAGCAAAGCAAAGCAACGGCACGGGCGGGCTTCAGGCAGAGCGCTGGGCGAGCGGGACGTGCGAGGCACGGGCCGGACCGACCGAGGGAGTAGCTAGGCCGCATCCGCCTGCGCCTGCGCGTGAACGGCACTAGCGCCAAGCGGCGGCCGTCGAGATATTATTTTCCAAGATCAAAAAGTTTTGTTCTGCTGGTTACTACTCTCCGGACTCTCTCCTTTCCTCTCTTGCCGGCCGCCTTCTCTGCAAGATTGCTTCGAGTGAGTCACTCTGATTCTGCTACTGTTTAATTCTGATTTTCTGAAAGGTTTTCGAGGGGAAGTTTATTTGCGCCAGCCTGATCATCGTAGCTCGGTCTGTTCTAGCCTGGCGACTTCGTTCCCATGTATGTAGGTACGGTCCGAAGATTTTCATCACATAATTACTAGTCAGCTGGATCATCGTAGCTCGGACTGTTCTAGTTCTAGCCTGGCGACTTTGTTCCCAAGTATATGTAGTCATGTAAGTCCGAGGATACTCATCACATATTACTAGTTCCTCGTCAGGTTATTGAGTGTCCCATCAGACATCGGTGCAAAGGAGGTTGATAGTTGATTATATTGGTGTGGTACCAAACATTGTATTTTTTTTTTTAACTAGGAGTCAGGGTAAATAGTACGTGCCTCTACGTTGGTACGTACGTACACTGCTATTTTTGTCTCACATATTTGGTTTAGTAGAGAAACCGTCAGATTCTTTGAGTTCCCCTCTATTACTTCTCTAGTATATATACTTATAACATCTTAGCACATGCGTTAGGATACTCCACATGATTTTTCGTTCAGTCGCTGAAGCCAGAACAGCAGTCTTAAGTCTAATCAAAGGCTGAATCATGTTTTTTTTTCCTTTCCTCTGAGCATATATGTTGGGGGAGGCCGAAGGTTGCCCACCCCCCTACGGTCGGCCCGGGAAACCAGAGCTAGAGGTAACCCGAAGAGGTCGGGATTCGGCCCGAACGGCCGAATGTCTCCAGTTTCGGGTCTTAAGCTGGATCTTTGTAAGTTACGGGACGGTTACGGAAGCATTCGGCCAGGGGGTAGGCCGGGCGAACGCTCATCCGCCGGGAGTCGTTCGTAAGAAGCAACAGCAAGTAGGCGGAGGCCGCAGCTTTCGGCTTGGGTAGGTAGCCGAATCTTTGGGGCTTTCGCTCTGGCGGCCGCTGAGGAGGGCGGTCGGGCGGATGCGTCAACATTCGCCAAGCATGCCGAATGCTGGAACTTCCGCCCCATGGCAATCACATGGGGATTCTCGCAGGGCGGACACGTCGGCTTTCGATATGAGGTGCCGAATGCTCGTGTCTTTGCCTGGGAAGCGAGTACTCGGCATAGATCCCCGCACCTCGGCTAAAGTAGCCGAAAGCGCTTGCTTTCGGGCGAGCGGCGGGCGACCTGTTGACGAAACGTCTTTTAGCCTTTTCTTGCAGGTACTTGTGGTCCGATCTCAAGCGGCCCAAGGAGGGTAGGTGGGATCGCGAGGCAGGGAAAAGACCACATTGCCCTTGGTCGACGGTAGGAGACGCTGGGATCTAGGGTTGGTAGGAGGACAAAGTCGG
Source organism: Hyparrhenia diplandra (assembly GCA_015847255.1). Lineage (NCBI taxonomy): Eukaryota > Viridiplantae > Streptophyta > Magnoliopsida > Poales > Poaceae > Hyparrhenia > Hyparrhenia diplandra. The sequence goes on along the minus strand of JADLZK010007785.1, from coordinate 280,774 downwards.
AATTGTAATAGTCTACCGACTATAAATAAAACCCCAAGGGGGGACCGTAAGAAGGAGGCCAGAGAATTAATAGAAGAGTATTCCAGTTCCCATAGACCTCGCGTGTTTACTTCAGCCAAGTTGTGTGTCTCGCCCAATCGTGGGTAGCTCGCCGGGCCACACCAACATTGGCGCCCACCGTGGTTGTGCAGGCAACCCATGGCTCCAGGGCGAGGAAGACCCAAGGCGGCGCCAGCGGCACCGGCCGGATCTCCTCCGACGGATCCTCCATCAGATCCTCCGGCCGAGACCGTCACTCCAGCAGGTCGCGGCCGGGTGAAATGGAAGATGCCGCCACCGCCCCGGGCAATAATCGCCAAGGCCCTTCCGGAGCAGGAGGCGCCGGGGTTCCAGAAGATGGAGAAGACTCAGATGAAGATCCCCCAGGTGAGCATGAGGCACCCGGCAACAGCCAGGAGGAGCGTGCCAGGTTAGTCCAAGAATTGAGCCTCAGCAGTGAACTCGTGAGAGTTGAGAGCTCGGGAAGAGACAATGTTGAGAGGAGAGCAGCCAAGCGAAGAGAGGATTCGGCTCGGGAGCGCTTGAAGCTCGCCGAAATTGAGAAAGAGAATTTGCTCCGTGAAATAGCTCAGATGGAGAAAAACACAGCACCATCCCATGGAGGGGCAAGAACCAGTTTCGTCGCGGATGGAGAAGTCGATCCGGTCTCACCACTCGCGCCGGAATTACAGCTGAGCCCATGGCCGATAGGGTACAAGCCCAGACTGCCATCGTTCAGTGGGAAATCGGATCCAAGGAAGTTCATCGCAAGCTATGAAGCCGCGCAGTACATTCGGCGGGGAGGGGATTCTATTTACTCCGCAAAATCTCTTATCATGGCAAGAGAAGATATCGCACATGAATGGTACATTGCCCTTCGTCCGCTTTCAACAAGAAATTGGAAACAGCTGAGGGAACAGTGATCATCACCTTTGAAGGTTTCCGGGCCTTGAAAAAGGGAACTAGGGATTTCCTAAAGCTCAACTAAGAGGATGGAGAGTCATTGACACAGTATCTCGAAAAAATAGTGCAGCTTCGCGCGCAAACGTCGAATGTCTCGGATGAAGTAGTGATAGCCGCGGCAATCGAGGGCATGGCCATTGGTCAATGCGCTGCGCTCCTAGACAGGGAGGAACCTAAAACCTTGACCGAGTTATACGATCAGATCAAAAAGTTTGCGAAGTCCGAAGAAGGTCTGAAAAGAAGAAAGGCAGCAAGAAAGGACGAAAAGCAACAATCGCCGCATCCAAACGCAAACAATAGCCAAAGGGGTGGCAAGACTCCCCGCCCGGTCAACAATGTGCAAGATGATTCGGCTCAAACGGCTGAACCCAGTCAGGAACCAGGCTCTGGGGACGCCTCAAACTCTAAGGCAAATCAGTCCAATCGAGGTGGCCGAAGCTCAAGGGGCAGAGGACGCGGAAGAGGCCGGGACGGACCAAGAGTACCGTACTGTTTCGTCTGCGGCGAGAACATGGGCCACTTCAGTAGAGACCGTAAGTATGGGCAGATGGCGAAGGAGCGAAATCAAAGGACGAAAAGTTCACAAGGTAGCCAAGCTCCAAAGCACGTGTTCAACATGAGAGAAACAAAGAAAGCACAAACCGAATGCATATTTCGCTATCAGAATACTCGCTTGCCACCTCCGCCTCCATTAGTACAACAGACCTCCATGCTTCCGGCTCACCATCATCTGTACTCCTGGAACTACCCGGGTTACATCCCGCAGTCCCAGCCTCCATCGATGGCGGCGTCTTCTCCGGCAAACCTGAACAACCATAGCGTAACGCGCACATGAAGCCCGAAAGCGGGGAAAACAGATTGTAAACTTCGGTACTTCCGCCTCGAAGAGGACACATCTACGCAATCACAGGCGGATCCAACCTTGAGCACGAAAACAAAAGAGCTAGAAGAGACTATGTGAGAAGAGTACACACAGTAACACCGAGACTTCCTTTGAACAGGCCAGCATGGTCAATGATCCCAATCACATTCGACGAAAGTGACTTCCGGCTAAGGGATTACCCGCATACAGACGCATTCGTAGCAACTGCAAACGCGTGGATAAGTTCACACTTCACAACATCCCGATAGATAATGGAAGCTCGGCCAGATATTACGTTCATCAAGGCCTTCCAAAGCATGGACATGGAACGAAGGGCGTTGCAACCCGCGAAGAACGCATTATTCGGTTTTGGTGGGAAAAGGATAGATGCCATCGGGAAGAAGGACATCGCAGAAATCGCTCGGTGAAGTTGGCTTATGTCGAACCGAAATCATAACATTCGATATAGTCAACATAGACTATCCCTACACAGCGATATTCGGCAGAGGAGTCATAAGCAAGTTCGATGCAGTAATCAAGCAAAGTTTCTTATGCATGAAGATACCCTCCCCTTTCGGCATTGTTACCGTATGGGGAGATCAGGAAGCAGCTCGGAAAATAAATGCAAAACCAATACCTGGATACAGTATGATCAACGAGGTAACAGAGACCGAAAGAGAAGACGATGAGAAAGAAGAATCGAACCGAAAGCTGAAAAGGTCAGAGAGCCGAAAGTGGAGTCGGCCGAATCCACAAAAAGGGTCCCGATATCCACCACAGGGCCTGAAAGGGAGATTATAATTGGCTCCGAACTCCAGCCAGACGAGGCAGCTCAGCTGTCCGCATTCCTTGACTCCAACTCAGATGTGTTTGCGTGGTCAGCTGAGGATCTAAAAGGGGTAAGCCGAAACCTAGCTCAACACAACCTAAGTGTAGCAGCAACAGTAAAACCTAAGAAGCAGAGGCTGAGAAAGCTATCCGAGGAAAGAAGCGCCGCAGCAGCAGCCGAAGTCCAGAGACTTTCGGACGCAGGAGTAATCAGGCCAGTTCAATACCCCGAATGGTTAGCAAACGTGGTCATGGTCCAGAAGAAGACATCCGACCCTAACATCAAGAAATGGCGAATGTGTGTAGACTTCACTGATCTAAACAAGGCATGTCCGAAAGACCCATATCCTCTCCCCAGAATAGACACCCTGATTGACTTAGCCTCAGGCTGCGAAAGAATGAGTTTGCTCGACTGTTTCTCCGGATACCATCAGATACACCTGAACCCGGAAGACGAGGAGAAGACAAGTTTCATCACTCGGGGGGACTTACTGTTTCAAGCGAATGCCCGAAGGTTTGAGGAACACCGATCCACCTTCTCCAGAATGTCGGATGAAGTGTTTAGAGAGCAGAAGAAGAAGAAGAATCTGGTAACATACGTGGATGATATAGTAGTCATCAGCAGCTCGAAAGAGTTGCACATTAGTGACTTAAAGGAAACTTTCGCAAATCTAAGGCGAAGCGGACTCAAGCTAAACCCGGAAAAGTGCATTTTCGGCATCACCAAGGGCAAAATGTTGGGATGTTTAGTGTCAGCCAGAGGCATAGAAGCGAACCCAGACAAGATCGCGGCAATCATGGACATGAAGCCCCCAGATAGCCGAAAGAAAGTCCAGCGGCTCACTGGACGACTAGCAGCTCTTAACAGATTCATCTCAAGGTCAGTGAAAAGGGCTTACCTTTCTTCAAAGTGCTACAGGATAGCACGGATTTCGAATGGGGACTTGAACAGCAAAAAGCATTTCAAGACCTGAAAGATTACCTTACCAATCTGACAACCATGTCGAAACCATCCCCAAAGGCAGTATTATTGCTATATTTAGCAGCGTCACCAGTTGCGGTAAGCGCAGTCCTCATCGAAGAGAAAGAGCAGGACAACAAGCTCAAGCAGTTCCCTATCTATTACGTATAAGAAGCTCTTTCAGCAGCTAAGCTTAACTACTCAGAGCTAGAGAAAATAGCTTACACGGTCCTAATGGCAAGCCGAAAGCTGAGACATTACTTTCAGGCACATAAGATTCGGGTTATCTCCTCTCAGCCCTTGGAAGCTCTATTCAGAACAAAATGGCTTGTCGGCAGGGTAGGCAAATGGGCTGCCGAACTAAATGAATTCGTAATCGATTTTGAACACAGATCAGCCATAAAGTCTCAAGCAATCACGGATTTCATAGCAGATTGGACTCCGGCAGCCGAAGGCAATCCGGTGGTTTTTGACGAACCAACTTGGACTGCGTTTTACGACGGAGCCTGGTGCGACAAAGGGGCTGGGATTTCGGCCATACTCACACCTCTGCAGGGTCCATCCATCAGATACGCAGCTAGACTACAGTTCACGAGCACTAACAATACGGCCGAATATGAAGCGGTACTACTCGCACTCTGAAAGCTAAGAGCAATGGGCGTTAAGAGATGCGTCATTCATACAGATTCACAGGTAGTGAGTGGACATTGCAAAAAATAGTATACGGCCAGGGAGCCAGTTCTAGTCAGATATCTCCAAAGCAGTAAGAGCAATGGAGAGGCATTTCTCGGGGTTCTCGATAAAGTATATACCACGAAGCGAAAACAGGGAAGTTGATGAGCTAGCGAAAAGCGTACCGCGCTTGGCATTCCAACCCCGCAGATGTATTTTTCCAACAACTTTCGGCCAAGGCAATCAAAGAAGAAGAAGAGATACCAAGGGCCATTCATGCCATCGCAAGTCATGACTGGAGGAGCCCAATATTCGCATTTCTGACAGGAACATTTGAGCCGGAATCCAAGCATGAACAGCTGCGAATGGAATCACGAACCAAGCATTACTCCATCATAAGAGGCGAGTTGTACAAAGATGGCATCGTAGCGCCAAAACTCAAGTGCATCAGCACAGAAGAAGGATGAAAGCTCCTGGACGAAATTCACGAAGGAAGCTGCGGAGCACATAGGGGGCCTCACGAAATTGCCCATAGAGCAATGAGACAAGGGTTTTACTGGCCATCAGCAGCTGAAGATGCAAAGCAACTGGTAAGGACATGCGAAAGCTGCCAGATGTTTGCCAAGAAGCAAAACGCACCGTCCAACCCAACCAGTCGTTAGTGCCTACCTGGCCTCTTCAACGCCGGGGGGTAGACATAGTGGGGCCGTCACCAACAGCTCCGGGCAATGTGAGATTCGCAGCCGTGGCGCTTGAGTATTTCACAAAATGAATAGAAGCAAGACCTCTAGCCAGAATCACCTCAGCAACTTTGATCAGTTTCGTATGGCAACAGATAGTGTCTCTGCAGCCGTTTCGGGTTCCGTCCTACATAATTGTAGACAATGGCAAGCGGTTTGACTCAACAGAGTTCCGAATTTTTGTGAGGAGCTCTCGATCAAAGTGACTTTCGCATCGGTTTATCACCCGCAAAGCAATGGGGCTGTTGAAAAAGCCAATGGTCTAATCTTCTCAAATTGTCTCTAAGTCTTTATGGGGCGCAAGCAAAGGAAAGTGGCCGACCAAAATGACCGCTTGCGGTTTGGGGCCACAACATCTCCAAGTCCCGAGCAACTGGATTCACTCCATTTCGCTTACTCTACGGGGAAGAAGCCATAACATCGGAAGAGCTCGGACTTCGGCTCATTTCGTACACAAATAGCTGATGTAACCAAAATACAAAGGTTTGTAGATCTTTGATACATCTGAATTCCGAAAGTTGCAGGCGGCGAAAAACCTCGACAACTGCCACAAGGAGACGCAAAACTGGAGAGACAAGAAAGTACTGCGCAAGAACATCTACCCAGCGACCTCGTCTTGATTCGCACGCGGACAAGCGAGGAAAGTTACAATCCCAATGGTACGGGCCTTTCGTTGTCGCAAAGCATGGTCAAGCCCGGGGTATTTCGGCTCAAGATAGAAGAAGGCGGCGAAACCACTCACACGTGGAACGTGGACAATCTCCGCAGGTTCTACGCGTGATGAATGCTCCTTAAAACAGGAGTTGTAATTTTCTTTTCTTTTATCATGGCTTGTAATAAGTAAGGTATGAAACTACATTGGGTTGCGCTTTTTTTCCTCACAGGGGAAGCCCTTTCGAGGGTGTGAGGTTTTTTAACGAGGCAACCTAGAAACACTCTGTCGTGAACTCCTTACAAAGGTTCCTTTTCCCCAAGCATGGCGTCAAGACGAAAAGAAAAAGCCAAAAAACAAGAAGTAACTAAGTCACACTTGGCATATTCGCAACCTTCATGCCCGAAAAGGGTATATGCTGAAGAGATCGGCAAACCAAGGCATAAAAGCCGAAAGACTAAGGTGAGAAAGGACCGAAAGTCGGGAGGAAGTCCGAAAGTGACAACTCCCAAAATCGCAGGTGAGGCTAACAAGCCCGAGATCATCCGAAATTGACCGAGAGAGTCAAAAACGGGGCATAGGCGGTGAAACCCGCAAAAAACACAGCCGGGCTATTAAAAGCAAAGCCAAGACATTAAAAGAATGCACCAGGGCAAACAACCATTAAAGTCCAGAAAGGACTAAAGTAGTTGCATCCATTTAATTAAGAATGTATCAAAACATGTGTCTTATGGCCACGTCCTCGGGCAATCAAGACAATAAAGGCCCCGGATCCGATAAGGACAACTAAAACCACTATAAAAAGAACCCAAGGGTCACATATCCCTCAAAAAACAGCCATAAGCTGTAGAGGGAGCTTCTTTAGACAGCCACCAAGATCGATGCAAAAGGGTTACAGCCCAAGAAGAGCGTAGGCTCATTAGGATTGAGAGGAATCAGGAGAGAGTAGGCAGGATTCGGCCAGTCAGGGAGAGAGAGTCGAGTCTTGAGCGGCTCTGGCAGCTTGCCCACAAGCTACTGTCATGAAAGAGCTTGTCGAAAAAGACAATCCTACAACGTGGAAATCCCAAGGTCAAACCCCGAAAGAGTTGCGTAGGAAGCACATTCACCAACTCGGGCGCATCTATGATTACTCAAGGTGGCCGACAATATCTGGGTTTCAGTGAAAGAGAGCTCAACCTGCCGGAACATCAGAAATCTGAAGCGTCGAATGCTCTGGTGAAGCCCGGACAAAGATTCTCCATTGCACGAAAGTTCAACCCCATCGGCATGCAGGTTGCAATACCGAAGCTGCTCGAGTGTATAAGAAGGTCGGAAGATAAACGACGAAACATGGCACATTCGGCCAACCCTTACCACGTAACAATGTCAAGCTATCGATCCGATCCCAAACGCCTCGGGCTCGAATACTCATTCCCCGGTCGCATGTACCCGGCTAGCTAGGAGAAAAGAAAAAAGTGTAGCCTCAAGATGGCCGAATGTGCAAGAAGGCAAAGATTCGGCCACGAGGTAGACCAGGTCCACATATACAACACGCGACATAAAAGAGGCCTAAGTTGAAGATAAAATCACTTTCGGCAAAGCATACGACTTTCGTTTCCTCGCAAAAGGGGGGAGGGGGTTTCTTAACAAGACAATGGTTTTTCCGAGAAAACGAAACAACTCAAACTGAAAGCAACCTTATCTAAAAGAGAGAGAGAGAGAGAGAGAAGAAACAAAGGCTCGAAAGCGTGTATATGGCTAATTTAGCCAAAGGTCCTTAACGGAACAATACATATACCAAGGAGCCGAAAGTTCAACGGGTTCTTCCTTTACTTCTACTTTCGGCTCAAGTAAAACACCACGAACTAGATTCCTTTGCCGAGCTGAAGGAACGAAAGTACTCCAAAAATCAAGCATCCGATGACCATGTCGAATGATCTTTTTGTCGCCGAGACGTATAAAAATCACTCATCCGATCGGGAAATTCCTCCCAAAACCTAAGCCAAGAGGCTCGCTTATGCGAATCCATCACGTTCGATATTCAAAGGAGCATCTTCCATAAAACCAAAGGTCCCCTCCTCGGGAACCTGTCAAAAGATTTAACGATAATTTAATCATGTATCATTACAACACACAAAGCCAGCATGGCCGAATCAGAAAATCCTTAAACATCCTCTACCCTATTCTCTTCGTCTCGGCATTCGGGCCGGCCTAGAGGAGTTCCGGCGTTGGAGGGGTTGGCGTAATCGTCGCTACGATTTCTACCGTCTCGCTCTACGATGAAGGCGTCGACCTTGGCACCGAATCCCCTCTTTCTCGGGAATCCTGCGTAAACAGCCAAACGGATCATTAATGTGAAAGGTCGAATCGCATAAGAGCACAAATTCACTAAGTTCGAAAAACTCGAACTAAACCGGGCCCGGATTCGGCCGCCGCGATACATAGCAAGGTCCTTCCCCGCCTTCAGCCAGTAGCCTTCATAAAACTTGCCAGCCGCCGAAAGGGCCGGAGCAGAGTACGCCAGTAGACACCCGGATCCTCGTCCGGCTCCACGGCCTCAACATGGGGACACCCCAGCTCGTGGAGGGCGGAGCCGAATGCCCGAAGGGTCTCCAAAGAGGCGTAGCCCCTTCCGGTCTCCACCCGATCATACAGGCCGCGAATCTCCTGTACAAGCCAGGTGAGCCTCTCCCTATGGCCGAGCCCCGGCGGCGGAACGGCCTCGTCGCCGAAGGAGGCCAGCAGCCGTTGTAAGGCCGAAATGCCAGCCTTCGTCTCATGCTCCAAAGCATGCGAAACCGACTGGTTGGTTTTCCTCTCGGCTTCAAGCTCGGCCTCCAGTTCTTTGACTTTCTGCTCCAGCTCCGTCGATTTCTTTTCGGCCTTTTCGGCCCGGGTTTCGGCTTTCGACTTCGCGAACTGGCCGTCTTCAGGTCCTGGCCGATTTTTCATTCTGGCCTTTTTCGGCCTCGAGGGCCTTGCTTTGCCTTGACCCTGGAACTTCTTCTCCAGGGTTCGTGCAACGAGCATAGACTACAAAAGAAAACCAAGAAAGTACGAAATAGTAAGTGCCACGAAACTTACATTCGTAACGCAAAAACCGAAACCAGAAGTTTACCCCGGTGGCGTAGAAATTCAATGCATCGAAGAGCCGCTGCGGCTCCGTCTTCAGTAGCTCCTTCTCGGTGGCGGAGCTGTGAAGGAGGTGGAGCAGTCGTGCGAATCTGACCCCCTCATCTGAGGGAGAAGGGGCGCATCTGCGGCGGATCAACTCCGCCACCAACCGGCGTCCGAATGCGCTCCTAGACAGCAAGCAAGCTTGTAAGTCTTCTCTCGGCATGGACTCATCTCTTCAGGGGAGCTAACCCCGGAATACACAACGGGCTCCCTAAAGTCACTTGAATGACTTCCGAGGGAGAGTGTGCCGAATCCGAATAAGCAATCTTTGAAAACGCCGGAAGTCTTGACAAACTCCCGGTAGAACCGAGACTTACCCGGGGCAGCCCTTCGCGTCGATGACGAAGGGGGGGCAGTAGCCGGAGCCGGGGTCTCCTTGCTTGCCTTCTATTTTTTTAGAGCCGCAGCATTCGTAGCTGCGGCAGCTTCACGTGGTCGCTTGACCGCGACGAAGTTAGGACCGGACGAGAGCGAATCTCCGGAGTCCTTCAAAGTAGCGAGGGGGTCTTTCATAGCCTTCCCGGCCATATCCTCCGAATCACTAGAGATAACCTACGAGACAACACGAATGAACATTACTACCAACAAAAGATACACTTGTACGAAAATACAGGAACAATAAAAACCAAATTGCCAAAAGTACGGCCAAAGTCCTCGGAAAGGATAGTTAAAAGTACCGAAGAAGAGGTAACAATCCCAAATAGGCGAGTATGGCCGAATGTAACCTTTCGGCTACGCAGACCGGGAACCCTAGCTAGATCGCAACCTACCTCGACATCCTTGGGTTCTTTCGGCTTCCTCTGATGAGATGTTTTCTGCCTCTTGATTCGCTCAAGAGGAGCCGAATCGTGAGCAACAGCTTTTCCTCGGTAAGCCGCCTTTCGCGCAGCTTTTTCCGCCTTAGCTTCGGCCGGAGACAGTCGGTGAGGGTAAGACACTTCCATAGCGTCGAGAGCCCTATTGATTCGGGCGTTCTCCCCAATGATTTCCTGGGCCATGTCGTACTCGCATTTACCAACTGCTCCCAGTATAGCATCAGCTTCGTCAATCACGAATTCCAAGAACGTTTTCTTCGAGTGGAAACGTGACGGAACAACAGCCTGGACCAGATTCGTCTCATAGCCGTAGTTAGGAGGGTCGATTTTGAATCGTACCCTAGAACTTAAGGGCCGAACCCCCATAGCGATCCATTCCTCAACTAAGTCACGAGTGCTCTGCCTTTCTAAGGTCGCAAGAAAGGCCATGGTAGCTTCCGCATCCCCCTCAGCATTTTCAAAGAAAGACGCATGGCATTTTGCACGCGGGGGACCATTCGGCTCTCAAGAACACCGCTCATTGGCAAGCTGGGATGTGGAAGCTTCGTGCTCATTCCTGGCACTGACACGAGCATAGAACCGTAAACTGTGTCCATCTTGACCACTTGTTGCAAAATGTAGGAGCAAGACGAATGTTCCCCTTCAGGATGAAGGTGTACGCCCGAACCGGTACGAAAGGCTCGCCGCTCCTCACATCCCGAATCTTCTTGGCTTCTTGTGCAGAGCATAGAATTGAACGAAAGTCTCAACGCACAGAGGGGCTCCCATCATCTTCATGGCCCAGACGAAGGCCCCCAGGCGAGTGAACGCATTCGGTGTCAAGTGGTGTAGTTGCAATCCAAACCGCTCAAGGACACTACCAATGAAAGTATCCTCGCAGGGTAGACGAAAGCTAGCCCTGAAGTAATCCTTGAAAACGAGCGCTTCGCCAGGCTTAGGGCTCGGAATCTTCTCCCCGGTCGGAGCCCGGCATAGCAGCCCCTCGCCCCGACGGTCCATGAAACCCTTGCGTACATAGTCATTTAAAACCTCTTCGGACGCGCGTGAGGTTCCGGCCCAATAAACCTCACGGCGAGCGAAGGCCCCGGATTCTCCCCGGAACCTTCGGCAATAGAGAAGCTTTCGTCGTCTGAACCCTCCACAGCCCCAAAAGACGTCTCAGGCTCAGCCTGCCGAAAGGTCTAGTTCGTCCCGGGCCGGAAGTACCCCACCAATAGGAGATCCTTCTATGTCAACAACCTCATCCATGATCTGAGGGCTAATCGGATTGTCGATTCGAGCCTTTTTTCGCGTTCACTAGAGAATAAGTGCGGATCAATACTCCGAATCGGATGCGCGTCGATCACTTTCACTGCGGCCGAATCCGAACCCGACGAATTGCTGGTAGATCCGAAGCTCTTCGATGAAGAGCCCGATCCCGAAACAACCGGATCCGACATTCTATCCAATCAACGAAACCTAGAATACAAAAAATAAAAAGAAACGACGAAACCCTAAAATAAAAACGGGCGCCCAACTCAACCGAAAGGAAAGTAAGAAGAAAGAGGAAACTTACTTGAGGAAGCGAAGTGGCGGTGAATGCTCGAAAGATCTGAAAGACGAGATCGCCCAAAGCAAAAGAGATCGGGAGCGCCGGAGAGCTGGAGCGCAGAGGAGCAAATGAGCCAGGGGAGATCACCGTCACGGCCACGACCACCTTATATAGGTAAACCCGGCGCGCGGTTCGAGGCCACGTCCCATCCGTCAGCCCGGGGCTCTAACCCAAGGCGGCGTCGTTTCGCCTTCCGCCAATAAAAAAACGTGCTCAAGCATTCGGCACCGAGGGGGTTTCTTAAGGGCCGAGAGATCGATTCCAAGGAGAGGACGAAAGATCCTCACCCTTGGTCTCGAGGGGCTACTGTTGGGGGGAGGCCGAAGGTTGCCCACCCCCTACGTTCGCCCGAAAACCAGAGGCTAGAGGTAACCCGAAGAGGTCGGGTTCGCCCGAACGGCCGAATGTCTCCAGTTTCGGGTCTTAAGCTAGATCTTTGTAAATTACGGACGAAGGCGGAAGCATTCGGCCAGGGGTAAACTGGCGAACGCTCATCCGCCGGGGAGTCGTTAAGTAAGAAGCAATGCAAGCGGCGGAGGCCGCAGCTTTTCAGCTTGCAGGTAGCCGAATCTTTGGGGCTTTCGCACTATGGCGGCCGCAAAGGGGGAGGACATCGGGGCGGATGCGTCAACATTCGGCCAAGCATGCTGAAGATCTCTTGTTTGGTTTTGGCTAATTAGTGACACCTAAGGACTAATCTCTCAATGCTAAGTGTTTGACATGATTGGAGATTGTCGGGCCGGAGTTGGTGCTTGTGATCATGGAGGATGGATCAAGGTGATCCAAAAGATGATCAAGCATGCAACTCGGTGGAGGTTTGGAGATTAAAGGTCCCAAGGCAAAGGTATAACCGTAGGGCTTTTGATTTCACACCCAAGACACTATAGAGAGTGTGGGTGATTATAGGATCGATAAGCCGTACTATAAAGAGGGAAAACTTTTCGTACATATCGATCCTCACGTGCCTTTAGGTTCAAGTCTCATATGCATGCATTCTAACCTAAAGTGCTAACTCCGTCCTTGTTGAAAATGGTTTCGAGAAAATGCTAACACATGGTGTCGAGGTGTTCTTCGGGCGTGTCGGCAACAAGAAACAAGTGACGGAAGTCGGTTTGGAGCAAAGGCGAAGGAACGGCGATGAAACGACGAAGATTTCGCGGCTCGGGCGTGGCCGGACGCACCGACGGAAGCTGGTCAAAAGTGACCGGGCGGTCCGGTCGCGCGTCTCGCGAGAGCATGTTTCGAGGTCGGGCGTCGACGGGTGACCGGACGCACCGACCGGAAGCATCCGGTGCTGACCGGACGCATCGATCGGATCTTGCCGACCGACGCACGGAGGCGGGGGTCAGCGGGTCGGTTCGGCTTATCGATTATGGCCGGACCGGACGGACTCACCGGTGAGTCCGGTCGATCGCCCGGTCAGGCCGCAAAAGCGTGGTTTCCACCCTTTCCACCACATTTCGTGGTGTGGCCTATATATACCCCCTTGGCTGCCTCTTGCTCTCTCTCTTGGACATTTGAATCATTTCTAACACTCTTGAGCAAGCAAGCAAGCCTCCCTCCTCTCTCATTCTTGATTTGAGCTTCATTCTTGAGAGAAGAGTTGATCCAAGTGCATTACATCGAGTTCTTGCATCCGAGAGGCACTTGGGGATCGTTGTGAGACGGTGGATTTCCCGTTTCTCTTGGAGGCACCGCTCCTAGCCGGCTTGGTGGATTGGTGGAGGCGTTGGCAAGAGAAGGTGATTGTTCTTGGCCACCTCCGGTTGATTTGTGAGAGGATTACGCACTCCTCGTCGGGAAGACAAAGTGCAAGGAATACATTGCTCGTGCTTTGGGTACCACACTTGTTGAGTGGTGTGTTGAGGCTAGCAAGGGCACCGCCTAGCTCAAACACCATCCTTGTGTTGGTCGGCACAACCGGAGACTAGCTTGTCGGTGTACAAGTGAACTCCGGGTGAACAAATCGTCTTGTTCATTGTCTCGACGTGTGGATCATCACCTTCGTGTGATTGATTGTTCATCTTGTTCCCGGTGATTGGTTGACATCCTCTACGAGTTGGTATATCGCTCTTACTCTCGCATTTACCTTCCTAGTTTATCTTGAGTAGAGAGCTAGCACTTGTTTTGTGTAGTTGTTCTTGCTAGCATAAGGACCATATTAGGATTGCTCACTAGTTAGTGTAGTGACATAGCTCTTGTGTGACATAGAGATTATAGAATATATTTAGAATTGTCACCAGAGGCTTGCAAGACAATAGAGCTAGTGCAAACCGCTTTACGCCGTGTTTTATACTAATCGGTTTGTTTAGTTGAGCTTGTAGAAAATTTTTATAGGCTATTCACCCCCCTCTAGCCATCTAGGACCTTACACATGCCGAATGCTGGAACTTCCGCCCCATGGCAATCACATGGGGATTCTCGCAGGGCGGACACGTCGGCTTTCGATATGAGGTGCCGAATGCTCGTGTCTTTGCCTGGGAAGCGAGTACTCGGCATAGATCCCCGACCCTCGGCTAAAGTAGCTGAAAGCAGTTGCTTTCGGGCAAGCGGCCGGGGCGACCTGTTGACGAATGTCTTTTAGCCTTTTCTTGCAGGTACTTGTGGTCCGATCTCAAGCGGCCCAAGGAGGGTAGGTGGGATCGCGAGGCAGGAAAGACCACATTGCCCTTGGTCGATGGCAGGAGACGCTGGGATCTAGGGTTGGTAGGAGGACAAAGTCGGAATTGTAATAGTCTACGGACTATAAATAAACCCCCAAGGGGGGACTGTAAGAAGGAGGCCAGAGAATTAATAGAAGAGTATTCCAGTTCCCATAGACCTCGCGTGTTTACTTCAGCCAAGTTGTGTGTCTCGTCCAATCAGGGGGTAGCCTGCTTCGGGGCCACACCAACAATATACTACGTGCTCTGTATTCCTTACTACCAGTCGTTCGGGTTCATGCCAACACACACCAGCAGGCTTTGGATGCAGGTTGCAAACAACCTGTAAAAACAGCAAGAAACGAACTGTGATCGATCGAACCGATCTAGAGATCGATAGGACCGATGTAGAGCATGATCTCGGCTAAAACGGCTTCGGAATACTTCTAGGACCAGCAAGGCCGCTAAGAACGCCAACGAATCACATGGAGAAATTCGCCGGACAGCAGGTAAAGGGGTTGAGAAGAGCAAAATAAGGGTAAAAGGAGGTATTTGGACATTGTGTCAATTTGTTTGGTAGATGGGATCCAATCGGCCGTGAATCTCTCAATATACAGAGGGGATGGTCTTATCACCCTTAAAAGACAACCTAGATACGTTTCCAACTCCAAAACTACCCAAAAACACGACCTCAATCAAAATTGGGTCGGGTTTCAGTATGAACCGGCTTAGCCGGCTGTCAACACGGCTAAGCCGGATTTTTGCGGGTGCCGTCGGGGGCGAGCCGGCCTGAGTGAGAACCGACTTTAGCTGGTTTGGGACCCGGCTAAGCCAGGTGGTGCTAGGCTGGTTTGAAAGGTGAAGCCGGCTAAGCCGCCTGCGTGGATCGCTTTGGTTCGCCATCTTCTTCCTCGCGATTCTTGCTCTTTTTGGCTTTGCCACTTGACCTCAATATGTCCATGACCTCCTTGGCGTATTCAAGTTACCAAAAATATCCTTGGACAAATTTGCGTGTCAACACATAATGTGAAATTAGTCCTACATGTATTCTTCCCCCCCCCCCGCGTCGCCCGCACGGGCGACATGGACGGATGCTTCGGTTGGCTTCTCTCGACACTTCTCCTCGACGGTGTCTCCAGGGGCGGCGGCCAGGCGGGGCTGTTGTTGATCCATATATCCCCAGCCTACGGTGATGACGGTTTTGGAGGTTTCTTGAGATGGGGGGCGCTTGGACAACGGCGCCTACAGACGTCGTTCCCTTCTTGAAGGCGTCCTTTCCTATCTATCCTCCTTCTGAACTGGATGTTGCAGGTGAAAAGCTTCCTTTGGCGGGCTACCTTGTCGGCGCTTTGAGCGTCGTTTCCTCTTTGGAGGCATGGCTAGGCATTCCAGTTCTGCAGCTGCTCCATTCGGTTGTCCATGATGGTGCCCCAGGTTGTGTGGTTTTGGTGACGTGTGGCAAGTGGTGGTGTTTTGTGGTTTTAGTTGGGTCGTCTCGATAAAGTTGCAGCATGCAGTGGCGTGAGTTGAAGCAAGTAGTTGTGTGGTTGTGGTTGGGGTCGTTTCGACTAAGTTGAGTTGCTAATTGGGGTCATGTCGACCAAGTTGGAGGCAATGGTGGCGTGAGTTGTTATTTCTAATTTGTATAGGATGTGCGGGGCTCTCCTCAGTTGTATGCTTTTGCCCAGTTTCCATTTAAAAAGGTTTTGCCGTCCTTTCTAAAAAAAAATTAGTCCTACCTATGTTTTAGATGAAATTGCCGTTCCAGATCTGTGTTCCAGAACCTGTCCATTGACATTGTAATTCAATTATCTTATTTTCATTTCGTGCTAGTTGTCCCCTGATTCCTTGATGTCGTCTCTCATAGTCTCGTATTATTGGGTCATGTTAATTCCAGGTCTCATGGAGTCGATCTGTTGATGTGCCTAACGGTTTGACCAGCTGTGGTAACCGATCTTTCTCCATTAGAGTACACGATCTCCTATGCTAGGTGCTATGCACCATCTTTTTTTTTTTTTTTTTTTCAGTTGAGCTTTGTATGGTGTTTGAGAGGAACCTGTGGTTTTCCCGTGCCAGCCACCTGCACGAACTCTGCATCTGCACCAACCATCTGCTGGGGCTCGAAGGTCGCCCGCTTGACCATTAGAGGCTCTGAGCCGGCCTCCTCCGACGGCCGCAGCTGCGACCAGCCTGTGTGTGGTGCCCGTCTGTCAGCGGAACATCAATAGCAATAGCAGTAGATGAAAGAGCTGTAGAGTATGGGTGCAAGTTACCGTGGGATCAGTACATGGTTCAAAACTGTCCAATGCAGTCACGGTCCGAAACTGTTCAGAACCAACACAGAAAGCGCGCATAATTGTTTGTTTCCAATTCGAAAAAAAAGCAGGGGTCACCAATTGAGCGTCGATCGGGGAGTTCCATAATTTAATCGTCAGCTTTTGACTAATTAATCACCAGGAAAGTGGATTCAGTTTAGTCCTCATGAGCGTTCCACTGATGATCCGCGTGGTCTCATCAGCGAACCGCACTAGCGGCGACAGAGAAATTATTTTCCTCGATCAGTGGCCAGTGCAGGAAATAAAAATTTGCAGTAGTGCTCTGCGGAGAATCTGGGCGCTTTCTCCACACTACAAAAACATACTTTCAATCTTGATAAGCATCATCATCTTCTATACCTCATTTGTTCCTCTGCCCTCTCCTCTCGCCATCCCTCCAACAAGAGTGGCCATCTGCAAGATTGCTTCAGGTTAGTCACTGACTCTGCTGCTTGATTGATTCTGAAAGGTTTTAAGGAAGTTTATTTGCGCCAGCTGGGTCGCCGTAGTTCTGTGTTAACTCTACCAAATAGCTCGTGCACGTTCTACTCTACTTTTTTTTTTATGCCTCGCAAAGCTGGATTAGTAAAGAAACATATTCTTTTAGTTCTTCTCCTCCTCTAGTATTCTTGTAACATCTGAGCGCATCCTTAAAACTTACTCCACACAATCCTGTCACAGAAGCCAGCAAGCCACCACAAACAGCAGTCTTCAATTTCAGTTTAATTGAAGAAGTATTCTGATGAAATTAGACCTTGTTCCAGATGAAATTCCTGTTCCGGATCTGTGTTTATGCAAAGTCTTCCTTGATAACCATGCTCATGGAATATTTTGTTGCTGTCCCAACCTCTGCTTTCTACCGATCCAATGTCCAAATTGTATTGAAAACTAGCATCACTGGATTCTATAGTGTCCAAGGTAGCATTAACTATAATGTATAGCATCATGGAATATTTTGTTGCTGTCCCCCTCTCCTTTCCTCTCCTCTCGCCATCCCTCCTCCAACGAGAGTGGCCATCTGCAAGATTTGCTTCAGGTTAGTGCTGCTTGATTGATTCTGAATGGTTTTATGGAAGTTTATTTGCGCCAGCTGGATCACCGTAGTTCTGTGTTAACCCTACCAAATCTAACCTGGCGACTTTCGGGCTCATCACATCACACATCACATATCAATATATTTCCATCGGTCATCGGTGCAAAGGAGGTTGATTCTTGATTGGTGTGGTAGCAAACAGGAAGGTGACAAACCAGTAAAACCTTTTTGTGATACTATATATTCTCTGGTTTAGAAATGTTTTCTTTTTTTAGATAAGGAGTAATGTTAAATAGTGTAGTTGCTACATATTGATTACATATTTAGAACTATACTTTACTGAAA
Source organism: Hyparrhenia diplandra (assembly GCA_015847255.1). NCBI lineage: Eukaryota > Viridiplantae > Streptophyta > Magnoliopsida > Poales > Poaceae > Hyparrhenia > Hyparrhenia diplandra. Next base: position 263,157 of record JADLZK010007785.1, on the reverse strand, counting down.
TCTCGGGGTGTGTAACTGACATGGTGGGTTTGTTGGTCTTATCCCACATGCTAAGGTACAATAGATGCTGCAAAAGGATGTGCACCAGAAAATAATGAATTTTTGTGACCATGTTTTATTATATGCTAAAATGAGAATAATATGTGACTGTCAGTACTATATTTTTACACCTAATGTTTATATGGGTAGATTCAGCAGAAGTGCAAAAGATAGGACTGTGTGAATCCAAAGTCCACCTTTTTTGTAGTACTGGAGGATGTATATTTAATTGTGCATTAGTGGCTCATTGTCTTAAGCCAGCTTCTTTAAAGTGATACTAAATATAACAGATATATGAACTATGAACAACAAATGGCACTACACAAGGGAGGTACCAACAGATTTCCCATGGAAACTAATAGAGGACATTACAGATGGTTTTGCGGTGGAGCAAAAAATTGGTAGTGGTGGATATGGGGTGGTTTACAAGGTATGGTTAATGATTTTTGCTTCTATCTTTTCAGTTTCATCTATCAATATATAATGAAATGCCTGTAATCAAATATGTGAAATAGGGAGTGCATCCAAATGGACAAGAGGTAGCTGTGAAAAAACTTCACCACATGCCGGGGATTAGACGAGGATCAGTTTCAAAATGAACTTCGAATCCTTACTGGAATTATCCATCCAAACATTGTCAAGCTCGTTGGGAAAAGCTACATAGAGCGAGATAGATGTGTCGAACACCAAGGCAGACTAGTGTTTGCTACAATGATAGACAGGGCAATATGCTTGGAGTTTTTGCCTAAAGGAAGCCTTGAGAAGCATCTTTCTGGTATGAGGTATTTTTGTGTAGTATGCTAGTTAGTGTGGTCTCCAAAACATGCTAGTTACATTTGATCGAATAATTCTGTAAACATATGTCATTTGTTTTCTTGTACAGATGAACGGTCTGGACTTCGTTGGCATAGTCGCTACAAAATAATAAAAGGAATTTGTGACGGTTTGAAATACCTTCATGGAGAAAGAATTTTCCATCTTGACATCAAACCTTCAAATATATTGCTTGACAAGGATATGGTGCCAAAAATTGCAGACTTTGGCCTATCAAGGCTCTTTAGTGGAACTCGTCAATCTCATACTACAAAAAACCTTCTATGCACTCTGTGAGTTAAATGATTCATTCCTTATAGATTTGACACCTTTTTTGCTTTTAAAGATATTAGCATATGTTTGCATTGCGCTAACACATGTGATATTTATAATATATAGACTACTACAAAAACTTTTGTGTAGTAGTGTTGAGATAGTGCATGTATGCAGCCATCCCGAGATAAAAAAAAATGTGGTCTAATTTATGAGTTCTGGAAAACAATTTTCTAGGCGAACAAACCCAGGCAGCAGCCGCGAGAAAGAGCAGACCGCCACCGCGTCGGATGAGGGGCCTCGCGCTCCTCGCACTGTACTGCCACCGAGCCGCGCCGCCCTCGCACCAGAGAAAGGGTCTCTTGTGCAGGGAAGCCGGTGAGATGGAGGACGGGAGAGAGGGCACCACCAGGGTTGCCTCACGTAGGGATGCCGGTGAGAGGGAGGAGGAGGAGGGAGGTGGGGTGCGCCGCTAGCTCAGTCTAAGAGAGGGAGGTGGGAGATGAAGCTAGTCTGAGTGGAAGGGCTGAAAATCCCTAACTCTATGTATTATACCCGATGACGGTTATCCGGACTCACGGGACCTATTGGGCCTCTGCTTTTTCCGTGACAGGCTTTTAAAGTTGCCTGTTTCCGAAAATAGATTACCGAGGCGAGCATTATAAGGTGTGACCGCCAAAAATAGGCTATTAACTGAGGCGTTCATCTTAAGGTGTCTGTCTCCATTAATTGAATTTACGAGGCGGAGAAATGCGACTGCCTCGGCAAATAAAGAACGCCTGCCTGCGTTAGTCGTAGGCATTAACTGAGGCAGACAAAATGGGCACCCGCCTCGGTTAAGTTTTGGGGTGCGCGCAAAGTCAATCCTGTAGTGGTGATAAATTAATAGGGTTGATCAGGTTATTTTCCGTAAATATTAGAAATAGTTGCCTTTTGCCTTATTCAATGTACCCTTTTATTTTTTTTCTTACTGTATATTAGAAAGGAGGTTACCTTGGGCCGTCTTTTTATATGGAATAAATTAATTGGGGTTTCATCACTTTTACTTACAATGTGATGCTTCAAATATATTTCAGTGGATACGCGCCACCAGAGTTTGTAGATAAGGGGAAAATCACAAACAAGTTTGATGTATTTAGTATGGGTGTCATAATGATAAAAGTATTGGCAGGACCTGATGGCTACTCCACATATGCTGATATGCTCGATTCCCAAGACTTCATTGATGGGGTACGAGAAGTCATTTACTAATCTGAGGACCATAATGGTCATTTTCTTGTAGTTTTGTCTCTTCACATTTTTGTAGTCTGTCGGATATGGCGTTTCCTGATTCACTTCAGCTGTAGGTGCAAAGAAAATGGAGAGAAAGGCTAATGGACAGAGGATGGAAAGATGCTTTGTATTTGGATGCGTATTGCAGTCAAGTAAAGACTTGCACCGAGATCGCATTGAAGTGTGTGGAAACCAACAGCCACAAAAGGCCCAGTATAGAGGATATCATCTCTATGTTGAATGAAACAGAAGAAACTATTGACAAAGCGTACCAGCAGCTATTTGTTGTCGAACCTTCACATCTCTGCTTCCCCTTCGAGCCGGATAAGCTCATTCCATGCCCAAAGGTGCCCGACGAACAATGCGGATCATGATATTGTCTACGAGGATTCAGCCACCAAATACCCCAGATGTCTTCGTTGGTTCGCCCGGTGGCATTGTGCGTGCAAGATCCACTCATACTTACATTCTGATGATGCAAAAGCAAGAGAAGCCACCCCCAAACCTGGACACAATTCACATCCAGAGCGCTGTATTCCGCTGGGAATTGAGGTGGGACATCGACGCCATGTTTACTGTAGCAGAAGTGGTTCATGACGAGAGAAAAAGTTGTGAAGATAACGAGCCTTCATGAGTGTGCAAGCCAGCCAGCATCCAAGGTATGCTCTGTATATATTTACTGCTCGTCTTGGGGAAAACATTCTTCCAGCGATATTATGTCCCTCGGACAACACAAAACAAATGGCCGGTCAAGATCACATCATTTTTTTTTCTATAGTGAATTTATTTGTGATATACTTTTGCTCTGTTTACTTTGTCCTTGGGCGGCATTGTGCGACTGCTTAATACCGCGGCGTTGCTACGCTATTACAGCCGAGAATCGAGGTATATACTACATGATTTTATTTTTCGTATTTTTTTGCTCATAATGATATGTGACACTTGAATCTTTTGGTGGTAACTATCGTTTGTTTGATTTGATCAGGTATTATCCCTGAATCATAGTAATTATTATTGTTATTTCATAGACGCACATCCATTGGAGCCATGGTGCGTGCAACAAATTAATACGTATTTAGTCGCCACTGATTAGCATTAATTATTTGTACAGTTCTTCAATGCGTTATTTGTTCTCATAGAACTTCTTATGTGGTACACGCAGGGTTCTAATAACACCTCGTGGGACACATTCACATGGCATTGAAATTTGGAACTACAAGACAAGGGTAAGTGCTGCACAGACACAATGAGAGGTGTAGTAGAGTATATTAGTTGAGTGCATAGAGCCATCTTATATCTTACTCCTATTTTACTAATTAAAGAGCAGAGTCCCCATGTTAATTTTCACTGGTTGCACAGAAATTAAATTAAAGAAAAATCCTCACAATAATCAGAAACATCTAGATTTTAATTTCGTGAATTGTATTCATCATCTATAATAATTGGCATTTGATTTAAAATGTTTCATAAAAATATTTATCTCTAGCACTATGAAAATGTATAAAGTAACTTCCTATTTTTCATCCAAATTACCCAACCCTATGATTACGAAAGATAATTTAAATAATCACATAAATTCTTATCTAAATTATACACTTCATCATTATAAAAGGAATTATTTTACAATAATTGGAAAAAAATCGATGACTCACAACGACCAAGAGCGGCTGATTCGATGGCAAGAAAGATAGAAGGCAACGGGAGGCAATTGTTGTGTCTATGGTCGGTGGGCCATGTCCACCGCGCCATGGTCGCTCCGTCTTGCCCTCCCATGGCGGCGCGAGAGGATGGCGATGGGTGTGGGGGTGGGGCCGGTAATGCTACCCTTGATGAATAAAATCAATGAAACTAGCTATTTTGCGGAGGCGATGAGAGGCAATTCCAAGTATTGTAAAAGGGATAACTGAAATAACTACAAATTTGTCTCTATATCACCCATCTCTGCTATTAATGAAAGATAATTCAAAATAAACCCCAAATTTGTGAGACTCCACCAAGGACGACGATGAAGACCAACAAGATCAAGATGTTAGATCGGGACCTTCTGGTTGCCTGCATCGTTACCATTAGCTGTATCGGTTTCCCTCTTTGGAATGTATTTTGCCCGTGGACAATTTTGAAGGAAAAAGGATACAATAAGTACTAGAGTTCCAACTTAGCATGAAAAAATTGCAACAACTAGATTAAAAGTTGAAAGATAAAATAAAGATTCATGATGTCAAAAAAAAAAAAAAAAAAGATGCTTGAAGAACATAATAACTTGAGCTTAGGTTTTCAACTAAATGTACATCGTGCAAGAAAAAGTTAAATCAAGAGTTAGCCTAACGTTAATATTCATGAGCCCCACTAGAAAAAGTGAGAAATCCAGGACATTCTCACAAAATGTTGAAACATTTGGTTATCAATTGGATATCTTAAAAAAGAATCAGTTCGATAGACTCTAGTCACCAAAAATAGTAATAGCCATTTGAACTATTCTATTTTCTAAATAATTGCCCTCCTCTACATGATTGTATAAAACAACAGAAAGTAATCCATGAATCTATATTTGAATTGCCCGCCCATGCATTGGAAAACATGATAGATAATATAATTATCCACATAATGTTTGCTGAGGAGAGATTTTTGGCATATTTGGTAGCCGGCCAATATCTGGAAGGAAGAAGAAGCTGACCGCATGAGAGAGGATCAGAGATGGCGGGCAGTTTCCTTTTAATTTTCTAATTGTTTAATTCAATTATAAATTATAAAAATTCAACGGTTAGAATTTATTTCAACTGTTACTTTTTTTATATAACATTTCAACTTTTTTCGAAAGCGAGCTTAGCTCGTACTTCATTAAGAGAAATAACATTTCAACTGTTACTTTGTATAGGTAGTAATTTGTGTACTGTGTAGCAGATCCAGATATAGTAGATATAACATAACATAGCAAAACCCTATATATATTTAAAAAGGCAGAATAATTAACAATTTGAAACAGTGGGAGGAGTACTGGCTACCAATCAGAGTAGTAAAATAAACGGCATTTCTGTCTATGTGTAGGCAGAGTTGGACCTGTCCAATATGATTCCGCGGAGAAAAGGTGACTATTTTTTGCTCTGACTTATTCCGGCTGATTCTTTTCCCACGCACCCACTTTATAAACAAACATAATTAATGACTGCTATACAGATGTGTCTGTGGCGAAATTTGTTGCTCGTAATCAATGGTTTGTGGCCGGATCCAGCAATGGTTACATGGATGTGTATTGCTACAAGACAATGCAGCGGTTGAAGCAATTGGAAGCTCACCAATTTGGCCTCGTTGATTTGGCAGTTCATCCAACTGAGCCATATGTGCTGTCAACTTGTTTGTATGAGAGAAATATTAAGTTGTGGGACTGGGAAAAGAGCTGGGAATGCACTCGAATATTTGAGTTTGTTGACTCTTGCTATCTCCATCAACTCACCTTTTTAAACATAAAGGATGCATATACTTTTGCAGTTCGTGACAACGCCGGAATAAAGGTTTCAGTCCTGTACCATTTTTTTATATCCAAAACATTAGTCAATCTGTTAATATATAGCCTTCTGACGGTTTCTGTGCCATCCTTCTTCAGATTTCTAGTCTTCGGTCTCCTGGTTCTGCCGAATTCATATTGTCAGAATATAAAGATCCGGATATAACTTGCTTCGGTTACTTTGCCAACGGTGGCCAGCAGCATTTGATTACTGGTGACTTTGATGGGACTGTCAAGGTGTGTCATCTTCTCAGTAATTATGATTTCAACATATATATATATACACGAAGCATTATTAATTGTAATACTTTTCTTCTGTTGAATCAGATTTGGGACATGCACACACAGAACCTTGTTGAAACAGTAGAAGACGTACACATAGATTCAGTAGAGGCAATTTGTTGCCACCCCGAGGGCGAGCATCCAGTACTAGTTACAGGTTCAGATGATAGAACTGTTTGTCTATGGAACCCAACTACCCTCAGGTAAAAGCATATTACGTCATGACGACCTTCAGGGCATGTCACGTCAGCTGTCCTTGTAATCCAAAACCGTGCCGTTCCCTAACAGATTTTTTTTAGAAAATAAAAACAGACTTCTGTCTTTTCCATCTTCCATTAGTCTTCCAAAGAATGATAGAAAGGAATCAACGAACAAAAAAAGTATTTATAAACTGTTTTTGTTTACTACTACCATTATTTCTGATTATTTATATTATAAAATCATCGTTTGTTCACTTTCACTTAATACTATGTCAAGCTGAGTTTCGTTGATTTCCTGAATCTTCTTTTTTTTTTACTATGCGATATACGTCTCTCAATGTTCCTCTAATGATAACAAATGTAAGTCTTGTATTCTGCAGGCCTGAGACAAGGTTTAATTTTGGCCTTGGAAAAGTTGAAGATTTGAAAGTATGTATGGATGGCTCAAGAAGGTATGCAAGAAAACAATCGCAACTGGTCTGTGCCTGTATGGTTCATGGTTGGACTGTCATGAGCATTTGCTAGACACAACCCGTCCAGTTATGGAAGCTTTAATACATCATACTACCTCTCTGTTCCAGGAAATATAAGTGTTATAGTTTTGTCCTTTGTCAAACTATCTTGACTTTAACCAATCTTAAAAAATAATATTTATATTATCAAATGATCATTTGAATTAATTGTTAAACATTTTTATACCTATTTCCTTTTATATTATTTTTTTATTTTATCCTAATCAGCCCAATCCCAACAGGCCCTTGAGACCCCCAAGAGATAGCACTTGAGAAAGTACTTCCCTCCTAGATATACAATGGATTTTTAGCTGTCAAAAATAAAACAATTAAGTACTTCATCCTTCCAGAAATATAACGGATTTTCATCTATCAAAAATAAAAACAAATAAGTTTTACCAAGTTTAAAGAAAAAAAAAGAGTATTTGCGATATCAATAGAGCTTCGTTATAAACACTATGAAAATTTATTTTTCGTAATTTAGCTCTTTCATTCATGCGGTAGATATGAATCATTTTATTTATAAACTTGGTCAAACTTATGATGATTTAACTTAGGACAACTAAAAATATATTCTATTTAAGGACCGAGGAAATGCATGCTAAAACCCAATGTATGCTACAAAAGGTCCCGTAACTTTTTAAGAGCAATACCCACATTCAGTACCGTAGTTTTCAACATTAGGGAAGCATGACGTGGAAAAAAATATTAAGGGCCCATTTGCATCCGCAAAATTCCCAGCATTGAATTTATTGTATATATAAACTATAGATGTGGAAGAAGAGTTTGAAATTCCACAACATTACTGAAAAAAGCTCACATATAAGCCATCTCAAACTCATAGGGTGGGAGATGGGAAATGGGTTCTATGGATTCTTCTTTTTCGACTTAAGTAAAGTTGTAGACTTTATTTAATGGATTCTATGAATTTTCTTCCATAGTTATAATTTTTACAATAAATTCAATTGTGGGAATTCCGTGAAGCCAAACGTAAATGGAAAGTAGGGAGCCCCAAAGGGGGAACGGGACATGGGCAGGGGAATTTGAGGATCTCGTGAAACTATGGCACAGTTGAAATATGAGTCCTTATATGAGTCCCTTTTTCCCTTGGCCCTTGAAACATAGTAGTAGGACACCCACCATAATTCCTCTAACTCCTTATGTTGCAAATTGTGCATCCTCAAGTGATAAATTCCCTTGCCTTTGTATGAGCATGAACCCGCAGAAATTACAAGATCGTGGTTGGTTATATCATATGAAGCATGTGTCGCCCACTATGTATTAGTGTAAATTATATATGCTACTTTAAATAACATGTACTTAAATCGACTTGTGAATATGTTAAATCGATTTTCAGTAGGGACACTGCTTCTAAAAAGACCCTGTCACTGAAAATCAATTCTATAGTAGTGTTACATGCAACCTAAAAAAATTAACGGCTAGGTCTTGCACACAATGGGCACTTTATAAGACAAGTGGTTTTCAGAATTAATGTTCAGTCACACAAATTATGCACTTTGTTTTTTGACAGGATGGCTACAAAATTTTTGACTAGGCAATAACCTCTTTATTCTAAGGAAAACGCGCCGCTAGTGCTAGGCTTTTGTTGCTCAGCTCACCCCTCTTTATTTAGATTGTGCTCTTTGATCACTTGTAAAACTTGCTGTAATCAGAGGAGCATCTTAATCAGTTTCAGGGTAGTGATTGCGCATGAAGAAGGGTTGGCAATGATAGAAATGGACCAAAATGATCTAGTTGTTGCTAACACTAGCAGCAGAAGTGAAGAAGAAAAAAAACGGTTTGGTTGGCTCAAGAAAAAGAAAACGACCAGATCAAGACCGGCCAAGTAGTGGGCCAGAGCAGACGGAGAGCGATTGCTCAATGAATAAAGAAGAGGTACTGCAAGCAAGACTCCTATTTTTTTTTTTTTTTTGCAGTATATCATACGTATTAACCTAGAAAAAATTCACGCTATGTCATCGCTTATATTTTTTTTTAAGAAACTTCTAAGTACATGTTTTTAGGGAATTATCATATTCAGATCGTGTCATGTTTTCCTTGAGCACAACTTGTTCCACATGGACTCATTTAACTTTTTTCCCCTCGTAGATTCATTCCATCTCCAATAAACTGCTCGATGTTTACCCTGAGAAGCTTCAGCTACCATTTAAGGCCAATAAGCTGACCTCTTGTTCACTACAGCTGAGAAACACGACAGATGATCACGTTGCTGTCAGGCTTCTGACAAAGTGCTCGAAGAGGTACATGGCAAAGATGCCACTCTGTTGCATCATGCCGCCAAAGTGCATATACAGACTCATAGTGACAGTTAGTGATCAGAAGAAGAGATCCGAGCTGAGCAGCGACGAGTTTCTCACCCTGGAGAGCACCATTTGCTTGGAAGAACATATTATCAAGCTGCAGAATGCTAATCTAGACTTAGCGGCCAACGAGTTTCACAACTTTTTTAAAGAAGCAAAAGAGATGGCAGCTGATAAGGTGTATGAGCTGAAGTTGAGTGTTGTTTCTGGCCCACTAGAAGAGACTACCTCTGTTCAGGTGAGTCGTTGGACCAGTTGACTAGTTGGAAACGCTTCCACTATTAATGTAGTAGTATTATATCTATTAGACTTAAGCATCTAACAAAATTATTCATATTTATTTCTTTTTCTCTTCTAATGGTGGTGACGTGGTAGCAGCAACAGTCTGAAGTCAAGGTGATTTGCCTCCAATTGTTTCAACCATTGCCTCTTTGTTATAACAGTTGACATTTTTCACCAAGTAATGTTGCTTTGTGTTTTGGTTGAATCAGATTGTATCAAATAGGAAGTTTTCACATGTGTTGTCTGTGGACGTGCATCCAACAGAACCATGGTTAGCACCTGTCTTACAACATAGCGCTTTAGATGATTTATGAAGTATTTTTCAAAGTTAACATTTCCTTTGTTCAATGCAGGATTCTGACGACCAATCAAGTGGGAGAGGTCGTCATTTGGGACTACCAAGTGCAGGTAGGTTACTGCATCATCTCACCTAGTCATCTGTATACAACGGTAGCAGTTCTGTTGCTTTGTAAATTTTCAGTTGGTTACTTACAGTGGATATGCTCATTCATGTGCAGGCCAAAGCTAAATCCTTTGATTTCACCCAGAAACCAGGTATCCTTTCTGATGTTACTATTCCATTTATTCTTCTTTTTAGGGAAAAAAGAGAAGAAGCAGGCAGAGTTCTACCGTTCTTATACTAACATATGCATGATATTACTTCGTTGCAAAAACAGTTTACTCTGGTAAATTTATTGAGCAAGGGGAATGGATTGTCGCTGGTGATGGCTATGGCACTATCTATGTATATAGTTACCATACAGAAGAAGAAGTTATAAACTTCGGCGCTCACGATAGTGACATCACGTCTTTGGCTGTGCATCCCACTGATCCACTTGTGCTCTCGGCATCTGAGGATCGTCTAATAAAGCTCTGGGACTGGAAGAAGAACTCGGAGTGTACTCGAACATTTGAGGGGCACTCCACCAGAGTAACACATGTAAATTTTAACCCAATGGACACCAACAGTTTTGCAACTGCATCTTTGGATCACACAATCAAGGTTTGACTTTAATTTGATCTTATCTACAAAATAGGATTTTCCTGCATAATCAGCTCTATACAAAAGAAATATTACTAAATGCAATCCCTGGAGACTTACAACAAATCATTCTTTGCTATACTCTGTAGATCTGGAACATTTCTTCTCCTGAGAGCAAAATGACATTGTCTGATCACCCAGGCGGCCTGCTTTGTGTTCACTGTTACTCAAGTGATATGAGGCAGTATTTGATTGCCGGATCATGGGATGGGACTGCACAAGTATAGCATCTTTACTGAAGAATACACTTACAATGTTGTTTGGCATAAAAAAATACTACAGTACTTCGCTGACATCCTCTTTGTTAATTAGGTCTGGGACATAGAGACGGGAAGTCTTGTTCAGACGCTTAAAGGGCATGCACATCGTATTAGTTGTGTCTACCATCACCCAGAACTTCCAGTAGTAATCACAGGTTCACATGATGGGACTATTTGCCTTTGGAACTCCACTACCTACAGGTACATTGAAATTCTTAGTTTTTCTGTCATTTTATTGGATGCTTCTAGGAACACGCTTCATCAATAATACTTCTGCTCTATACATGTTGTTTAACTAAATAGTTAGTTGAAGGTTGGAAGCTTTTTTTCCTTATAGTTTAGTAGTTTCACTTTGTGAGATGACAGGTGAGTGGCTAAAGAACATGTAGAATCGAATTATCATAGATATAGTGATAAAATTTAAATATTGTGTTATCTAGATACATACAATTTCATAAACCATGGATCTTAATATGGTGCATATAATTGGTAATAACCTTGGTGTGGTGGTATTAACACTTCCAAAGTTGCAAAAGTTCATTTTTGTAGTTTTCATAACAGCTATCTTTTTTAATCTTCCAGACTCGAAATTACAGTTGGTATTAACCTTGGTGTAGTTCATGCTCTTGGATATATCAAAGACTTAAGAAGGTAACAGATTGTTTTGGTTTATTTTATATTACTATTTATCACCGATTGAAAAGAAAAAAAACATAAATTTAATGCTTTCTACATTAATGCATTGCTTCAACAACTTCATCATATTGTAGTATCCATGACACCTCGTTAATAAATATGCTTTGATGTATCTTTTTTTTTTCAAAGAGAGTATCTATAAACTACAACTTTCAATCATATTTTTAAGGAACCATGAAATGATAATTTTCTAACCCACAACACTGATTTAGTTACAACATGAATTAAAAAAAAAAAATTTGTCAATTTTTGCAAACTTGTACATTTGTATTGTTTTATTAGATGAATTTGCTGAAGGTTCTAGTGTGAAATCATATGTGTACCTAGTTAAAGTCCTAGACTCTATAGTAGCACCTACTGTCCTAGGAATTTTAATTCCATCTTGGATGCATTTAACTTATTATTTTCTAAGAAAAGAAAAATATTTAAGTATTTCATGACTTGTTTTAGCTAGAAGTTATGCAAGAAGAATGGACTATTTGCACCAAAAGTTTAGTTTCCAAAAATAGGTTGAGATTGCCATGTGCCATTGCAAAACTGTTGCTAACATAGAGCTTTAGAAGGCACATGTAGCCTAATTTTGTGTAACACCATACATAAAAAATTTGCTTGGAAACTAACCCTGCATATGTGTAGTATTCCTCTTATATTGTCATCATAACTTCATATAAAAGTCTTAATTTGAATATGGTGCATTTGTAGCAACATGGATCATAAACCAACTAGTCTCTATTTTGACAACCAAATTACCACTATATATTAAATCTCACCATACTAGAATATTTGTGTGATACATGCTAAGACTAGACAATTAATAGTTCACATACATAGTATATGCTTGTTAGTTGTTCATTTTTAATTGATTCTAACATTGTTTGGAACTTGGAGTGCCATCATACTCCAATTTATATATCATGAATATTTGGCTGTCATAATGTTTATCTAATGAAGCATATATAAATTGTGTGTAGGATTGTAATCGGTTGTCACCAAGGAATAGCCATCATGGGATTGATGAACTCCGAGTTAAGACCATCTTACGTGCAGAAGATGGCAGAGATGATAACTATTCCGACGCAAATACTATTAGTTTTGTTAGTGTTTTTCGTGGGAGAAGTACTTATGGCGTGTCAATAAATGTATAACATAATTTTATTTGAGTGGTGGGTGTGGTTTTCTTAGAGTGCCCTGTCCTCTAAACAAATTCTAGACATTTGAGCTGACTGAATCGCTATGTATGAATTGGAGAGTTTGGCGGCATGGCCGCTCGATGAGCAATTTATAGAGGAAAAGTAAAAATAACATAATACAACATCTCCATATATTTGAATTGAATAAAGCCCGCTGTATGCCTGCTCAATGAGCACTCGAAAAAAATGGAAAACAATGACAAAACGTGGATTGAAATCAACTCTCCCAAACACGGTTTCATACCACTACATAACATATTCACGAATAAAAAAAAAAAAATCAACAATCTAAACATGTTATGAATGCTTGGAGACTGCAAAAGCTTCTTCCACCTCATCTTGTCTTTTCGTTGATAAAGAGGAATTTTATTATTATGTCTAAAAATGTTACATCGAGATGACATAAAACTTTTAAAAAGATATTTTAGTTTTTCCTCGATCAACAAAAAGGTTTGTGCATCTTTATATAAGGTAGACAAAATGTTTAATACAACACATCTTAGTGGCGTTCTATCATGTTAGAAGAATTGTACATGGACACTCTTAAGTCTCGTAGAAGCCACCATGGCACATCTCAACTCTAGCCTCGCCAAAACCTCGGTGAACAAATCAGGCGCCAAACTTTTGGCGAATTTCTAATATCTATCCGTTACTATTTGCGGAGAGACACAAGATAATAATAAGGAAATTGAAAGGTGGAAAAGCAACTAGAGAAGAAAAAAAACGATATCACGGTAGCCAGTGTTATCTACTCTGGGTCAATCGGTGTGTGGGTCAATGGTCTCCCATCCTTTTCTCTCCACTGCTGCTCCTTGCTCCTACTGTCCTACTCCCTCCGTCCCTTTTTGTTTGTCTCTAGAGAAACGTGTTTGTGAGGGAAACACGGTTCTCTAGAGACAAACATTTAAAGGACAGAGGGAATCGATCGCACCACCACCGGCACCAAAATCCATGGCACCGCCGTCGTCTGCATCCCCTCTCCCTCCCGTAGCACCAATCACTCTCTTTTTTTTTTTTGCGGTGCCTGTAGCACCAATCACTCGACCCCGCCAGATCTCCCTCACCGGTTTCCTCCGCTCCACTCCACAAGGTGCCCCGCCCCACCGCCGGCCCCAACAGTCCTCCCCGGCGCGGCCACTGCCGCTCCTCGTTTGCATCCTTTCCTTCCTGCGCAAGGTACGGAAACGCACTGTGTTTCTCTTGTTTGGCTGTGACTGCTGTAGTAGCTGATTCCAAGTCCTGATTAGAGCCTCGCAGTTCAGCAGTGTAGAGCTCTGGTCCGAGATGTTCCAGACTATTGGCTGTAGATGCAGATCTGTACATGCAGATAGGGCATTACTTGGTTGTTCCCCACCCGTTCAGTTGCGTGTGCTTGAATTATTTTGAAAATGAACATTAGTAGCCTTATTAATTGGTATTAAACTAACAGAGTGGTGCATAAGTGGGCGAGGGGAGTTGTGTTTGACAAAAGGGTGTAAAACCTGGCTCATGTTTGGGACAAACACATCGCTCAGATTAACAAATATATAGTGTGTCTAGAGTTTTTCTCCAAAGCAAAATACACTTGCTGGAGAGCAAATACAGCTGGGCATATCAGTACAGAGGACTCACCTGATGCTACTGCTCGATATGCCATTCAGTTGGCAATTTTTGAAATCTTACCTGTGCAAAACAACATACCAACCTGTTTCGATAACCATACGTTGTACTTATTAGTCAGTTAGGTGAGTACAGTATCTCAGAAGAAAAGTTAGTATAGCAAAACATATGCAAAATGAAGTCATCATCAAATTGCCACCAGGGTATTTTCTAGTGACCTCCTTTGCAGCTTTTTTAAAAAAAAAAAAAAAAAATTGGAGAATTCCTTTGCAGCTAGCTGATTGCAACTATAAGTCAGAAATTCTTTTTAGTGCTGATTGCAACTAATTCATACTAAAAAGGATTTCTGACGTAGTATGATGTTCTTTCCACTTTGCCTAAGAAACTTTGTATGTAATCAACTATTCTGGATTAGGTTTCCCTTGTGGAAGAAAATTATATTATTTTTCTTTTTTTTTCTTCCAGAGGTATACCAACTGTATTGTTCTTAAGAGGTCGTTTTAGCCCCATGTGACAACATGTGCAATCAGTCACCCCACATTCCAACTTTAACAAATTATTCTTTTTCCCAATAGGACTTTTTTATTAAGACATTGGGTTAGGTGCAGATCCCTTGATCAAGAAGCTCACTTGGCGAGACAAACTTGTTGAGCGTACAGCTAGATTAATTTTTATTTACCTGACTCATCCCACAGTTCCTGCCAGCCTTGATTAACAATAATGTCCACACTATCTGTTTCGCAGCTGGAGCGGGTCTTTCCTATGATAATCCCATCTCTGGGTACTCAAAATATGTAATTCTACTACATTAGCAGCATCACTTGCTAGCTGCTACGACAGAGAAGCACAAGGAGAGAGGGAGGGAGAGGGAGTGTGTGCAATGGGGGATCTTGTGGTTGGATTGGCGAAGTCGGTGGTGGAGGGGGTATTAACCAAGGCCCAGTCGGCTATTGAGGAAGAGTCAAAGCTGAAGCAGAGTGCACAGAGGGACCTTGTGTTCATCACAGGTGAATTTGAGATGATGCACTCCTTTCTCCACGTTGCCAATGAAGAGCGTGCCAAGAACAGCGTGGTGAGGACATGGGTGAGGCAAGTCCATGACCTAGCCTACGATGTAGAGGATTGCATCGAGTTTGTTGTTCACTTGGACAACCGGCCCCACTGGTGGCGACGCTTCATACCATCATGTATGGCAGCATCGGCACTACCCATAGATGCGGTGGTCGCACGGATAGAGAAGATCAAGCTCGGGGTCGAGGATGTGAGCAAGAGGAACTCCGTTCTGACCTCATCGGCGACTCGGATCCAAGCCGATAATGCGGCAACAACCCACAACCAGCCACTGCTGGCATGGCACAACAGCACGTGACATGTTTGTTGAGGCAAGGGACACCACAAAAAAGCAGCAAGGCATACACTACACCACAACACTTAAACAACAACCGACTGCGATTCTTTAAAAAGGTTTAATTAGCATTGGACGGTGGGTTGCTAAAACTTTATTACAGACTATCCGTTGCTAATATCAAATATGGCGATGGATGGTCCGTTGCTATAATTTTTTTTTTTGCGTTGAATCATCCGTCGCTATAAGCCCGTAACAGAGTCGGCCGGCCCGTTGCTAAACTAATTATCCATTGGCGTGGTCTTTTTGGGCCGTTCCAGCTAAAGCTTTGGCCCAAAAAACTACAAACCCTAAGTCACCCAGGATTCCCCCAACAGCCGCCGCTCACTTTGCCTGCTCCCACTCCAGCCCGCCTCCACGCCGCAGGCCGCCTCCCGCTCCATCCCCGACGACACTACGCTCGCCTCCCGCTCCAGCCCCCACATCTGCGCCATCGCCGGCTCTCAGGACACCTCGTGCCCGCCCGTGCCCTCCACACCCCTGCCCCCGCTTGCGGTCAGGTCGTCGCCCGCCCCAGAACCTGCCGAGGACTTGACGCCGCCCGCCCACACCAGAAGCAGGAGTGCCCACCAGCAGCCGGCGGCCAGGGCAGTGCCCAGAACCCGACGCCGACCACCTGTGCCACCAGTGAGGTACGTATCTGACTGCTTCCCCTTAGGTCGTGACTTAGGGTCGAGATCTCTTGCGATTTGCAAAATTGATCTCCTTGTTTTGGTCTTTCTGTACGATGTGGACTCGATCTGTGCAAAACAAATTGATTAGTTATCCACCGTTCCATACCAAAGCACACATTTCTGTTTGTGCTTAGATCTTTTATTAATTTCTTTCAGTAAGTGTACTAAGGATTCATCTGATATTCGCAATAAACTTGGATATAGCTAGTAATGAACAGATGGATCTTTTTTTTTTTGCCTTTGTCGTGCAGCCATATGAGGTGCGGTTTCATACTATGATTAGCTATGATTTCGAGTGGATATGCTGTTTTGGTCGGATCCTTTTCTTAGTATTGTACAGAATATACAAAGCTTGTTCAACTATTCCCCTTTAGATATATTCTATTTGTACATACAGGACAACACCACCAACGACCTGTGAAAATGTTAAACTGACTATGAAGAACAACGCCAGGCTAGCTGTGGAACTCCAACGGAGACTACAACCTCACCACGCTGGGGAAAAGATTCAGTATTGGATACTTTGCAATGTACTATACATACATACCGTTGGGGGAAAAGAATTCAGTATTGGATACAGGTCGTTGTTGTACTATACATACATACCGTTGGGGGAAGAATTCAGTATTGGATACTTTGCAATGTATTATGAATTTTTTAGTTCTGAATTTTTTTATTCATCTGAGAATAACACGACCGCCAGGGCTACACACTCCTCTACAGGAGGAGGGTACTAACGAAATCAGGGTCCTAGGTGCCTAGCTTTATATTGCTGAATCCTGAATTCACATGTTCTAGTGAGAAGTCGAGTGCTTTTCTCTGCATTTCACTTGGTCGAATGTGCAAGTAAATATTTACTCTGTTCCTGCAGGGCTGGTGTTCCATTTTCATTGTCGGATGATTGTGGTGGCTGTTCTCATTTAGACGCTATAGGAGCTATTTGCTTGGTGTGAGTAGATCTTTGTTTGCATCTGGCGGTGGTCTTGCATCCGGACTTTGTAAGCCACACTCGCTCTTCTGCATTAACAATTGCAATGGTCTAGTCTCATCTTCCCCTTCCCTTCTCTGCGCGATCCATCCCAACAAAAAGATGCAGCTTCGGTTCACTTGTGCTCCTCAATGTTTGCAGCACTTTGGTCAGATGAATTGTGTTCTCTTTACAGTGTTGGAGGCAAAGAGTCATTTGGGGACTGATTTCCATTACTTTGCCACACCCTAACATGGGCTGGCTATTGCATACATATAGCGCATAGCTTGGTCCTGAGAAAAGGATTAAAGCATATTCCTAATAGATGCTAAAGCAAAAAGTAGGAGAAGATAAGGGTGCTTATGCAGCCACCAAACTACTCTAGATAAGTATCCTAGGTAGATAAGACCAAGCCTTATAGCCGTCATTCTCCCCTAAGTCTTGGTCGGTGCCTTGTGGGGAATTTGAACCATCCCAATCCGCACGCATCTCCACGAACTTGACTTCGCCCAAAGGGACTTGGTGAGAAGATCCGCGAGGCGGTCTGGGTGCGATGTAGCCGGCCTTGAGGCTCCCCTCCTCAAACGGCTCGGATGAAGTGGTACTTGATGCGGATGAGCTTCTTTGCTCGTGGAAGACGGGTTCTTTGCAAGGCCAGCGGACTTCTTTGTCCACCACGAGCTCCACCCACTGTGCATCCTTGCCAAGGAGATCGCCCGCCGAGGAGCCACCATAAGGGCACAATGTCGGCGGTAGTAAGCGTGATGTACTCCGCCTCCCACCGGGGGCGGAGCCACCACCGCTTGACCGATTTGCCGGTGACGGGGCACTTCAGGGAAGAAAGCGTCCGGTAGTGCTCTTGCTATTGTCGATGTCGGCCCGGCGTGTCGTCGTCGTAACCGATGAAGTGCTCAGCGGGGGCTCTCGGGTAGTGCAAAGCCGTGGTCGAGGTGCCCTTGATGTAGCGAAGGATCCTCTTCACGGCCGGCCGATGCTCCGTCGTGGCCGCCTCCATGAACCGTAGCGAAGCCCTCGAACGACGAGGTCGGCCGCGTGTGGACGAGGTAGCGGGCGACCACGATACGCCCGGCACTCGGTGGCATCAACCTCCTTTGTCGTGCTCTTGCGGCTCGGCCCGACCTCTCCTCCATGGGAGTGAGCGCCTTGCACCGGTGAGGCCGCCCATTTCGGCGATGCGCTTGGCGTGGGCGATCGGCGGAGATGAGATCTTCGGGCCCCTGGTGGACCTCGATCCCGGGTAGAAGGAGAGGGGCCCCAAGTCGCTCATCCGGAAGGTGGCCATCATCTCGCCTTGAACGCTTCCACCTCTTCCTCCTTCTCGCCGATGATCACCAAGTCGTCGACGTGACGCCACGAGCGGGGCATTGCCTCCCTTGCCCCGCCGCGGTAGGCTGCGGCCTCGTGAGGGCTTTGGCAAACCCCATCCGCTTGAGGGTGGAGTCAACTTGTCGTTCAAGCTCGTGGTGCCCGCCGCAAGCCGTAGAGAGCCTTGCGCAGCGGAGAACCTTGTTCTCCCTTGCCGGGATGATGAATCGGCGGCCGGGCGGACGTAGACCTCTTCCTTCAAGTCACCGTTGAGGAAGGCGGACTTTGAGCGTCCATGTGGTGCACGCGCCATCCCTCCCAGGCCGCCGGGCGAGGAGAAGACTAACGGACTCCATCCGCGCCTTGGGCGCGCGGCGTCGTCGAGTCGACTCCCTCTGCCGAACAAAGCCGCGGGCCACGAGACGCGCCTTGTGCTTGATCACCGCACCCGCCTCATCCTTCTTGAGCTTGTACACCCACTTAAGAGTGATGGCGTGGTGTCCGGCCTAAGATCCGCCGGCTCCCATGTCGGGTTTCCGCCTCGACGGAGTCCATCTCCTTTGCATCATCGGGCCCGCCATGCCGCATCTCCCGCCTCACCGGCGAAGGGCGTGGCTCGCCATCCTCATGCGCCTGTGCGACTCGGCGTCGAGTGGAGTGCACCGCCATCCCGGGGGACGGTCGTGGAGGATGTTCTCCACGGTGCGGCGGATAGCGTAGCGGCTTTCGCCCGTCGTGGTAGCGTCGACTTCGGTCCTCGTCGTTGGGCGTGAGTGGCAAACTCCACCGGCCGGCCGACGGGCGAAGGCTGCCGGTGTAGGGGGATTTGGGCAGCCGATGTAGGAGAGCGGGCAACCCCGGTGTTGGAGAGCGGGTGGCCGGTCTTCCGGTGGTGGTGGACTCGCCGTGGTGCGGCGGTGGAGTACCGCGGAAGCCGCCGGGCGAAAGCAAGGTCTTTGGAGGGCGAGCTCGGTGAAAAAGAGCCGCTAGCTCCCCGCTCCCTCAAAGTGGACGCACTCAACGACGGTCTCGAGTCGAAGTCAAGCCGTCGTCCACCGCCTTGTCCCAGTCCGCCTCGCCCTTCGTCGAACACGGCGTCCCGAGAGGTGCGGACGCCGGCCGTGTCACGGGTCGAGGATGCGGTAGCCTTCGCCCTCCGCGTGGCCGATGAAGACCCACGGTGTACTCCGGTCGTTGAGCTTGCCGACGTGGTTGAGCTCCTTTGGCGAATGCCGACACCAAGATCGCGAGGTGGCTCACCACCGGCTTGTTTCATGCCAAGCCTCGTGCGGTGTCTTCGCCGTCAAAGCGCCTTGGTGGGCGGCGGTTGAGGAGGTGGACGGCGGTCATCACCGCCTCTCCGATGGATCGCCCGGCATCCTCTGCGCGAGGGGGCGGGCGGTGGCCACCACCGTTTGGTTGCGGCGCCGACGACGCCGTTCGCCGCGGGGGTGTGCGGGCGGAGAAGTGGCGCCGGATCCCTCGTCGGCCAGCGATCGCCCGCTTCGACCACCGTGAACTTCGCCTCCGTTGTCCGTCTGCGACACCGGCTTCTTGGCGCCTCCTTCTCGCGCGGCCCCCTTGGTGTCGGCGGGACAGCCCACATGTAGCGGGACACGTTGTCGGCGAGGAGGAGAAGTAGCGCCGTCCTCCGGTGTGGGTGTCACGGGGGCGCCTGGTCGCCGTGTGCGAGCTCCGAGCTTCTCCTTGGTACGGAAGCTCGCTGCCGGGAAGGGGAAGGAAATCGCCATTTGCCGTGAAGGGCCGAGGTGTCGCGAAGCGCTCCGCGTGGTCGACGCGGCAAGCCCTGCACCATCTCCTTGTTGCCGGTGCCCGGGGCCTCGAAGTTGAGGTGCCAAGCGCTCGTGCCACCGCCGACGTCGTCGTCCGTCGTCTTTGCAAAACGGAGGGCTCGCCACCTGCGTGAAGGACATAGGCGGTTGCTCGCCTGTTCACCTTGGCAAGAAGGCGGCGTCGCGATCCTAGATCGCTGAGAATCCCGTCCTCGATCAACGCGCGAGCCATTCTCATCATCCAGCTCCCAAGGCGATGATGGAGTTCGGCGCGGGGATGTAGTAGGCGCCCGGTGAGGGCGTTGCTCGCCCGATCTTGGCGAAGATGGCGACCCGCGCCATGATCTCACGGCGGGCGTCCCGAGCAGCGGGCCAGCCCGCGCGCGGTCGAGCTCGGAGAAGAACTCGCCTTCGGTCATGGTGGGTGGGCGCGGTGTCGAGGAACCCGGCCGTCGATCTTATGCGTCGGCTGGAGCCGTTACCGGCGTGGAGCGTGGGCGCCGGCCCGTCGAGGTGGAGGCGCGGCGACTAGTGCGAGAAGGAGTGCGGCTCGATGTTCCGTGAAGGAAGAACAAAGCCGCGTCGTCACCCTCCTGCGCTGGCGGCGTGTGCACGACCGCCATGCCTCACTCTTGGCGATCTTTGGCTTAATGCGTTCTGCGCGATTGTTGCAGATGTCGTCAGCGGTTACGCGCGCGGCTCCGCCGTCGGCACGTCGGGGCGCGCGCCGGGAGCACCACCACGCCCCGTCGAAGCGCTTGCCGGGAGCTTGCGTGTGGCGGCGCTGCGAGTGCCGCTCGGTCGAACCGACCAGAAGCATCCCCCTTCTTCCGCTCGGCTGGCGGGCGACCCCCGCTCCTCGGTGAAGAAACGCCCTTTGGTGGCCGGCTCACGAGGGTGTCGCGTCGATGGCCTTGAGCTTCCGACCACGTCCTCGATCGTCGGCTCCTCGAACTCCATCAACGTCTCGATCGTGATGGCGGCCTGCATGTACTTCTCGGGGGCGGCGCGGAGGAACTTCGATGGCTCGCTCCTGTCGATCTTTGTCGTCGCCCGATACCGCGCCAAGCTTCTTTGCATCCGGGGTCATGAGGCGGAGCGAAGTCGTCGATGTCCTCGCGGCTTGAAAGCGGGTTCTCCATTCCTTTGCGCGGCTTGCGGCGTGGCTCGGCGGGAGTACTCTGCCGTCTGTGGCGGGCGATCGTCCCAAGCATCCTTGGCGGTGCGCTTGTCGCGATGGAGGATTGCATCTCGGCGGGATAGAGGCAGAGATAGCCTCAGGCGCCCCGGCGGTCCCGGTGTAAGCGGCGTCGCCCGTGCCAGCGACATCCATGTACGGCGCCTGCATCTTCACCTTCATCACCATGGACCACTTTCGGCGTGGTTGGTCTTGGTGAGCATGGGCCACCAGTCGATGCGGAGTCCTTGGCGGCGGTGTGGGCGGCCGGAGGAGCGGGCGACCATGGCGACCACGGTGCGGTTCGGGGAAGGGAGGCGCGCCGCTGTTAGGGCTCAGCGCGCCCGTCCGTCGCGCCAGCGCCTCCTGCTCTGCGGCGCTCCACGGCGGCGTGACCTCGGCTCGATGTCGATCACGAGGATCCGCCATGGATCACGCCCGCGGCGGAGCGCCGTGAAGCGCGCTTCGCCGTCGGTCGAGCCTCGAGGGCGCTCTACTTGCCCAAGGGCGCTGCGCCGCCCGCCGCGTGCGTCCTGGGCCTGCTCGAGGGCGCGTTGTACAGGAGGCCGGAGCGCCGGCGCCGCGGTCGGGGATAGGGGCCGTGCCCGTGACCGCCCCCATCCACCGGCGCGGCGTCCGTCTGCAGCGTCCATGTCGGCGTGCGTGTCGCGTCCGTGTTCGCGAGTCCTGGAGGTCGCGTCCTTGTCCGTGGAAGCCGTCTTCGTCTCGGCCCGCAGCTTCACGTCCGCCTGGGCCGTGGTTCCCATACATATAGCAGTAGCTTCTTGGTCCTTAAGAAAGGATTACAGCATATTCCCTAATAGATGCTAAAGCAAAAAAGTAGGAGAAGATAAGGGTTCTTATGCAGCCACCAACTACTCTAGATAAGTATCCTAGGTAGATAAGACCAAGCCTTATAGCTGTCATACAGTACAGAAGCAATATACTGCCTTTTGAGTTTAGATGTTTTGTCCAGATTATGCATCCTTGGACTGATGGGCTTATTTTCTTGACTTTCTAGAAACAATTTGATATAGATGATAAAGACATGGACTGGACCAGCAGCATCAACAATTGTAAGAGTGAACATGGAGGCCTTTTGCATCCAAGCCGACCAGGTCTTTCTCCCTGCAATCAATTGCAAAATAGTATGTACAGATATTTTGTCAGTTTAGATAGTAATAACACAGAGAAATGCAGGAATTATTAGGCAAGGAACACTGAACCATGTCAACTTTAGGTGTATCACTCCTTTTTATTCTCTATCTACCTGTGTTAATCAAAATTATCTGATTATATCACTGAGTGGTTAATTGTTCAACTGTGAAGCAAATTAACACTGCCATAGTACATCAATTCACTTAATAGCAAAAATCTGACATATATGGATTACAAATTCAGGCTTCTATTGGAGGTACAGAGTTATTTTTGACAACTAGAATTATCGTACATCAATTCACTTAATAGTTTCCAATATTGTACCAGGGCAGTGGTGCAGCAGTTCAGTGCAGTACTAGAAATGATATGATAAAGATGATGCAGCCTTGGACGGCAAGTGGTAAAGACAATCATGCAAAGTTGAAGTTTCTTCATAAGTTGGCAGTGTGAGACATGCTTGTACTGCACACAAAATGGTATGGGAACTTGTCATTGTCATCTCATTGTACATCTATTCTGGTTGGTGGCTACATTGTATGGTATGTTTGAATTATTTTTTCATGAGTCCCGAGCTGGAACAGACTGATTATTAGTGGAAATCTGTGTTTATTAACAACATAATGTCTAGCAAGCCAAATAAACATATTTTTCTTCTATTGGTTGTCTGATGTGGTTTGGATTTGTACAAATAAGATATACTCCCTCCGTATTGAAATAGAAGACGTTTTGGAAAATGTTTGGGTCAAACATTGGGAATATAATTGGTGAATAATTTTTTTAAGTCATTGGGTTTAGAAATGTGAAAATCATATAAATAGATTTGTCTTGAAAAATTACTTTCATAAAATATACACATATAACTTTCCAATAAATATTTTTATAGAAAAAAAGAAGTCAAAGTAGTGTTTTTGGAGACCGTGTCGCTGTCCTAAACGTCTTCTATTTCAATATGGAGGGAGTAGATGGTAATATGGAATTTCTCCTATTATTCACCTATCACTGGATGCACTTGAGGGGTTCTCTCTTTCCTGAGCTGGCAAGTAAGATAGATGGTAATAGGGGAGTTTCTGTTATAGGTGAATTTCTCAGCAACAGTAAACGGTATTAGACCTATCTCAATATTGACCTATCTAATTTGATAACATAAATATTGGTGCTCTTTTTTCTAGCACCGAAATACAGAAAATGGTATTCGACCTATCTCAATATGGCACAAAAATTTCAGATTGCCTAATAATGGGGACTGTATTAGAAGAATAAACTGGCTGCAGCGTCACAGTAGCTATATGTGTAGTTAAGAACAACTCCATTCTTCATCAGAATGTGCCCTTGAGTACTTTCTATCGATCAATTTATTATTGCTTCATTCTTCATTATTGGGCACATACATATATCCTTAGGTCTCATGCATAGAACAACTACGTGGGAAATACTTAAGAAATAGAAGCTAGTGACCTGTACAGTTATGTCCATGTCAAACAGAAGCTAATACTTGAGAAATTCTTGTGAGTTCAGTTAAAATGTCTGAACCTGTAGCTTGTTTTATATGCTTGACATAAGACATGTACTTGTGGCAACTGTCGGTTGCTTGGCCATTTGATCGAGTAATGTCCACTTGATTCTGTTCTCTATTTTTTTTTTTATATGTAGTTACTATCTACAGTTACTAACTAATAATACTTGACGAAAGGTATTATGCAGCAACCAAGATCATCTCATGGTGTTGCTGGTTCTTCTTAGAGATCTTCTCAAGGTGCTGCTTGATCATCTCAGAGATGATAGGTGGTTCTAGCTTGTTGGTAGAAAGGGTGTTGGGGGGCAAATTTCATGCAAGATCTTCTCATGCGGTTGGTAGCGTCTTGTTCATAGTTTTAGTTTCTAGACTTGTAACCTGATGGTGCTATCTCTTGATCAATGTTGGATCACTTTTGGATGGTTTATATTTGTGTATGATTATGTGCCCATTTGTGTCAATCAATATTGTATTGCTTCTGAATATGGTCTATATTTAAATACATCTGGATTATTTTTTTTGTACCTATTAAATTATGCTCGATGGACCATCCGTTGCTATAAGTTCAATACTGCAATGGACTATCCGTTGCTAAAAGCTCTAACTGATTGCCCGTAGCTCAAGCTTTATCATTGGATGGTCCGTGGTTAAAAAAGAGGGTCCGTCGCTGTATACATTTAACCACGGCTTCGTTAGCGTCTGTAGGGGTCCGTCGCTGTAACTTTTAGCCATGGACTGAAAGTCGCTGTACCCCCATATAGCAACGGACGAAAAGTCGCTGATTAAGGGTTGTGGTGTAGTGATAGGGGATCTCACACAGTTGATCACCAAGGAAAATAGTGGTCTCGGAGTGATCTCAGTGTGGGGGATAGGTGGTGATCTTGGTAGGACAGCCATCATCAGGAAAGCCTACCAAGATCCAGAAATCTGCCAAAACTTTAGATGCCGTGGCTGGATCAGGTTGACATATCCTTTCAATCCCCACAAATTCCAGCAGAGGTTAGTGACTCAGTTCTACACAAATTCTTGCTACAACAAGGAACCACTGTAGATGTAGCCGAACTGAAAAGGATGGAGAGAACAGGAGCAAAGCATGGAGGGCTCCTTGCAGAACTCGTGAAGCAAGTGGATGAGAAGAGGTACCTAATCGTCCTGGAAAATGTGTGCACAATGGGAGAGTGGGATGCCATCAGGGCATGCCTACCCGATAGGGAGAAGGGCAACTGGACTATCGTGTCAACAGAGCAACGAGAAATCACAAGCTTGTGTATAGGACACCCGTACCAAGTGTTGGAGCTTAAACAGTACTCAGCAGAGCACCCTGTATGTGTCTTCTTCAAGGAGGTGAGACAGGAACAGAGTGAATTCACTTTTATGAAAAAAAATATTTCTGTTATATGTAGCTTTTTTTTTTTTACATTAGTCTTTGTCTCTCTGATGCATGGTATTGGTCATTATGTTTTCTAATGTCAAAATAAATTCATATAAAGTAAAGTTTCGATAGGTGTCACTTATTTACTCAATGTATGTCATGAGTTAAAAACTTTAAAATGATTGCCTGTAAGGAAAATTAAACGGCTGCTATCTACTTGACAAGTGACTAGTTTATAGATTCTTTGTACTTAATATATTTCACAGTCTATTGTGTTATGAACCTTAGTTCATATGGGGGATAAGGAGGATAACCATTGCCAAGAGGAAGGCCAGCAAAGTTGGCGTGGAGGGAGACTAGAATATTTGGGGGGTTGGATTGTTTGTTGTTCATTGCTTTCCCCATTGAAAACTGATTACAGGATATAAATAGATGCGCCCAGCCTCTGGCTGGCGCCCAGCCCCTTGGCTCCTTGATTCTAGCCCAGACATTTCTCTCCTAATTCCCAACCGTCTACTAGTAATTGCTATTGACCACAGCTGCGTGCGCCTCTACTGTGCGCCTGGCAGCTGCATGCACCATTACTGCTGCAGCCATAACTCTAATCCCTCAACAAACTCCTAAGCACCCTTGATCACAGCCGCCTGGCCTCTTCGGGGAGCTCAAGGCTTGCAGTTAAACTGACGCCCCCACTTGACATATTGCATGAAATTCAAGAAGCACTTCAATCTGTCAAAGATAGATCTAATCTCGAGAAAATATGAGAACTGGATTAGGAATTATGTATTATAACTTTTAGTTGGTCAGTCCAAAACTCCAAATCTCTCCCCTAGTAACTCTTGGATTTCTCCCTTCTCTCCTTAACTGCTTTGTATTTTCAGGGTCCTCAGGGCAAGGAGACTGGAAGGGTTATGTCAAGCAGCAGCAGCAGCAGCAACAACAACAACAAAGGCTTTTTGCCCCAAGCACGTTGGGGTAGGCTAGAGATGAAACCCAAATGAAAAACACAGAGCTCAACCACCGAAGAAAAGGAGAGGGAAAAAGAAAGGCAAAGGAGAACATAAAAGACGACCAAACGGGGAAACACAAAAAGAGATAAAACCCACAAGAACCAGCAAGAACTAAAAGGGGCACAAGAAAAGTCAAACGATTAAGGAGGAAAAGCGAAACTACAAATCAGGGTTCTGACATGTGAATTGCACACTTCCACCCCTTCCTATCTACAGTGAGTTCTTTATCAATATTCCACTCCTTCAGGTCCCTCTTCACGGACCTCTGCCACGTCAAGGTTGGTGGACCTCTACCTCTTTTCACATTTTTCGGGACGCCCTAATTATTTCGATGCGCCTTTGGTGCCTCTTGGGGAGTTGGATATGTCCAAACCATCTCAAGCGATGTTGCACAAGCTTCTCCTCAATTGAAGCCCTCCTACTCTCTCTCGTATATCATCATTCGGACTTCGATCTCTTCTTGTGTGACCACATATCCAGCGCAACATACGCATCTCTGCCACACTTAGTTGTTGGACATGTGTCTTTTAGTGGGCCAACGATACGCTCCCATCTGGCATTGCGGCTGGATTGCTGTCCTATAAATTTGCCTTTTTAGTTTGTGTGGCACCGGGGTGCGCAAGACACCGAAGCTTGCCGCCACTTCAACTATCCAGCTTTAATTCTATGACCGACATCCTCATTCGATGTCTCCCTCCTTCGAAGCATTGATCCTAAGTAGCGAAAAGTGTCTTTCTTTGGTACCACTTGACCATCAAGGTTAACATCGCTGTCCTCATACTACATGGCACTGAAATCACACTTCATATACTCTGTTTTAGACCTACTAAGCCTAAAACCTTTTGCTTCCAGCGTCTGCCTCCACAATTCCAACTTTTGTGAGGCACCACCCCTACTCTCCTCAATAAGTACCACATCATTAGCAAAAAACATACACCATGGGATATCTCCTTGTATGTCCCTTGTGACCTCATCCATCACCAAAGCAAAAGATAAGGGCTCAAAGCCGACCCTTGATGTAGTCCTATGTTAATTGGAAAGTCATCGGTGTCTCCATCACTTGTTAGGACACTTGTCACAACATTAGTGTACATATCTTTAATAAGATTAATGTACTTTGTTGAGACTGTGTGTTTTTCCAAGGCCTACCACATCACACTCGTAGGTACTTTGTCATAAGCCTTCTTCAAGTCTATGAAGACCATATGCAGGTCTTTCTTTTGTTCCCTGAATCTCTCCATAAGTTGTCTTAGTAAGGGTTATGTCAAGCAACAATGAGATATTAACGGAGGATGAACTCAATCACAGGGGAGATCTTACTTCCTATCACAGAATTCCGACCTCAAGAAGGTTGTAGCCAGTAGCTGGTTTGACCAGTTTAGCCTTGTTGGACGTGAGTCACAAATGAATGAACTTCGTAACTATCAGACCACAGCACGTTTCAATGATTGGCAAGTGATGTTTGTGTGGGGGATAGCAGGTGTTGGGAAATCAGTTCAAGTCAGAAATTTGTATTATGAAAGAATGCTTCAAAAGGACCCAATATTTGACAAGTATGGTTGGGTTCTGGTGTCCCATCCATTCAATCTGAGGGACTTCTCTCGGAGCTTACTTTTGGATTTGAATTCCTAACCTATTGAAGCCTTGGGAATCGAAGACCCTATTCAGGAATGCCATAAGCTTCTAAAAGAACATCCCTGTCTTCTTGATATTGATGATGTACAGTCTACAGGAGAATGGGATTTAATACAACCTTCCCTGGTATCTAGACATTCCAATAGTGTTATAATTGTCATCACAACCGAAGAAAGCATTGCTACATATTGCGCAGACAATGAAGAGGTTGTGTTTAACGTGAAGGGCCTAGAAGCTGAAGCGTCCTTTGATCTCTTTAGAAAAGAGGTATTCTTAATCATAAGAAACATTCATGTTTTCTAGATACTTGAATCTTTTGTCCTGCATGAGTCTTACCACAAACATAGCATCCAATTCACAACTACCAGTTGTTTCTCCTTCACCCACAGTTACGGACATTAAAAATAAGGAGTGATTACCATCTCATCCATATCATGTTGGTCGATACTCAATTATCTTTTATTCATGGCTGTATCCTAGATAGATGGTTTGTCATTTTACAGGAGTTTGAATGTTGTCTGCAGAAATAGTAAAAAAAATTAAACTTAGTCCACGCAATGTTGAGGAGTGCAGATGGTTTTTCTATCATATTGCCAACAAATCCAAACATTTTTCACCCAACAGTTCCAAGCAATCTATCTAGTGGAAGTATGAAACTGCAATTAGTTTGCCCAGAAGTATAGCATGTAGGAGAGTAAATCAAAACAGGGTGCCCTATCTTTTTCTTAGGTTTATTGTCTGCCAAGGGATGATATGCTTTTGCAACATACAGCTCATAAGTTTGTCTGAAATCTGCCACTTGTATTTCAATTTCTACATCATTTTTCTTTCCAATAACAATGTCTAACAAATAGATTGTTATTTGGAACTACTAATCTGTAGAACACCTTTACTTTACACCATACTACTAGTTGGTGCTGCAGCATCAACAACAACAACAACCAAGCTGTCAGTCCCAAACAAGTTGGGGTAGGCTAGAGTTGAAACCTAACAAGCACCCTCGATCGCGGTTCGGGCACATCAATAGCCATTTTCAAGCACTCTTATTCGAACCACGGATCTCTAGGTATATCCCATTCTTTCAAATCTCTTTTATTGCTTCCTCCCATGTCAACCGGTCTTTCTCTGCCTCTCCTCACATTATTATCTTGACTTAGAACTCCACAATGCACTGGTGCCTCTGAGGGTCTCCTTTGGACATGGCCAAACCACCTCAATCGATGTTGGATAAGCTTTTCTTCGATAGGTGCTACCCCTAGATGATCATGGATATCATCATTCCACACTCGGTCCAATCTTGTGTGACCACAAATCCAGCGTAACATATACGCATTTCTTCAACACTCAGTTGTTGAACATGTCATCTCTTTGTAGGTCGACATTCTGCTCCATAAAACATAGCGTGTCTAATCGCCGTTCTATAAAACTTGCCTTTTAGCTTTTGTGGTACCCTCTTGTCACAGAGAATGCCAGAAGCTTGGTGCCACTTCATCCACTCTGCTTTGATTCTATGGCTCCGCATCAATATCTCCATCCCTCTCGAAGCATCGATCCCGGATATTGAAAGGTATCTTTCCTAGGCACTACTTGACCTTCCAAACTCACGTCTCCCTCCTCCTGTGTAGTAGTGCCAAAGTCGCATCTCATCTGCTTACTCTAAAACCTTTGGACTCAAGGGTCTGCAGCCACAACTCTAGTTTCCTATTTACTCCCGCTCGGCATTCATCAACTAACACTACATCATCGGCGAACAACATACACCAAGGGACATCCCTTGAATGTTCCTTGTAACCTCCTCCATTACTAGCATAAAGAGATATGGACTCAAGGCTGACCCTTGATGAAGCCCTATCTTAATCGGGAAGTAATCTGTGTTACCATCATTTGTTCGAACACTAGTCATAGCATTGATGAGGGTAACATACTTTGTTGGGACTTTATGCTTGTCCAAAGCCCACCACATAACATTCCTTGGTATCTTGTCATAAGCCTTATCCAAATCAATAAAAACCATGTGTAGATCGTTCTTTTCGTTCCCTAAACCGCTCCATAACTTGTCTATGGTTGACCTTCCTAGGCATGAAACCAAATTGGTTCATAGATATCTGCGTTGTTCCTCGCAGTGATGCTCTATGACTCTTTCCCATAGCTTCATGGTGTGGCTCATCAACTTGATTCCCGATAATAGTACAACTTTGGATGTCTCCCTTGTTCTTATAGATTGGTACCAATATGCTTCTTCTTCACTCCTCCGGCATCTTGTTTGATCGATAGATATTGTTGAACTCCTTGGTTAGCCATGCTATAGCTTATATCCCGAGACATCTCCACACCTTGATTGGAATGCCATCGAGCTCCATTGCTTTACCCCCTTTCATCCTTTTTAATGCTTCTCTGACCTCTGATTCTTGAATCCTCTGCACAAAGCGCCTATTGGTGTCATCAGACGAGTCGTCCAAGCGAATGGTGGTGTTCTCAATCTCTCCATTGAAAAGCTTATCGAAATACTCTGCCATCTATGTCTAATCTCATCCTCCTTCACCAAGAGCTGCTCCCTCTCATCCTTAATGCACTTGACTTGTTGAAATCCCTTGTCTTCCTATCACGAGCCCTAGCCATCCTATAGATGTCCTTCTCTCCTTCCTTCGTACTTAAACATTGGTACAGATCCTCGTAAGCCTGTCCCTTTGCTCCGCTCACTGCTCGTTTTGCAGCCTTCTTAGCCACCTTGTACTTCTCTATGTTGTCGGCACACCTGTCATGTTACAAGCGCTTATAGCATTCCTTCTTTTCCTTAATAGCCTTTTGCACATCTTCATTCCACCACCAAGAGTCTTTCAAATCGCATCCACCCCCTTTGGTCACTCCAAGCACCTCTGAAGCAATTTTCCGAACGCATGTTGCCATCTTCTCCCACATGTCGTTTGCCTCACCTTCATCCTGCCAAGGGCCCTCTTCAATAACTCTTTCCTTGAAGACCTTTGTTGTCTCCCCTTCGAATTTCCACCACTTTGTTCTTGCAATCCTAGGTTGTTTAACCCTACAAGCTTGCACCAGAAAGCGGAAATCAGCCACCAACAACTTGTGTTGAGGAACCACACACACTCCAGGTATTACCTTACAATCAAAGCATGTCCGTTTATCCTCCCGTCTTGTAAGGACAAAGTCGATCTGGCTAGAGTGTTGGCCGCTACTAAAGGTCACTAAATGGGACTTTCTTCTTTCTAAAGAAAGTGTTGGCTAACATCGGATCAAAAGCTATAGCAAAGTCTAAGACTTCCTCTCCCTCCCGGTTCCTCTTTGCCAAAACCCGAAGCCTCCATGTACGCCTCATAACCTACCCTTGATGTACCTACATGGCCATTAAGGTCCCCTCCTATAAAGAGCTTCTCGCTGCTAGGTACAGCCCTAACCAAGCCATCTAAGTCTTCCTAGAATTGCCTCTTAGCACTCTTCTCCTAGCCTACTTGGGGGCATCTGCGCACTAATTACGTTTAAGACCATATCACTAATGACGGGCTTAACTAAGATGATCCTATCCCCTTGCCTTCTCACCTCCACCACACCATCCTTAAGGCTCTTATCAATCAAAACTCCTACTCCATTTCTATTTGAAGTTGTCCTGTGTACGGAGCTTGAAGCCGGTATTGTCCACCTCCTTCGCCTTCGACCCTTCCATTTAGTCTCTTGGACACACAAGATATTTACCCACCTCCTAACTGCTGTGTCAACTAACTCTCTTAACTTACCCGTGACAGACCCTACGTTCCAGCTACCTTGGCGAATCCTAATGGGCTCGACTAGCTTCCTTACCCTTCACACCCGTCGCTGGTGTGAAGACCCTTGCTCATTTTTCACCACACCCGGGCGCCGATGTGGCGTGTCACGGGGGTGACGACCCAACCCTTGCTCATTTAACACCATATCCGGGATCCGACATGGCGCGTCGCTAAGAGGGTTACGCCCCAACGGGAGTCTATTGGGTCTCATCTCCATAAGAGTAGCTGGTTTTTACGTCTGGCTCGCCACACCTAAACACAACCCTCCTCCTTTACCCAGGCTTGGGACCGGCTATGTTGAGACGACTCAAGAAAGTCTTCCAGTCAACACAGGCGAAGTTACCATACTACTAGTTGGTGGGGGAACACAAACTGTTCTGTTCAATGATTTTACCACACAATCTGAGCTCAAAATGGACATTTAGGAGGTGAACCATGTATCTGTTCTCCAAAGTGTTAAGATTAGTTCTCCATTTCACAAGTTGTTACTTTACAAAGCTTTGTTTTCCTTAACATGGAACTCATGTATGGTTTTTAGGAAGAACATCATGATGTAAAGGATTTTGTATACTCTTAACCATGCTCGCATGGGATATTGACATGTGCTTCTCAATTAATCAAGAATTTATAATCCGATGCACTTATTCAAATAATTTTGAGAAACAAATAGGCGTGTCATCATCCTGTGTGGCCAAATTATTTTACTAATAATCTACCCACCGGTACACATGTGTATGTGTGGCCACATTATTTTAACTGTGATTGATCACATAGCTACAAAACGTTTATGTTGGCCATGTCATGCATATAATATTTTTTAGGATTCTTATAGTATGTAGATAATTCTATGTTTCCTCACTTGACCATTTTGTTTTTGTTTCATGTTCCATTGGCCTTTTTAATGTATCATGCACAATTCATCATGAAGATTTATTTCATATGACAAAAAAAAAACTAATGTATTTTTGTGTTTACCAAAAATGACTAAGATCATTCAAATCTTTACAATAGGTACAAAATAAAAACTAGGCATCACCTCTAAAAATTCAGATGACAAAGAGCTAGAAGAACTTATTGTGAAGTGTGGTAGACTTCCTAAAGTAATAGTTTCTTTGTAGCCAAGTTTTTGGCACCCAAGACGGTCACATGTATGGAGAGCACTAGAACGGCTTAATCGAGAGATTTATGCACGAGCTTGAGAGCAACCACGAGTTTGGTGGTGCGAGAGATCTGTTTGGTTGGATGCATTCCTACTTCCGTACATGCCCGAGTTTCCTAAGGCCATGTATATTCTATATGTCAATATTCCACGGGTCCCAAATCATTCGGCGGGCGTTTGGTGATGAGATGGGTTCTTGAGGGCTACTCCGGGGACACTAAAGACACCTTTCTTTTGAGGGAGAAAGGGGAGATCCTCTTCTCAATGCTCGTCAACTTTGAGCATGATCCAACCACCAATGTGCAAAGCCATCACACACATGAGAATGATCCAATGCCAAGTCGATGCTTTCTTCCATGAATACATCATCTCACGTCCGGGCGAAGAGAATATTATATTTTACACCGGAGGTCTTTGCACTTTGAAGGGGCGTTGCCTTCCAACCACCCGGCGCACGGGGCGCCACCTTGTAATAGAGAGCAACTGGGGCGAAGACAAAGGATTGTGTTGAAAGCATTGATTTTTCACGTCTACGGTCATTAACGGTGTTTGGGGAGTGGGAATCATTCTTCATCTCTAAAAGTATGAAGGTGCTTCGAGTGCTTGATCCGGAGAATGCAACAGTGTGACGGATAAAGACCTCGAGCTAATGGTGAAGCTTCTTCCTCGTCTCAAGTTTCTATCTCTCTGAGGAAGCGGTGGGATCCGCCATCTGCCGAGTTCATTGGGTGAGTTACGGCAGCTTGAGACTTTGGATGTCGGGCATACCTCCATAGTTACCTTGCCGGCATCTATCACCAAGTTAAAGAAACTGCAGTACACCCGTGGTGGCACAACTTTACCCGATGGGGAACCATCAACACCATGCAAATCTCATCGGTTAGTTGGTGTTGAGGTGCCGATAGGTATTGACAAGTTTGACCGCTTTACACGCTTGGTGTTGTCAATGCTTGGTCTTGGAGGGGGCAAAGCCTCCCTCAAAGAGCGAAGAAGATTACCCAATTGCACAAGCTTGGGTGTTCGGTGTCAACAAGAATAAGCGCACGGAGTCTGTGCTGCTATCACATGTCATGTCCGTGCGGAATCCTTGTCGGTGTGGCTCGGCATGGGCAATGAAGAATGTTTGGATGACATTTACATGCATCTGGAGAAGCCTCTAGAGAAAATTCAGCAGCAGCCTCAGGGGAAGGGTCCGAGAAGACTCGGCAAAGGCCTCAGCATAAGACTCGGGGGAAACCTCTAGAGAACCTTCGGAGCCTTGAACTATGTGTGTTGACATAAAAAGCGCACGGTGCCTCACACACAGCAAGCCGAAAAAGCCTAGCTTCAAACGGGTGCCCGGGCAGTTGAATCGGGATCTGAGCCGGTCGGTTTGACCTGAAACTAACAAGGGATGAAACCATGAGAGCGGGGAACATGCACGGTGTGACCATGACGGTTCAAAATGTGCGGCCCCGAAGCCACTTACAACGACATATGGCTATAGAAGCCGCCCGCGGGGTTTAATGAAGCATTCGGCTAATATGAAAGTGAAAAGCATATAAATCATGGTTGCCGAATAAACATAAAAGAAGACATGTTTGAACAAGTATCGATCATCAATATCGTTTATTATTAAGAGCACATAACATTGATCAAAGAAATATTCAGACATGATAATTATAACTAGGTAACTTATAATAAAAAGACATTATGTAATCAACACATGCATAGGCACAATCCAACTAGTCCGCCGTGCGCCTAGCCTTCTCAAACCCATCAAGCATAAACCCCAATTAAGTTAATCCACCGCATGATACAACTTAATTAAAAATCTACCACTCACTCACAACTAGACTAATCCACCGCATGATACGGTCTAGTTGTGAGAAGCTAAAAGCATGCATTCACTAAATAATGTCAATATTAATCATTACTCGTGGAAGGCGTAACCGTGTTCGCAAGTTTGCCGAATCGGGTCCATGAAGAAGGAACAAGCAAGTAAAACGTAAATAAAACCTATCGGTTAAACCGAATTCTAGTCCACCGGATGACTAGCTCTAGAGTAACCCAAAGACACGATTCGCCGCACGGTACCGGTCCCCGCAAGGCCTATCTACATCTAACGTGCATGAACCCACAACATGTAACAATCTAGATTGATCTTAACTTCGGCTATTATAAGCACATGATCTATTACGACAAGACGAGTATGAGACATTGAAAGTATGAGATAGATCTATTATAACAATATGAAGCCGAGCCTTAATCAATCTAGATTGGGCAATAAGAGTGTTGCAAATATATAAAATAAATATAAAAGCATGCAAACACATGATAACTTAATGAATCTACTAGATCTTGCCAAATCTAATAGAGCCGATAACTATCTTTATCCCGCTAAGCTACCAAGCAACGCTTTGCCACACGGCCATCAGTCGAGATAACTAAGCATAAATAAAGACTTCCTGTCATCAAGCGGGGCGCCGCGCACGGCCATCCGGTCGAGACAAGCGAGACTACTTGCTACTAAACAAGCGCGCCGCCGCGACCATCCGATCAAAGTAAGCAAGGTTGCCGGAACTTATGGAGGTCGACGGATCGATGATTCCTCTCGAAGAACTTGGCGACACGACAAAGGGACTCGAAGTTGGCGCGGGGCCGTTGGATTGTATTTGGTTGTGAACAGAGGTTTACAATGCCTAAGGGTTTATATTTATACCCCCGAGACACGATCTGAGTCCTAAAAAAGACTACGATTACAAGGGATAATTCCTAAAAATAAAATAACTTTGGCTTCAAGTCTTCTCGAGTCCTTGTTGCCTTCGTCATCGAAACCCTCCTTCAATCGGCAACTCACCTATTCTTCCCTCTCTCGAATATTCCCAAAGTTACCGACCGCATCATATTTGCGAATCTTTTTAAATAGCCGACCGAGCGCATACTTGTTTAACGCCGTATAGTTGCGAATGCCCTCCTTTACCGAATAATTCCTCATTATTAGCATCTTGCAATCGCCCACCGGTCATTCGTGGTATCGACCAAAAATCCGGTGTTAACACATGCCCCTCGCTTTTTGGGATAAAATGATTTTATTCCAAAATTGACCATAACGCTTTCTCTTCAATGGCGACTTCAGATGAAATCCTGCAGGTACTTCCGATCATTCTTATTCATTCGGCAATTCCTTCCAGCAGTTCTTTCTTCTCCCGATTCTCACTTCTTTCCCCTTTCAAAGGAGATGAAAGACCCGATTCTGATCCCAACCTGCCGAGAACTCAAACTCCTATTTTTAAGGGTCCGATGGGGAACCCGGATCCATTCGAATTCATAGACTCAGAGGATCCCTTTCAAATCTGGAGTATCCGAACCGAGACTGTGGCCAAGCACTTTCAAGACCTGGCCATTTCCTCCAATCTTTGGATGGCAGGATTGGTACCGGAGGATACACACTGCTGCTGCCAAGAAGAATTGGAAATGGGACACTCTGGAAATAAGCCATTGCTTAGAGCTATCTTTGTCAGAGATGCCCAAGAATGAGAACCTTCTGATAGCAGCAGCTCATTTTTGGTCTGATGCCACCAATACTATCATCTTTGGCCATGGTCCAATGACACCCACCCTGGCCGATGTTTTCATGATGACAGGCCTGAATGTGACAAAGGAAGTTTATCCTTTCAAGTATAAATTTGGCAGTAATCAGAAAGCTGTCAAATCAGGGGGTGGTTATATCCAGCACATCAAGAAATATCAAGAGAAAGGCCCTGTCTCTGATAAAGAATATAAAGCTTTTCTAAACATGTGGCTATGTAGATTTGTATTCTGTGAGAAATCCAACGAGCCAACTCTGAATCATATGGTTATGGCCAAGACTTAGCCAATAATGAAACAATCCCTCTGGGCAAGTATATCCTTGGGGCTGCCTACCACATGATGCATCAGATCACAGCCCAAATGTTTACAGGAGGAGAAATCTCCTGTGTGAATGGCCCTTGGTGGTTTATCCAGATGTGGCTGCAATAATATATGCACCAGATAGTCTCCATTGACCTCCACAATCTGGATTTTCCTTCAATCAATTATTCAAGAAGACCGACCCTTGACCAAAGCCTGTCGGACTTATGGAGAAGTCGCATCTTCCATTGTCATCGGCGAGACATTGGTCACTTATTTAAGCTCTTCTTCAAAGGGTTTGAAAATCTGATCTGGCTTCCCTACAGAGTAAATGAGAGTTTTACCTTCCCCTGCACATTCAACTATGAATGCAGTTTGTGAGGATAAAATTTCCACGGTGTTTTCAATTCTTTCATCAAACCTTGCGTCCCCGCCAAAGATAATTCAACCATGGAAGGAAATTACGTCCCACTATGAATTCTATAATCCCAACATGGTGGCGGACAGCTTGGATGTGGTCGGTTGCCCCCAAAGCTATATTTTTGTGGAATCATAAAACTCAGGGAAGAAATCAAGACAGAAATAGAATCCAAGAAGGTATTTAAACTTGGACGTCTCCTGGATACATATTCTCCAAATCCATTTGAACTGATAGGACAGGCCCATCCAACCTTTAACTCTTGGTGGCAAGAATGGCATGATCACATCTTCAATGTACCCGGTGCATCCTCTATGCCGCCAGTGATGCCTAATTTTGAATCTGATAGTGAGGTAACTCCTTTCTCCATTCAATTTTAACCATTTGCTTATACATTCTTTGACAAATGTCCTTGTCATATTTTTTAGGATCCTGAACCTGCCGCTCCTCATAGGATGATTCAATACTACCGTGCTAGCCCTATACCTGTCTTGGGCTTCAATGCTCGATCTCTTGCTACTTTCATGAATCTCCCAGCAGCTTGGGCCACAATCCAGAGTAGCAAGAGGAAAACTTCAATTGGATCAGGTGGGAGCACTTCTGCATCCAAGAAACCAAGATCCTCAAGGGCCAAACCAACTCCTAAGGTATGAATCTTCTATGATCATTCATAACTCATGGGATTGACCCTTCACTATACTTTTCATTACAGCTCCAAATCACTCCTGAGCAGCCATCTCCAAGCATTCATGCAAGCCCTCCTAGGCAACAAGGTGTGGAAGATCAAAATGTTCATGAATTGTCATCTTCCAGTAGTCAACTCCTTTTCAGCAACAGATCCCTGATGAAGCTGTGCAAGGCCCTTCTCATCCTGTAGATTCTTCTGAAGCTGGTATTCAACATGGCGTTGATCCTGTCCATGCAGAGGATCCAACTGAAAAAACTGCTCAAAAGGTATGTAATATGCTTTGATTTCTCCTTCCTTCATAATACACTGAATTTTCTTCCAGCTGGCTAATTCTTCATTTTTTTCTTTTAGAACGGAACTCAGCTAACTGCCAGCTACTCTTTTAACCTTAAAGAGTATCTAGACGAAGGTGAAGAAGTCGTCTCTCAGCAAAGCTTATCTGAGGAAAATCAGGCCCGGCTTAAAGAGATTATTTCCTGGCTGGACAAGGATATAAGTACATCAATCCAAGATGCTGACCAGATAAGACACCTAGCCGGGCTGATTGACCAGGAGATCCCTCCTTCTCTGCAGTCTGCATTGTATTTCGCAATCCACTTTGACGACCGCGCTGCTGCAATTGCAAGGGCCAACAAGAATCTAGCTTCCAAATCAGCACTACTGTAAGACAAGGATGTGAAGAAGCAGGGAGACCAAAAATTACACATTCAAGTCAAGACTGACAAAGAGCTCCTTGGCAAACTGCAACCTGAACTGGATGAGATGGAGGAGCAGAAAATCCAGCTTGAAGCTCAACTGAAACAACTGAACAGCAGAATAGAGGGCCACAAGAAGAAACTCGCTGGTCTTCCTGACTCCATAAAATCAGCCAAGGAGAAGATAGCAGCAACCATCAGGGAAAATGAGAAGTTGAAAGCCAGGCTCGCCAACATGTCTGCCTTCGAAGAGAACGATAAAAGGTCTTGGCAGAAATAGACATGATCAAGACCAATGCTGTAAATGCCATGAAATCTCATTTGAACTTGTAGGCTTATTGTAAAACACTTAACTGTTTGCTTGCCGATTCTGTTGTATCGGCTTTTGCTTTACCATGTTCTGCATTTTGCATATGTCTTAATTTTGCCGACTGATCACCTGCATATCTGAATACTCCAGGTCTTGCCGATCGAGGCCATAACTGAACGTTCCCATATTTGCCGATCAAAACGAACGCTCAAATGATTGTAGGCCCAAACTTGGAAAGAAATCCGCCCATCTAATCGGCAACCTTAGAAACTGCTCCGACGCCGTTCGGCATTCCAATCTCTTTTCGAGATACATGCCGCGGCTCTCAACTGGTCTATAAATGAAAGTGCCCCCAGTCCTCACCATCATCCTGAATCGAAACCGCTTCTGCTTTCGTCTTCTCACCTCTTCTTCCCTAGCCAAGAAAACCCTCGAGAGCATCAATGGCCGGGCGAAGACAACGCGCGGCAAGCGCCAAGCTGAGGAGGAACTGGGAGAGTAGCCGTGCGCCATGCCGTCGGCTTTCTGGGTTTGATTCTATCCTCTGCCCCCCTTGCAGTTACTGTTTATCTTCTTGAATCTGCTTTTTTCTCGAATCTTAACCGCAATGCTTTTTTCAATCTGTTAGGGTGTTCCCGATCACGAGCCAGCATCACCTTCTTCCTTCGATCAGGAGGACGACTCCGCCCGACCAATCTGGCGCCGGTCCCAAGCTCGTGCTCTTCCTCTTCTAACTCCTTGTCGTCGCCGCCCACGGCATCTGGGGACTCCCACCATTCCGCTTCTTCGAATCGTTGGAGGAGGTCCCGTGCTACACCTATTCGGAGGTGGAGAAGATCCGCGTGGAGACGAATGACATCCGAAAGGAGTATGGCGAATACTCCAAGAAGATGGGCATCAAGGAGGCCGACTGGGAAGACCAGCAGAGGCAGCTCTTCGACACCATCGCCGGTCAGTTACCGATTTCGTTCTTGAATCCCAACTTGGTTCTTTCATCGGCTTTCTCGTTCTTGATTGTTGACTTGTCAATGTAGCCCTGACTGAGGAGAATAACCGCCTAAAGGCAGCGACAACAGTCGCCGACGAGGTGAATGCCCAAGGCGAGACACCAGAGGCCTGCCTTGATGATGCGCACGGCAGCATCGATGAAGTTGCTCTACACGGCGTCCACTTCGGCGTGTCCCTGGCCTGGCCTCCATGTCGACCCAGACGAACGAAGATTACTCTGTGCAGCCGGTCGGCTTCCGCGGTGGCGCTCCAGAGGAGATTGACGACGTTGAAGATCTCATAGATAGCTATGAAGATCACGCCGACACCATTGCCGCCGCAACCGATGCCCAGTTGGTTTTAAACAAGTTATTCCAGTAGCTTGTATTAGGACTGAACTCTTGGGTAGCAATAAAATTGAATCTTTCGTGTTTGAATTCCTGTACTTGTGTTTTTCCTCTGATCTTGTGATTGCAACATTTTTCTGTCTTCCCGAATGACGAAAATTTCTTACCGAATGCAACCAACTTAGCCAAATAAATCTGAGATCGGCAATGAGAAAAAAATAATTTAAAATTTTTGTTTCCAGAGAAATCCCATACTGTTCAATATTCCTCCAATAAAATCCAGTCTTCTCGCCTCCCGAGATATCTACCAATGGCTCAGTGCTAAAGCCACCCCGTGTAAAACACACAGAACATTGATGAAAGTATTGCCGAATGACCGATAACTACACTTCATACTGTCAATTAAAATTCTTTATTAATTTTTGCCCTAAAGGCGACACATGTTGTGCCGGCTATCCTCCAAATCCTTGGAGTATATTTTCGACTGAAGGCGATATTTTAATATCGGCTGCACTTTATCAACGTGTCATCCTTGAGTCAAATTTTGCCAAATGGGACCAATTCCCAAACAATTCCATTTAATTAACCAAATTATGGCTCCTGTGGCAAAAACAAACTGATTTTCCAAAAACTTTTGCGTGACCCTTAGGATTCCATTTAATGCATTTTATCCTCTGTCTCCACACAAGTCTTTATAGACCAAGACCGCTCATGGCTCTAGAATACTCCACTCCATTCCTCTTGGCCATCTCTTCAGTTCTTTCTTCTTCCTCTCCGCCGTCCTCAATCTTCAATGGTGGACAAGGGAAAGAACACCGCCGAGGAAGTAGCCAGCTCTCAGGCTTCCAACAAACCACGCTTGCCCAGTTAAGATCGAACCTTAATCTTCTCCCTTAATCGTTTGTGATTCAAATCTTGCCTGATTTTATCTCCTAGCAGCCTTGAGGTTCCCCCGAAGGACATGTTTGGCACAAACTTCATCCCAATCCCAATCACTTCAGACTCCTCCGATGAATCTGTTGAAGAACCTTCAATGGAATCTGCCAAACAGCTCCGTCAGAAGCTTCGTCAGAAGAAATGCGAGTGTAGGAGTCTCTGCGCAGATCTGAACACAACGGCAGCCTATGCTAGTGCGGAGCGTGAACGCCGCATGGCCCTTGAAGCTCATCTCGGAGGTAAGCTCATACTCGACCTTCTTCATGCTTCTTCTTGTCATCCTAATAAACCCCGTTTCACTCCAGATGTGACCGAGCACTTCCACTGCCTTCATGAAGCTGTCAACAGCTTAGTGAGAGCAGCTAAAGATCCAGGGAATCCATCCATGCAGCATTTGGAGCTCCCCTTGATCTAGTGAAAAAAGCTCTGAAGAAGAAGAATCAAAAATCTGCCGAGAAGTGATATAGTTAGGATTCTGAATAAATGTAACCAGTGTCCAACTGATCGCCACTTCTTTCGGCAAGTTTTAAGTACTTTTGTAATGATCTGCTACGCGTTTGAGTAGCAAAACAATTATGAATGAAATCTCCTTTTGTTATGTATTATGCTGATTTGATTGTGCTGAAGGCAACATGCATCATGTCAGCTGTTCTTGATTCGTGGAGAATTTTTAAGCTAAAGGCGATGCATCAACATCGGCTATCGATCTTAATCTTATGATCCGACTTCAATACTGGGATAATACTTTTTTAAGATATCTCTCATTGATGGCTTTGGTAAGTTCTTCTCCAAACAATGATTTCAAAATATATGCATTGCCAGGCACACATCTTTCTATCCAAAAAGGTCCTTCCCAATTTGGAGACCACTTGCCGAATGCTTTGTCTTTTGTTCCAATCGGCAATAATACTTTCCAAACCAAGTCCCCTTCTGCAAATTGCTTGATCTTAACCTTCTTGTTATAGTATTTGGCAACGCATTTTATTCTTTTCAATATTTTCCAAAGCCCCGAGACAAATCTGATGTAAATCTTCCAACTCGTCTATCATGAGATTGTTATAATCTTCAGTCCTTAAATCTTTTGCAATATGACCCTCCTTGAATCTAAATGCATTTCCCATGGCATACAAACATGATGCCCATATACCAATTCATTGGGAGATGTTTGAGTAGAGCCATGACAAGCCATTCGGTAAGCCCATAATGCTTCATTAAGAACCAAATACCATCTCTTTGGCTTCGATCAATTTTTCTTCGAATAATCTTGATCATGATCTTATTTGATGCTTCTCGCGACCATTAGCTTGTGCATAATAAGGGGATGAATTAATCGACTTAATGCCCAAACTTTCAAGAAAGTCACAAAACTCGAAGAAGTGAACTGAGTTCCTTGATCGGTCGTTATAGTCCGAGGAATCCCAAATCTATAAATTATATGTTCCTTAATTTCTTCAAAAGCCTTTTTGCTGTATGTTACCCCATACAAAAACTTAATCCTTCTTAAGCTTCAATAGTGGAGAAAAACGGCAAGACCCTTTCCGACAAGTTGGATATGAATCTTCTTACGAAATTGATCTTACCAAGCAATGATTGTAGTTTAGTCAGGTTAGTCGGAGGAACCACTTTATCAATGGCTTCCATGCTCTTCTTTTCCAACTTCTATTCCTCCTTTATGGACCAAAAATCCCAAGAATTCACCGGTACCGAGACCCCAAAAGCACACTTGTTCGGGTTCATTTTTAAACCATGTTTCCTAATGCACTCCAAGGTTCTCTTCAAATCAGCTAGATGCCCTTCATAACTCCTGGACTTGACCACCATATCATCAATATAGATTTCTACAATCTTGCCGATCAACTCAAGCTCTTTGATAAGTTGCACCTAAGATTTTTCAATCCAAATGTCATGACAATCCACTCAAATAGGCCAA
The DNA here is from genome assembly GCA_015847255.1 of Hyparrhenia diplandra. Taxonomy (NCBI): domain Eukaryota; kingdom Viridiplantae; phylum Streptophyta; class Magnoliopsida; order Poales; family Poaceae; genus Hyparrhenia; species Hyparrhenia diplandra. The sequence goes on along the minus strand of JADLZK010007785.1, from coordinate 219,722 downwards.
TGTGTCCAGGGACATCTAAAAAGCCGTCTTTGAAATATCTTCAATGGCCATAAAAATCTGATTATACCCAAAGATTACCATCCATGAAACTAATTACCTCATGACCAGCAGCTGCATCCACCAACAAATCGGCAACTGGCATCGGGTATCCATCCATTGGAGTAGCTTTGTTGAGATCTCTGAAATCTATGCACACCCTCATCTTTCTATTTTTCTTGTAGACTGGGACTATGCTTGAAATCCACTACGCATATCTACATGGCCGAATGAAATTGGCTTCTAATAATCTTTCAATTTCCTTCTTCACATTGGCCAAAACTTCTTCTTTGTATATTTTCCGAGGAGGCTGTTTGTATGGCAGATATCCGGACTTAATCGGCAATCGATGTTCAACAATGGAACGGTTTAATCCGGGCATCTCTGAATATTCCCAAGCAAAGCGGTCTTTATACTCCTTTAGAAGATTTATCAACTCTAACCTGAATTCGAATTTAAGTCAGCACTAATATATGTCGGCCTTGGCTTGTCTCCATTACCAATATCTACTTCTTCTAATTTGTCAGCCGGCATAAAACCACGTCCTAACTTGCCCTTGTTGCCATCGATTGGATTACCCATTAAAAATTGTTGTTTGAGCCGACTGCTGGATCGGGTTTGTTGATCCTGTTGAACACGTTAAGGGACCTTCTCCCCATTCTTTTTCTCGAGAAGCAATCAACACCATCATACTCCCGATACGCTGGTTCGGCATTTGCAACACTTACTTGAATCATCGGCATGGACAACTTCCACATCATCCCCAATCAATTGGATAAGCACTTGATGCATTGAAGGGATACAACAATTGGCATGGATCCAATCTCTCCCAAGAAGCAAAATCTGTATGCCCCTTGCCATCAATGACAAAGAAGGTAGTAATCAATGTCTTGGATCCAATCATCAACTCAACATGCACAGCTCCCTTAATATCAGAGGCATTTCCAGCAAAGTCTCTGAGAACCATATCAGTCTTCAGCAAATCATCATTAGTTAGCCCAAGCTTCTTGAAGGTGGTATATAGCATAATATTGATTGCAACCCCTCCATCGACAAACATCTTATTCAGAGGTTTACCATTAACATACCCCTTCAAATAGAGTGGCCTCAGATGTCTGTTCTTTATAGGTTTGTCAAAGACTGCCTATTTTGTTAAAACCAGCTGTGCCATCAAATCTTGGAATTCTGTCTCGTCAAAATCAGAGTACACCTCATCTTGGACATTCTGATCTTTTGGAGCTATGAACTCGATGGGAGAAAGAAAGCCATACATGTTTCACCAAGGACCCAACCATCGGGGCTTCTTTGGGCGCCATACTTTCTTCTTTTTCTAAATTTGCTTTTTTTGTTTAAGCTCCTTATTTCTTAAGCGTTGAACCCTTCTCTTTTGGCTCTTTCTCAAACCTGGACGACACCACTGGCCCTTCTGCCAAACATATTCTTGAGCAATCTCCTCTTCATTATAGTCTTCATAATCATCCTAATCTTCATCGGCATATCTTTTTCCTTGCCGATTGTCGAAACTTGAACTTTTAAACGCTGATCATCCTCTGGATATTGAATTCCAAGTCTTTCATGGACGGGTCGGCGGTTGGCTCTAGCCTGCCTATACTCAAAGTACTGATCGCTGCATTCGGGACAATTATTCCTGGAGGGCAGCTTCAAACCCTCATTCCAGCAATGCCTAAAGAAGGAGCATCCCCAATGAGACTGTTCTTGTTCTTTTAGGTATTCTTCCCCTCCCCCTCCAATAAGCTTCTTCTTCATATCTTCTCCTTTCATCCATGAACTTTTGCTCTAGGTAACGCTCTTTCTCCTCATTTGCCTCTGCCATTTCTTCAGCAATATACGAGTGACCACGGGTTTAGACGTTTCTCCCCTCTCGCCGGCTATTAGGGAACCAAACTTCGCCTTTGCATCTCATCTCGTGGTGATCTACCGATTAGGGTCCAACAGAGCCGTTTGCTTTTGCCCTATCAGAAGTCAAGACTTTCATCTTCCCCATGCCCTTAGGGTCATTGAACGCCACTATATTCATAGAATAACCAATCATGCTAGTTGGGAAAGGCTCAACATCCACTTTCATCTTGCCACTAAACTTCAAGTGTCCCTCTTGGATAGCTCTCTGGATTCTCACCCTGAACACTCGGCAATCATTGATAGAGTGGGAATTGATATTATGGAAGCCACAATATTTCTTATCCTTTACCCCTTCTGGCCTCAGCATGGGATGCTCTTCAGGCAACTTGACACGTCCCTCTTTCACAAGCAACTCAAAGAGTTTGTCTACTTTAGTAACATCAAAATCATAGGAACCCTTGTTCTGTTTTAACCAGCATGGATGAACCTGAGTAGGTTCCTTTGCCCAGACCAACTCTGCTGCAGCTATCTCATCTTCATCTTCATATTCTTCTGCATGCTCCAGGAATTGCTCATATATATCAATAGCGGCATTGGTCTTCTGGAAACGATTATCCCTCCTGAAACTCTGAGCCTGATTGCCCATTAAAGCCAAACGCTGTGAAAGTTGCCCAAGATCCTCAAAGTCCATGCCGAATAGTTTCTCCCTCACATTCGGATGCATGCCTGCTATGACCATCCCTGGAAGTTGATCATCAGGTATATTCAGAGAGTAGCATAAATTTTTGGTTTCCCTGAATCTACGAAGGAACTCCTGTGGGGTCTCACTGGCTCTCTGTCTCAAACTCATAAGATCCACCATCTTCTTCTCATTGGGTTCTGTGAAGAAATATGAATGGAACTTCGCTCTAGCTCGCCCGTGTACCAATAGAGTAAGCCAAGCAAAGACGAGAACCATGTGAATGCCGATACGTGAGAGACAATGGAAAGTATCTGATTCTCCAAGCTTCATCTGTTGATGCTTCTCCCAGCTGTATCAAGTACCGACTGATGTGTTCTATGATCTTTGGTGTCATCTTGGCCAGAAAACTTGGTGAAGTCAGAAGGAACCTTGACTCTTGAAGGAAGCGCTACTTTGTTGTACCACTCAGGATAAGGAGACTTGTAAGCATATGACTGCCCTTTAGGCTTTAGACTGAATTGATTCTGCATCATATCAGCCATCCACGTTGCATAAGAACGTCCATTGGATCTGAATTTCCCTTGGGCCGGGCTCCCCGATAACTGATACGAAGCAAAGACTTCTATATCTGGATTAGGCATAGCACCGAGAGAGCTGTAATCTGTGAATTCTTGATAGCCTTCCCCAAACAAATTCTGCTGTAAACCTGTTGTTCATAGGATGTATTTTATAAGCCCGATCCTGATACACTCCCCAAGGTACCAAATGTCATTTGTCCATAAGTCATAGGATTCGGCTGTTGCTTGGGATCAGGAGAAGTTGTCTCTTCTTTATTGCTTTCACCCGATCCACCAGCTCCAGTATCTCCAGCAGTCTTCCATTGATCCTTGGTATTGAAGTAAAGAGGTCCCCGGATCGGTCCCATGCTTTTTTCAAAGCGTTTATCAGCTGGAGGTCCAAAAGTCTCCTTCAAGACAGCACGAAAGGTGTTGAGAAAAGCTGTGTTATGATTTGTCATAGCAGTTCCTAGAGCTTGATTAACCACTTCTTGCATCTTCCGAGCATCTTCAGCCTCTGTATAGTCAGTCTGACCATGAAGAAGAACTCTTGGCAACTCTGTCTTTTGAATGACCTTGCCACTCTTGTTTTTGGAAAAAGCTGTCATGCACTTGTCAACGTACTGCTTGGTCATCTTCTGGATCAATTCACGCAACTCTGGTGACATATCTTCCATAACGACGTCCAAAGCATTCTCGTTGTTGATGGAGTCAGGCATCTTGATCTTGAACTTGGGCGTCCCACCGGGCGTGCCAAAAAGTGTGTTGACACAAAAAGCGCACTGTGCCTCACACACAGCAAGCCGAAAAAGCCTAGCTTCAAACGAGTGCCCGGGCGGTTGAATTCGGATGCGTGCCAGTTAGTTTGACCTAAAACTAACAAGGGATGAAACCATGAGAGCAGGAACATGCCTAATGTGACCATGATGTTCAAATGTGCGGCATCGAAGCCACTTACAATGACATACAGCTATATAAGCCGTCTACCAACAGGTTTAATGAAGCATTCGGCTAATATGAAAGTGAAAAGCATATAAAGCATGGTTGCCGAATGAACATAAAAGAAGACATGTTTGAACAAGTATCTGATCATCAATATCGTTTATTATTAAGAGCACATAACATTGATCAAAGAAATATTCAGACATGATAATTATAACCAGGTAACTCATAATAAAGACATTATGTAATCAACACATGCATAGGCCCAATCCAACTAGTCTGCCGCATGTCTAGCCTTCTCAAACCCGTCAAGCATAAACGCTAATTAAGTTAATCCACCGCATGATACAACTTAATTAAAATCTACACCACTCCTCACAACTAGACTAATCCACCGCATGATACGGTCTAGTTGTGAGAAGCTAAAAGCATGCATTCACTAAATAATGTCAATATTAATCATTACTCGTGGAAGCGTAACCGTATTCGGCAAGTTTGCCGAATCGGGGTCCATGAAGAAGGAACAAGCAAGTAAACGTAAATAAAACCTATCAAATTAAACCGAATTCTAGTCCACCGGATGACTAGCTCTAGAGTAACCCAAAGACACGCATCGCGCGCACGGTACCGGTCTGTCAAGGCCTATCTACATCTAATGTGCATGAACCCACAACATGTAACAATCTAGATTGATCTTAACTCGGCTATTATAAGCACATGATCTATTACGACAAGATGAGTATGAGACATTGAAAGTATGAGATAGATCTATAACAATATGAAGCCGAGCCTTAATCAATCTAGATTGGGCAATAAGAGTGTTGCAAATATATAAAATAAATATAAAAGCATGCAAACACATGATAACTTAATGAATCTACTAGATCTTGCCAAATCTAATAGAGCCGATAACTATCTTTATCCTGCTAAGCTACCAAGCAACGCCGCCGCCGCACGGCCATCGGTCGAGATAACTAAGCATAAATAAAGACTTCCGTCATCAAGCGGGACGCCGCCGGCCGCGGCCATCCGGTCGAGACAAACGAGACTACTTGCTACTAAGCAAACGCTTTGCCGCCGCGGCCATTCGGTCCGGTAAGCAAGGTTGCGGAACTTACGGAGGTCGGCGGATCGATGATTCCTCTCGAAGAACTTGACGACCGACAAAGGGACTCGAAGTTGGCGCGGGGTGGGTTGATTGTATTTGGTTGTGAACAGAGGTTTACAATGCCTAAGGGTTTATATTTATACCCCGAGACACGATACGAGTCCTAAAAGACTACGATTACAAGGGATAATTCCCTAAAAATAAAATAACTTTGGCTTCAAGTCTTCTCGGAGTCCTTGTTGCCTTCGTCAACGAAAACCTCCTTCAATCGGCAACTCACCTATTCTTCCCGTCTCTCGAATATTCCCAAAGTTACCGACCGCATCATATTTGCGAATCTTTAGCAAATAGCCGACCCGGCGCATACTTGCGAATGATGTATAGTTGCCGAATGCCCTCCTTTACCGAATAATTCCTCATTATTAGCATCTTGCACTGGCCTACCTGTCATTTGCGGTATCGACCAAAATCCAGTGTTGTTAGCTTCATTTTACTACTTCATTTTATAGAGAATTTTTGTTGTTAGCTTGATGCTTGAATTGACATGCATGATACCATACGGATTCAGTTCTCATGAAAGCAGTTAATCATTTCCATTTCATAGATACTGGAAAGCTAGAGTGACAGATCAGGAATGTCACTAGAAGACACAAGGGTTGCAACAAGTACGAGTATGCACTGAAATTTGCATAAGTTGCTTGCACCTTAACCCTGAGAAGAGACCAGATGCAAGGCATATAATTGAGATGCTTGTTCAAACGGAAAGTATGGACGAGTTTACCGAACAAGATGAAATAGAAAATGTGGACGAGTTTACACCTGGCGAACAGGTTAGTTTATCCAGGGTTATTGCTCATGGTTCTAAATTAAAGATTCATACCATACTCATTGATCTGTGTCTCTCTGAAAGTGTATATGAAGGACACTCACAGTGAATAAATCATCATAATTTGAATCCTGCTAGTTAAATCCGGGCGTATCCACAAGCAAAATTTCCTATGCTTACTAAAATGTGAATTCTATTCAATGCCAACAAGATAACAAATTGTGTTGAAGTGAGTAGGTTTTGTTTGGCGTATATTCAGTTCCAGGCTTCTTGGTTGAAGCTAGCACATGTAGTTTTGGATTACATGGAGTCTGGATGAACCATAGGTCATAGTGAGCTGCCTTTTGTTAGGTTCATGGGTTCAGTAAGTCGGTGTTGGCGCCGAAAGTGGTCGGATCACACACCAGCGGCGCCTTGGGCGCCCGGCCACCACGGACCGAAGAATACAGCTAGATAACCAACACACTTTTCGAAGTGAAGAGCAGCGAGTTTACAAGCAAACTAGCAAAGGGTAACCAATCGTCCCTTCGTGGCGAAGGTCGGCTAGTTTTAGAGCAAACTAGCAAAGAAGCCACTAAAGGTCTCGCCCGGAGGGAACCCGTCCGAGTAAGGGCGTCACCCGGGTTGCCCTAGGTCGGCCGGCGAGCCTAGGGCGCCATTCATGGTCATCAGATCAAGAGGTGAACAACATGTAGAGGGTTGAGAGGAAAAAAATAGGGTAAAGAGAGGTAGTAGAATGATTTGTTTGTCGATTGGATGTTGGGTTCTCAATCGGTCATGATCCTCTCATATATATAGAGGGGGGGGTGGTATTATCCTAGTAGGAAACAACTCCAATATTGTATCCCACGAGTTTCCCACATCAAAGATTGCCTAAAACGTGATTTGGATGCAAATCGGTTTGAAACTAGGCACGAACTGGCTTAGCCAGCTAGGCAACCCGGCTAAGCCAACATGGCACAGTAAATTCCAGGTGAAATGCTTCTGAAAATAATAACTAATTCATCCGAACTTCAAACGAGGCAAACCATATATGTTTTAAGATTAGCGCCACAAGAGGAACGCAATGATGAAGTCCATTATTGCATTTAAAAAATGTAGTTCAAAATCGAAACAGCCAAGCCGGCCCCAGCTGGTCCAAACCCCGAAAAGTGGTTTTCCTCGCCCATGCGCCAAATATGATGATCTGAGTATGCTCTCTGGCCACCTTGGTGATAGAAACATGAATGTAATACCAATTATGCTCACCAGACAATTTTGGGTGTCAATAGTCGGTGAAATATTTCACCAGATTCACGGCAACAAATCAGTTAACCTGCCACTAGTTTTGGTTATACATATATTGAAAATCTCATTAGACTTAAAAGTGGAGAAACTAGAGTTGTTACGCCATGCTTCTATCACTTGTTTGATCAGAATTGCATGTTGTTTTTCTTCCGAAGGAAGCTAGTCATCTGCTAATGTTTGTTTATTTTTCAGGTCATCTGAACCAACAGGTACTAGTGCCATTTTAAGGCCTTGAAGGCATGGCTACCAACAACATGGCTGCTAGTCTGAACCAGGAGATGATAGCGGATGAAGGAACGCTGAACGCTCACAGAATGAAGTCTTCTATTTCATTGCCTATTACTTGAGTCATGTTTAGGATTGCAACATAACATCTTACTGATCATGGATAATTGCAACTGAGTGTCGACTTTTTTAAACAAGTTGTGAGGCTGTTAGGTGCTTTGCTTAAACTTCTGTATTCTCCATAGCTCATATCGTTCTAGTTCTTTTTTTTTTTTGGGTTAGTTAGACTATGTGGTGAGTGGCGTACATAGTTTCAGGGGAAATTGAAAGCTGGAATATGAAATTTGAATCTTGGAAGAACGAGTAGCAATTTTTTTAAAGTTTGTGGCCCCTTCTTTTGTAGAAGAAAGTAAAGATATGCATATGCTCTTTTGGGACTGAACCCATTCCCTGCATGTTTTAACCGAACACAACAATTCAGAAGGAAGATTTAGTCACCATTCCTTAGTCCGAAATAGCACTTACCAACATGATACACAGCACACCAGATTTCCCTCATCTCATACATCTGATACAGCCACGAGTCCTTATCTGTAACATTATGCTTATCCAATAATGCCATCCATTTCCTCTCAATCTCTTCTATAGAACAACGATCATAAAGAAAACACCTAACAGCATCCTTCACATTTCCCCTCAAGTTCCTATCTTTGCGAGGAAGTATTGGGATCTGCCATCTTCCAAGTTCGTTGGGTGAGATGGGGCAGCTTGAGACTCTGGATATCAGGGGTGCCTTCGTAGCGACATTGCAGCATCAATTACCAAGCTCAAGAAGCCGCAATACTTGTGTGCTTGTACAATAACCATGGCAAAGGAATCATCAACATCTTACTCTTCAGCATCTAGTTTGCCAAACCTGTGCAAATCTTGTCAGCTAGTTGGTGTTGAGGAGTAATCAGGGATTGATGAACTGACACCATTTTTGTTAAAAAGATGAACTGACACCATTGCACACACTTGGTGTTATTAATTATGGTATCAGAGGAGTCAAGGCCACTCTAAAAGAGCTGAAGAAGATTACTCAATTGCGCAAGCTTTGAGTGTCCGGTGTCAACAAGAAAAATAACAAGGAATTCTGCGCTGCCATCTCATGTCATGTCCGCCTGGAATCCTTGTCAGTGTGGCTTAATTAGCAAGGGAAATCAAGGTTGTTTGAATGAAATATCGTCTCGGGATAAGCCTCTGCAAAACCTTGAGCCTTAAGTTAAATGGTCTTGGAAGTGAGGTGCCAGCTTGGATGATCGATCTGTTAGAATTTTAGGCACTTTCCAATAAATTTTGATTCGAAATATTTTAGGTAAAACATGAAGTTCTTTAGTGATCTTGTCATAGCAAAGTAAGTGCACATGTTCATGATTAAAACACCATTTAACATGAACTGAAACCAGAGAGCTTAGGGCGTACCGGAGAGGCGGAGCCGTGCGAAGGCACCGGATCGTCGTTCCCAACGGACTAGACATGCTAGTTGGTTGAGCTTGCTCGGTTGTCGTCGATCTAACTCGATGCCGTGGCGAGTCGGTGCAAAGGCTGATCCTCAAACGGCCTTCGGGACGTAGTAGGACACGGGCGAGCAGTCGCGTTATGCGCTCCCAAAAACCTGATCGCCCGCCTATCCCCAGCGAGGGGAGCGTGGTTTCGAGGCCTGCTCGCAAAGCTGTATAACTTTCGCAGAAGTCGTAGATAGGAATGCGTAAGAAACGCAGCAGCAGCAGGAGGAGTTTGAGATGAGGTTTTGAGGAGTGTTATGTATGCTTTATACAAGAAGGAGGGGCCATCTATTTATAGATGGAGATGATCCCTTGACAAACACAAGTTGGCCTTTTCCTTGATGGTTATGGTTAAGTAAGTTTCTTGCTTACTAAGTTACTTGATCAACAAGTAAGTTACTTGGTCCACAAGCAAGTCCTTACTTAACACTCAAGTAATCCAACTTGGGTCATATGTCATGTCTTCATTTGATGAAGAAAACATACCCCTAGTTGGTTCCAGAACCCTCCGATTAAGGGTGTAAAGTTCAACTCAAACTCCTCAATCAAGTTCAAGTACAATTTGAACTTCTCAACCGAGGTCAAGTTCAATTCGAACTTCTCAACCAAAAGTTCAATTTGAACTTCTCAACCGAGTTCAAGTTCAATTCGAACTTTTCGACCAAGTCCAATTTGAATTTGCCATACAAGTTCAATTTGAATTCCTCTCAATACCTTAGCATTTAAAATGTGCCTTGTAATATTATTTGATTTAATTGAATTATCATGAGCCTAGCCCAATTAAATCCAACAATCCCCACCAAATATTTCAAGGCACACAAGAAATGCTCTCAAATCCAACTCTTTTTTTGATATACCAATGTTTTAGGTGATGGAGACTGTTAAGTTGAACATCCATCTAGGATTAAGGCTACACTTATTTACAACTGAACAATGGACTATGCCTTGAATTGGCAGGTTTTGTGTAAATAAGCTTGACCAAAAAGCCCTTTACCGATACAAAGGTCAGAAATGCATCCTAATGTTTTTGGAGCATATAAGTCTTACTCCGGGCCTTTTTGTGAGTTTCTAGAGATCACCCAATCTCATAGACTATGACTAATAGTCGGACTTATATAGGTGTGTTCCTTAAAAGATGTTACGTAGGGTAACATCTTTGCTTCAAAAAGCCGGTCGGATCACATTAAGGTATAAACCAACCTGTCATACAGATAAGAAGAGAAATGCATCTCATTGGAATGAGCCTTTTACAAAGGTTCTCTTCTCTCAGTCATTCTATAGTTTGTTTCACCATCCTACTTCACGGGATCTTCGATCACATAGAACAGGTTACCACTATAGAATGACTCATGTGGGTCTCAAGCCCAATTCCATAGATGCATTGTCTATCACATTATGTGAAAGACCCTTTGTGAATTGATCTGCCAGGTTCTTAGCCGTTTGGACATACTCCAAGGCTATCACTCCAGAGTTTCTCATTTTCCTAACAGACTTTAGCCACCTTTTGACATGCCTTGATGACTTCATGTTGTCCTTAGAACTGTTCACCTTGATAATCACTGTTTGATTATCACGGTTTATTAGGATAGCGGTATCGATTTTTCAACTACCGCAAATCCATTAGGAGTTCACAAACCCGTTCAGGCCTCAACGGTGGCCGTATCTAATCTTTGTGAGTTACGCTTCCATAGTTGACCTCGTTAAGATGGTGCCGCTTGCAAGACTTCTAGGAAATCTGCGCCACCTCAAGTGTAAACACATATCCACTCGTGGCTTTTTATCTCATCGGCATCGGGAGATCCAATTTGAATCGCTATAACCCTCAAGTACCATTGGATACCCTAGATCATGAATCCCATAGCTCATGGTGCCTTTTAGATAGCGCATTACTCTCTCAAAAGAGCACACCAATGTTCATCTCCCGATTTGAAACAAAATCGGCTTAGTTTGCTTACAAAGAAACGAGATGTTAGGCCTCGTGAGCACTAGCTAAATACATCAACGAGCCAATGATCCGAGAGTATCTCGGTGATCTCTCATTATCCTTTTGTTTTTCCGTAGAATCACACTAGCATCATAAGGTGTTGGAGCAGGTTTACGGTTACTATACCCGGGCGACTTAGAACCTTTTCCACATAGTGGGATTGCAAAAGTGTAACACCACCATCACCTTCTCTTACTAGTTTTATGTTTAGGATAACATCGGCCTCTCCCAAATCTTTCATCTCAAAATTTTGAGACAAAAATTTCTTGACTTCCTTAATCACATTAAGGTTTGTCCCAAAAATCGATATGTCATCAACATACAAGCACAAGATCACTCCTTCTCCCCACCATAGCGACAGTACACACACTTGTTAGCTTTGTTCGCAACAAAGCCAAAAGATGTCAAAGTTCTGTCGAACTTCTTATGCCATTGCTTAGGTGCTTGCTTGAGGCCATACAAAGATTTCAATAATTTACACACCATTCCTTCTTGACCTTTTGCTACAAACCCATCCTATTTGATCCATATAAATCTCCTCCTCCAACTCTCCATTTAGGAAAGCTGTCTTAACGTCCATCTGATGAACGAGAAGACCATGAGAGGCTGCCAAGGAGAGTAGCACTTTCAATTGTGGTCAATCGAGCAAGCTGGTGAATAAGTGTCGAAGAAATCTTCTCCTTCTTTTTGGGTGTAACCCTTGGCCACAAGCCTTGCCTTGTACTTTTCAATAGTACCGTCGGGCCCTAAGCTTTTCTTGAACATCCACTTGCACCCTACAGGTTTGCACCCATAGGGACGATCAACAACTTCCTGTGGTACCATTAGACATAATAGAATCCATCTCACTCCTTACTGCTTCCTTCCAATAGTCAGCATCAGGAGATGAATATGCCTCTTCAATAGTTTTGGGTGTGTCATCCACGAGATATACAATGAAATCATCACCAGTCCTTTGTCTCTTGCTCTTTCTAGGAGCTTCATTGTTATTCTCCCCTCGGGACATTCCACGAGTATGGGTTCATTGTGTTCTATCGGCATGGTAGGGATAACATCCTTGATAGACTCTTGCCTAGATGAACTTGTTTCATCTTTCATGGGAAAAATATTCTCAAAAAAATGTAGCATCTCTAGATTCTATTATTGTACCAACATGCATGTCGTACCCCCCCGTAGTTTATTATCAAAAATCTATAACCAACAACGTGTATAGCATAACCCAGAAAGACACAATCAATGGTTTTAGGTCCAAGCTTACGTTTCTTGGTTATTGGCACATTAACCTTCGCCAAACAACCCCAAGTCCGTAAGTAAGAAAGTGTAAGCTTTTTCTTCTCCCATTCCTCGAATGGTGTTATCTCTTTATTCTTTGTAGGAACATGATTTAGGACATGACACACAGTCAATATTGCCTCACCCCACCATTCCTTGGAAAGTCCCGCTGTATCTAACATGGCGTTAACCAAGTCAGTTAGAGTAGGGTTCTTTCTTTCGGCAACCCCATTTGATTGAGGTGAATAGGGAGGCGTCCTCTCATGAATTATACCATGTTCCTCGCAGAATGAAGTAAAATCATTTGAGAAGTACTCGCCACCACGATCCGACCTAACATGTTTGATCTTTCTCTCAAGTTGGTTTTCTACTTTAGCTTTATAGATTTTGAAATAATGCAATGCTTCATCTTTTGACTTCAACAAGTAGATGTAACAAAATCTAGTGCAATCATCAATCAAAGTCATAAAATACCTTTTACCTCCTTTTGTCAACTCGCCATTCATTTCACACAAATCGAATGAATTAGTTCTAATGGTGCCAAGTCTCTAGCCTCAACGGCCTTATGAGGCTTGCACGCGTTGTTTTGATTCAACACATACATGGCACTTAGAACCTTTGACTAAGGAAAATTTCGAATTAAATTCAAACCAAAGCTAACCGCATCATACAACCAAAGTTGATGTGACAAAGCCTCGAATGCCAAACATTGGGTTTATCAACATTAAGCACATGGTTCACAACATTATTACATCCGTCGACAAAGACAAACGAAACAAGCCTCCACAATCATAACCTTTTCCAACAAAAGTCCCAAATTTAGACAATACACATTTATTGGATTCAAAGACTAATTTAAAACCATCTCTACACAAGTAGAGAGAGTGACAAGATTCTTCTTGATGGAGGATACATCTTTTGCACGTTCTTCAACCGTCTTGTCTTTCCCCGAAGTAAACTTCAGATCGACCGTGCCAACTCCGAGAACATGCGCATGTGAACCGCCCCCATCAACAAGGAGCAGTCCCTCCGCCGATAAGAAGAAAATAAGGAAACATCGGCACATACATGAGTATTAGCCCCGGTGTCAACCCACCATTCGGTGAATGACGGACTGAAAGAACTATAGGTAATAGATTACCGTACCTCAATGTTCCACCAGTCTCGCTAATCACTATGTTGGAAGATTTCTTGTCCTTACGGTCCGGGCACTTACCAAAAAGTGATCCGGCATCATGCATTTAACAGTTTTTTCTTTTCCTTCTTGAATTTGGTTGTTTGATTAGTCTTTGTTTGGTTCTGCGGTGGTTTGTTCTTCTTCTTCTTCTTGTGGGAGGTATTGAAGTTATTCTTACGCACCAAATTTGCGCTTGGAGTCCCAACAACTTTACCGCTGCGTGTGTCTTTTGCCCTCGCTTTCTCCTCAACATCAAGAGTCCCAATGAGACCAAAGAACACTTTGAACTCCTGCCTCTTATGCTTTAGAGAAGTGGCAAAATCCCTCCAAGAAGGTGGCGACTTTGCAATAATGCCTCTTGCCACAAACTTATCGGGCAACACACATGGAAATTGTTCGAGTTCCTTAGCCGGTGCACGAATGTCATGGGCTGTTCCACTACGAGCGGTCTTCAACCATCTTGTAGTCATAGAACTGTTCCATGATATACAACTCATTACCAAAGCATCGAAACACCAAACTTTGCCTCAAGTGCATCCCACAACTCCTTGCCGGATGGTAGTGACAAATAGAAATCCACAAGATTTTCAGCAAGAACACTTATGATAGCGCCTCGAAAACGGGTTATCGGCCGCTAGGAACATTCTCTCTTCCTCCGAAGTGAGCGGTCCCATAGGCTTCCCGTTTGCGACATGCATAATGTTCATAGTCATCAACCACAAAATCACTCTATCGCGCCATCATTTGTAATTGGAACCATCAAAAGGATTCGGCTTGATTGATGCGCAAAACCAGCGACAGAAAATTGCCTATCAGGTTTTTGGATTGTTAGAATTTTAGGCACTTTCCAATAAATTTTGATTCCGAAATATTTTAGGTAAAACATGAAGTTCTTTAGTGATCTTGTCATAGCAAAGTAAGTGCACATGTTCATGATTAAAACACCATTTAACATGAATGAAACCCGGAGAGAGCATAGGGCGTGCCGAGAGATTTGCGGGCCGGTCTTGGAGGCACCGGATCGTCGTTCCCAATGGGACTAGACATGCTAGTTGGTTGAGCTTGCTCGGTGTCGTCGATCTAACTTCGATGCCGTGGCGAGTCGGTGCAGTCTGCAGTCACTTTCGAACGGCCTTACGGGCGTAGTAGGACACGGGCGAGCGGTCGCGTTATGCGCTCCCCAAAAACCCGACGCCCGCCTATCCCGGCGGGGATCTCGGAGGAGCTGCGTGGTTTCGAGGCCTGCTCTCGCAAGCTCGTGGCTCGCGAGTCTCGCAAATAGGAATGCGTAAAACGCAGCAGCGGCGGGCGGGAGGAGTTTGAGATGAGGTTTTGAGGAGTGTTATGTATGCTTCATACAAGAAGGAGGGGCCATCTATTTATAGATGGAGATGTTCCCTTGACAAACACAAGTTGGCCTCTTCCTTGATGGTTATGGTTAAGTAAGTTTCTTGCTTACTAAGTTACTTGATCAACAAGTAAGTTACTTGGTCCACAAGCAAGTCCTTACTTAACACTTTCGAGTAATCCAACTTGGGTCATATGTCATGTCTTCATTTGATGAAGAAAACATACCCCTAGTTGGTTCCAGAACCCTCGATTAAGGGTGTAAAGTTCAACTCGAACTCCTCAATCAAGTTCAAGTACAATTTGAACTTCTCAACCGTGGTCAAGTTCAATTCGAACTTCTCAACCAAAAGTTCAATTTGAACTTCTCAACCGAGGTCAAGTTCAATTCGAACTTTTCGACCAAGTCCAATTTGAATTTGCCATACAAGTTCAATTTGAATTCCTCTCAATACCTTAGCATTTAAAATGTGCCTTGTAATATTATTTGATTTAATTGAATTATTATGAGCCTAGCCCAATTAAATCCAACAAGATCTTCCCAAACTCACAAAGTTAACATAGTTTAAGTCCTTGGGGAAATGAAAGAACTATGTATTCTACGTCTTTGTGTCAAGCCTCTTCAAGATGATGATGGTAAGCTTGATTTTTGTGTGTGGGTGAATGGAATACAGCAGCGCTTTTATTTAAACCTCAAGATCCTCGAGATTACTTGCAGCTCAAAGTTAAATGTATCCTTTGGATCAGAAGCAGTGCAAGATCTCGAGCTGCTGACAGCTTGCTGCTGTAGTGGGTCGACATTGAAGTTTATGGAGATAAAGAATCTCTCTAAACAAAAACTCAAGGTAGTCCGGCTTATTGGTTCCCATGACACTGCACTCAAGGATGACATGGGGAAGCAACTGAAGGAGCATCCAAGGAAACCTCCTTTGAAGCTGGAGGAACCGGAAGGATGCTGAGCTCACAGTGATCAATGTGCCGTCCCAGGCATCTACAGAACTCTATTCACTTATTTTTCTTTGTTTTCCCTGCCAATTTATCCTGTATTGCTATCCATCCTTCATGCTAGTGGAAACGTTGAGCTTGAGTTTACGTATCTTCATAAAGAATGTGCTGTGTTGTCTGTTGCATGTTTATGGATTTGACTTTTACGTTGGTGCTGTAATCGTTTTGGCACTAGCATTTATAGTCTTAGCTGACTTGACTCTAAGCTACCTTTAGGAGATCCTTATAAGATTAGATTCTCCTTTCATATATCTTAATAGACTATTTTCCTAAACTGACTCGGACTCGATATGGTAACTAAATAACAAGGCGACGATAGCTGAACGTCGGTGGCGGCCGCCGCGCTAGGGTTGGGGGTGCTGCCCGGGCGCCTTACCTTCCCTCCTCAGGCTCTTGCCGGCCCATTTATCTCACCAGGGATTACAGGCGACGTTGGACGTGTGACACACACCCTGTCCACTTTTAGATTGATGGATACGCGTTTGGGAATGGGGAATATTGTGGAGCAGGGAATCTTACTATTACTAATTGGAAGCTCCAACGAAGGCTCCACGTTAATTCTCACCGAATGCGCTAGAAAAAAAAAGATAAATCCTTAAAATTCCCACGATAATCGAAAAGATCTGTCCATCGAATTGATATGCCTGATCAACGGTGACCATTGGATCTGCTAAGTTTACCACATAATTACCCACCAATGCCATTATTATTATTTATAAAACTTAAAATATGGCCACAAAATAAAATACTACGTGGCAATGTATACTAAACACGTCTAGGGCTCTTTCACGTCCTTGCTGCCGCCGCCGGTGATTCCAAAAAAGCATCGACCCTGTCAATCTCAAATTCACCGGCAACAACTCAGATGAAGAACCGCAACTAGCAGTTCATCCTGCATTCCCGTGCTACTCTAACACGGGTACATGCTCTTCCATGCATGGTTCTTCCTGCCACCAGGCTATCCCAACAGAGGTAACCCTACCTATCAATCTAACTTTCATCAACAACTCCGGTTAACCTATTCCATGGTTCATCCTGTTGCCGGGCTACTACCTCCACAAAAAGGTAACCACGATCGTATCTTACCTTAAATAAGAATCAAAGTTGGAAAAGGCTGGACATTAGATTAGTTGTTCATTATTAATACATAGATTGTAAATTGAGATTTAAAGTTCTTATTCAACATCATAGATTATTGCACAGCCAGGGAACATCTTTGTACTTATGTGAATTGAGATTCAATGTTCTTATTTTATTGTGTTTCTTTTCTTATTCTTAAATTGACATAACTCATATGTTAAATTGGTTTCATGTAGTCCATGCAATCCAACATGTCGTAAATTACGGATAAAAAACATGGAAAATTACCCGGAAAGTGCTAGATCGAAATGAACTAGGAAAAAAAGAAAGTACTAAACAGAAAAGCCAAGGTAATTTTGATTCAGTAATTGCAGCATCGTTCCCTGGAATATTTATATCGGTTTGCACAATTCCTTGATTTTATAGGAAAAAAAGATAGTTGAGAATTCCCCTAAAAAGATAGTCAAAAAGAATAATAGGTAAAATATCCAAACAAACAAATCATCTACTTCTTACATGCCTAATCAATTGAACTTATTTCCTTAGGAGCAACCACGTTCTACGTAACTCCAACGGAGCCTCCATGTTAATCCTCACCAGATCATAAAAAAAAAAGATAAATCCTTAAAATTCCCACAATAATCGAAGTATCTGGCCTTTGATTTGATAGACACTAATCATCACCAATAATAGCCATTGGATCTATCGTAGTTTATTTAAAAAATTACCCACCACTGCCATTATAAAAAATAACCTAAAGTAACCCCTAGATTTATATATTAATTACCTAACTTTGCCATTATAAATCATAAAATTTTGTTTTAATTAATGGAAACTCACAACGTAACAGCTCAATTTAAAAAATTTTGCCTATGATCGATCTATATCTACAGCCTAGGTCTGTTTCTTTGGAAGTACCAAGTAGTTGTTGTCCTTTTGTTGCCTGATCTCGATCTCCTATTAATTTGATCTCAGGCGTACAGGTTTTTCGCACATCATCAGGAGCAGCATGCAGATTGGCAGAATATCCTACATGCGTACATGGTTTCATAGATGAGCTAGTTGGTACTGGATAGGTATGCCCACAACAGCTGAAACCGGTGGCGTCCTTTTGCCGCGTAATACAGGAGTATGTGCAATGCGCCGATGCAGGAGGAGCAAGGTTGGTTTGCCTGTTGCCACGTCGATCCTCACTCTTCAGCGCACGATTGAGACTCAGAGAGAAGACCGGTAAGTTGTGCACGCACCTACATATCTCTATAATCTAATATATATTGTCATTAGTATATTACATATAAACAAAAAGTAACATGCGTAGAAGATATATATATGCTGCTGCATGATGGAGCTCATGCACCACTGGCCCTAGAACATTAATGAGAATTTCGGCATCCCATCTACAGCACGATCACACGACATGCATCCAGGTCAGAGTGGGTTGTCTCGATGCAAAAGACTCGACAACAAATTAACCTCTAGCTATAATGTGACTGTGCTGACATCTGCAAACACAAATTCATCACTGGTCACATTTTTAACATATGCGCTCATGCACTATATCCTGCTGATGATCCAAGGCAATTCCCCACATGGGCATTACATTTATAAATGGATTAACATCAATATAAATTACTTAAACAAATTTAAATAGCTTGAGATTTTAATCAAGTATTTACACTATAACAAAGCAGTATAATAATTAATTCTGCCATTATAATATGCACATGGTCGAGTAGATCTTCTAAAGCTAATTTCTATGAATTCGTATCAGCTGGATATGTCTGAATATGTCTTAATGCATCAATCTTTAAATTCTCTCTTATAACATAAATAAGTAAAAATGCACTAGATCGAACTGACGTTGTTGTTTATTGCTTAGTGTGTCACAGGCATGGTATTTGTGTCAAATAAATCATTACTTAATAATGAGCAGGTGCTATAAATAATATGATTACCAATTAATATGGATTTCTAATTCAACCACCACACGTTGCTGTGGTTTTTTATTAGCAGGAATATATATAATGTATCCTGCCCTTAATTATTTATTTGAACACGCATACAACAATATATGTTGATATATATATATATGTTAAAATATTTGCTTAGAACTACTTGCCAATGTTCCATGTATGTGTATTTGTTCTCAATAGATACATTAGTCTTGGCCACACACAAATGCAAATAATTGTAAAGAAAAACTACTTCCTCTGTTCCAAATTATAGTTCGTTTTGGCTTTTCTAGATCTATTTCTTTTACTATGTATCTAGACATAGTGTATACCTAGGTGCATAGAAAAAACAATATATTTACAAAAGTCAAAACAAACTATAATTTAAAACGGAGGGAATATATCCTAACTTGATATATAAATATAATCAATTGTTGGTCCCTCAATAGAAAGTTAAAAACTCATGTTTATTAATAGGATTGGAGGAGGGAACCTCATGTTGAGCTAAAGCTAAAGAAAAAGTACATTAGAAGTCCTATAAAAAAAGTACATTAGAAGGAAGAGCAAAGAATGTTAATGCCAACATATAAATTCCTATATATTATCGGCACAAAAGAAATATTACTTTAAAAATATTTTTTAATGACTTAACAACCAACAAGGAAATATTATTTGAATAACCATATGCAATTTAATGATCCATGTATCCATAGTATAAACATATTGTCACAATATTTTATTCGTACAGAAAAAAAGTAGAAAAGTTATAATTTACAAAATATAGTATATAACCATCTTCTCTACTTACTGATTACAAAAAATGATCTTTGATGCAACGACAAAGACAACCTCAAAAACTGAACCTACAACGATGTTGCCAAGATCAAAAAGTTTTCTGTTAAATACCACATATATCGATCATATATATCAAAAAGCTACAGAGCACATCATGCCAGCCCACGAAGCCTTATAAATCAAATGACTGATACGGAAACATACATATGTTATCCTCACTTTTTCAAGGGTGAAACAAACGCACAAATAGTTTCAATGATGATGATGTAAGAGAGATATGTAAAAGGCGGATATGGATTAATCTCATTAGTTAAAATATATATTAATTAGATGGGAATAATTCTATTACTTAAAAATCCCATAATTAAATATTTCAACTAAATGCATATTGGAGATAAACAATATAAAGGAAAAAACTATGGATATGGATGGAAAAAACTTCAAATCAATATTTGATAGATTATCACAATTTAATATAAGCTATAGAATACCTATTATAGCTATTGTTTTAGAATTTTAGCGAAGATAAAAAGATATTTAATATAAGTAGTTCTTATTAGTTAGTGTCTCAACAGATTCTAACCCGTGCGAGAGCACGGGTTGGTGAACTAGTGTAAGAACAATTAAAATATATATGAATAAAAATGTCATATTTGAAGATGTACCTAACTTATCTAGGAGTAGGTGTGAAAAGTAAGCTTAGCCGCAAAAGGTAGAAACACGTGCATTAGAACATGTGTAGCACAAGCGGCGGGAGGGGGCCTCCGAGAACTTATTCCCTGACCGACCGCCCGTTCCCCACCGGACTTTCGGTGCCGCCACGCGCAGTAGGGTATTGCGGGAAGGAACAGGCCGGCATGAAAAACCTCCCGCCCGATACTCGCGTCGTGCGTCCGCCATCTGGCCTCCTCCCCCCCCGCCTGCGTTTTGGATTCAATTGCGCCCTCGCCAAGGGCCTCGGCGAGCAGGCGGAAACCATAGTCGGCGGCGGTGATGGCGAGCAGCCCGAGCACGAGGGCGTGGGGCGGCGGCCACAAGACGTCCGGGGCGGGAAGGTGAAGCTGATGTGCAGTTACGGGGGCCGGATCGCGCCGAGGCCCTCGGACGGGGCGCTGCGGTATGTGGGCGGCGAGACGCGGCTCATATTCATCTCGCGTGCCACCCCTTCGGGGGAGCTCCTGCAGAAGGCCGAGAGGATGGTGGAGGCCTCGGCTGCCTCAGGCGGGGTGATCCTCAAGTACCAGCTCCCCGGGGTGGACCTCGACTCGCTTATCACCATCTCCGGCCCCGTGGACTACAGACACATGATGGAGGAGTACGAGGAGCTCGCCGCCGCCGCGCCTGATGGCTCCACCAAGCTCCACGTCTTCCTCTTCCCGGCCTCCGGTACCGACGCGGGCCCGACCACAATGAGAGACCAGATGCAAGGCATATAATCGATATGCTCGTGGAAGAAACTACGAACGACTTCACCCGACCTGATGTAAAGGTAAGTGTGGACGAGCTAGTTTACACGTGATGAACTCGTCGCATACATTATATTTTTAGTTTTTCACTATATAATACCTACTCTTAGACGTCAACCTTTTATTCAACACATATTTTCATATTATTAAGCAAATCTTTCAACTTTGGAATTGACTTGGTCCACATGAAAACTAGGGCGGGAGCTTACAATTGTGATCGAGAGTTAAAATTATTTATGCCTTGATTGGTTAGAGAGACTTTTTTGAATTGAGACTTTAGATGGACTTTTTGAAATTGAGACTAAAAAAAGTCTCTTTTAGTCTCTATGAAACCAAACCGGAGGAACTTTTTTTCAGACTTTTTACTAAAAGTTCCTATAAGCTCCTCCTTGAGAGTCCTTTTCCATAGGACTAAAAAAAAGTCCTAGGACTACTTAACCAAACAGGGCCTTAGACCCTATTTAAGTCATGCTGGTTTGGTTGTAAATGATTTATAAGCTCAAGAAAGGTGTGGGCCCCACACAAAAAAGGATGGTTTATAAGTTTTAAGTAGAGGTGAACCAACTTATTGCTTATAAGCAGGGGTGACTTATGAGTTGGTTGTGTTTGGCAAAATAAGTCACTTATTTTACTTTTGAACTTATAAGTAGGTGACTTATTTGGAACTAAAATGTGGGCCTTAGTACACAGGCATTGCAAGTATTATCATTGCAGTGTGTACTAAAAAAAGGTATTATCATTGCATCATGCTGTTAGCATCTTTATATCCTTTTCCATACCATTCAGGAGTACCACATGCATATTGTTGCGAGTGAGTCATAGTAAAAGAATCGTACCTCATAAATCGTTGTTTTAAAGCTAAAGTAAATAAGGTTTGGCCATCTAAGTTTTGGCACCGGTACTCACTATCGACTGGCACATATAATAGTGCCAGCATTAAACATAGTATAAAACATGGGTACCTCTATATATATATACATGAGAAAATTTCTTTCCTGAACCTAAAAGAAGTTCGGCTTCTTTCCTTGATCCTTTTATATTTGAGGTTGCCTATCTGATCCGAAATACCAATTTTCTTCCTTATATGGCCGTTTCCTCAAGTTTGATCACAACGGTGTTAAGTGGGGACGAAATTGTGATTTTACTCCCTTAAGCGAAATAGGTAAGTTGAGTTTTCATATATTTCAATTCGAGGATTACTTAAGACTATTTTATCACGGTTTCATATAATCATAATTGCACTTATGATGACTTGAGACCATATGAAAATAGTCTAAATAATCCTCACAATGAACTACATGAAAACTAAACTTACCTATTTTGACTAGGGGTAAAATCATCATTTCATCTCCCACTTAACACCGTTAGTGGTCAAATCGACGAAAGAACCATACAGTGAAGGAAAGTTTAATTTTGGACGAAATAGGTAAGTTTGAATCTAAAAGGGCCAAGGAAGAAAGCCGATTTTTAGGGTCAAGGAAAAATTTTCTCCACACGATACACACGTGCTTGTCACCACCTCCAAACCTTCCCGCACTCTCCTCCTGGATATGGGAGGCGGCTAATGGAGTGGACGAGAAATGGTAATATATAGAAGGTGTTGTGGTGGTTTACCATTTAAGGGATGGTAGTGAAATGTCAAAGTTTTTATACCAAAAGCTATGGTAAAGACAACCCTTTACTAATGACCTCCGATATGGTTTGGTGGTAATGTGAATATTTAATGGAAATCAGATAGAAATTACAGTTTAATTAGAACGTCATAGTCCAACTGTTGGAAAAATGTAGCATATTGGCGGTTGGCTGCTTTTGCATCATAGTGTATTTTTTATAGCATCTGCTCCAAACATTTTTTAGCATTGTCAACAACACTTGATTTGTATTTCATAAACAAAAAATGCACCATTCCTTGGATCGGTACAGACTATGGAGCTCAACATACTAGAGCGTGTAGTATCTGGAAGCGAGGAACCGAGCCATCTAGATTTGTCACTTCTACAGAGCATCACAGATAATTTCTCTGAGCAGAGAAAAATTGGTGTTGGTGGATGCGGTGAGGTTTACAAGGTAACTACTGTTTTTATTGCACCACACATTCATGTTTGCTCATTGCACAACATTACTAGATATAATGGTTCACGGCCTTGCTCATAAGAGATATTAAACAGGGCATCCTTCGAAATGGAGTAGTTGCTGTGAAGAGGCTTTTCAAAAGCCGAACAATTAAAAGACAAGATGTTTCATCGTGAGGTTCAAAGTTTAATCACGACCAGGCAAGAGAATATAGTACGGTTTCTTGGTTATTGTTCTTTCGCAGAGGAACGTGTGTTTATATTCGAAGGAAGAACTATTATGGCTGATATACGGGAAAGGTTGCTCTGTTTTGAGTACATAAGCAATGGAAACCTTGAGAACCATATATAACAGGTACGACTTTTTGTTTTACATAATGTCAGCAGCTCTCCAATTCACATTAGAAGACAGCAGCTCTGACAGAGTGCTTGCACCGAAAAATTTGCCAAACAAAAAAATTAAGATAATCAACAATGAAAAATAGATTAAAGAGCGCAACAGAGAAAAAAAAAACTGATCACGAGTGAATTCCCTAATCACGGCCTTTTTCTGAATTTTAAAGCAGATTTGATAAATGCTCCAGTAAGTACTGACAATATTCTTCTATTGATATGCTTCCATATGGTCCAGTGACCAAGCATAGAACTGCACGCATTTCCATATGATATAGTTACTTTCTTTATCGTCACTTTTTTTCAAATCCTAACTTTTATATCCTATATGTGATGAGTAATTATGGACAGATTGTACAGATAAAAAACGGCAGAATTTTGTTCAACCCACAATTGCACATACACTGGGCACATTATTATTTGATGATTTTCAGATTCTAAAATACTCTTGATTCTTCATACACTTCTAAAGATGAATTGAGGGGACTTGAATGGCATCTGCGTTACAAAAATTATTGTGGGGATCTGCAAGGGTTTGCTCTATCTTCACAAGGAGAAGGATATCGTCCAAATGGATCTCAAACCTGCCAATATACTACTAGATGATCACATGGTGCCCAAAATTACAGATTTTGGTCTATCAAGATTTGATAATAATTCACATACTAAGACTTCATCACGTTTTATATCATTGTAAGCTACAACTAACACATTGTTGTTTATGATACTTGTTCTCTTACAAGGTCTTTATGTCATAGCTTGTCGATATATGTGTTCTTATTATGCAGAGGATATTGTGCTCCAGAATACCTTTCTAAAGGCAAATCATCGAGCAAATCAGATATATATAGTTTGGGAGTAGTGATCAAAGAGTTGGTGACAGGAACAAAAAAATCCAGCCCAATCTTACTAAAGTAAGAGGGATTTGTCAATTTTGCATATGTTCTCTTGTCATCACGATGCTAATATATAACCTTGAATGAAAGTAATGTTTACGTTGCATTAGGGATAACGCTAATATAGAAAATATAAATCAATAAAAAGTTACTGTTGAATTCTTACCTCTCATATATAGTGTCTACTTATTGTGAGTCATTTTGGTTGATTTTTTTTTCGAACAACTACCCAGCTACAGTTTGTAAAATTGATTTGGCATCATTTTGTTAAGAGCCACATAGGAATTTCATATGAACTTTATAGGTTGTTTACTTTGGAAACTGTGCAATTGACATATTCCAAACCTGCATTACTATAGCCATCAGCTGTATTCTTAAGTTGATGAGAACATATATACATGTCATTTAATTTGCATTAAATATTTTTGGTAGGACTTTAAATGGTTTGTGGAAATGGCAGGTACTTAGAAGATGGAGGCACAGGTGGACTAAATCATCCAACATACACACCTGGGTTATCAACAAGTGACAAAATGCCTCGAGCTGGCTCAAAGATGCATCCAAACCGACCCGACAAAGCGGGCGACATAGTAGACATAACACAAGAGCTCAACGCAATCGATAGTGAGGATGCCCAATTCGGTAAGCCCATATATATGTGTTTCCTGAACCTAAAGAGATCTAAAGCATCGATAGGCTGTGGTAAAGCTAATGCATCTTTAATTTCTCCATTATATAGGAAATCCCTTGCTTGGACGATATGCTTGGGATTGAGACACTGGAAATATGCTTTCCCTTTGAACTTGACCCTTGAGATGTCACAATCAACAGAGCTTGCCAACAATACAGATGGTTACATTGCCTTCATGACAAAGGCAAGGTCACACCGTTTCTACATAGAGCCGGATAAGGGCATTGTCCCACCAGATCTAAGTGCGGTGTCATCAGTAACAATGCAAGCACAGGTCAATGCACTGCCAAAGAATCACTACACCGAGGAGATCACTGTGCTGAGCACCAGAATAGATGGAGGTCTTACTGCTATGCATATAACCACCGTAACGGATGGAGGTCTTACTTTGCTATACATATAACTCAAGACATGTTCATTGAGAAGGAGGGTAATGTGGTTGATGAGGTGAATGTGATGATTGTTTTTGACGAACCACAATCGTATGATGAGGAATCCTAAAAGGATGTCTATGATTCACCGTGACTTATGCCATGTGAAAATATTCTGAGTATCATGAGTGGCAGAATCATATTCTTCTCTCTGTGTGTGTGGAGATTGGGATATTTCAAACACTTTAGCCCCATTGAGAATGTAAGCGAAATGAGGGAAAATTGAATGATTCACCTTTTGGAGGAAAGGAATGACAAAACCACATTTGAAATACAGGATTTAAAAAGGCTAACAACCCCCCCCCTAGCTACGCAGGCGACTCGGGCCGACCTAGCCACCGCCAAAGGAACTCCGGCACCGCCACCGCCGCTTCCAGGCTAGCAGTGGCGGCCCGCTACGGACACAAAAAGGCCAACCCGTAGTTTCACCTCCCCCTCTCCCCTTCCTTCCTCTTCGAGATCTGAGTTCTCGGCAAAGAAGGCGGCGGGCATGCAAGAAGCACCATATCTAGGGCAGTAGGTCATGGATCCAGCGATCCCCGCACTTTGAACCGCAACCCATGCCCCGCTTATGGCGGGCATTGGGCGAATGGCATGAAGGCCGGCGAGCACGGTAGCAGCCAAGTGGCGACCGGCGGTAATGGGCCAGCCGCCCTCCCCCGTACCTATTGGCCTACCATGGCCCACACCGGGTGGTCTGAGCCCGCAAGTGTTTGCCCGGCCAGCGGCAATGGCTGAGTGTCGCCCATGCTCATCCTCGAAGCAGAGCACGGCCTAGGCTCGATGTTCGATGCCATGGAGGGGTCGACTTTCTGTGCGCGCTAGACACACCGGCTCGATGTTCGGCTCCATGGAGGTCAACTTTCTCGTGGCGCGGCTTAGACACAATGGCACTCCTAGGAGTCCGTGCAACGGCTCCAATGTTCTCATCAAGGGCCCCTCGTGCTTGATCCGACCCCCACCCCAATTCCAGCACGAGGCCAGGGCACGCTGGCGCCTAGGTAGTCTCGCCATGCGTGCGCCGCCTATGGTGGCCGCGGCTGGGTGGTTTGGGCCGCCGTGTCTCGCAAGAACGGTGGTAGGCGATGCGGCCTCATCCGGTCCCCCGCAGCCACCTCGCCCGGGCTTGGTATTCAACTCCTGAGCGGACTACATCGACTTCTTATGAGTGCTCGCCATCGCCAACCCGACAAAAAGCGCTAGCGGCAACTCCAGCAGACCGGGAGGCTAGTAGGTGACAGTTGGATGGGCTAGGAGCCAGCAGGAGGAGGGCATCCTCACCATAGTGTGCGCAGGCCAGCGGTGTGCCGGGCCTCCTTTTGCAAAGCGTGGGCGGCCGCGGCCCCGGCCGGCACAACCGACGGTTGGGCGAACAGCGATTGGCCCGATGCAGGCCTCTACAACACCGCTCTCCCCTACATTTCTCGTCGCCGGCATTCCTTCCGCTGACCTATGGAGTTTGGGTGAAAACCCTGTCTGGCTGTTGCTCCAGGCCAGCGACGATGGCGCAATGGCGTCATATCCCCCCTAGAGGCATCATTGCAGACTCTAGTTTCCGGGTTGCAGATGGCTAGTTGGCTACCTGTGTGGATTGGAGAACTAATGGTGAAACGACGCCCGATTCCCCGGGCCGACAACGGCGACACCCTTTGCGCCACTCACCTTCTTGAAGGCATTGTCATGCTCCTCCACAAGACAACTTGCTGTGTGACAATTGGTGTGTACCTCCTTGCTTCTTGCTCCCCTCTTGAGTGAGATTGGCCTGAGCCATCAGTCATTGCGGATGTTTCGACAAGTGTCCTTCTCTAGCGTCTCTGCTCTGTCGGCGTTCTCTTTGATGGTGTCAGAAAATCTAATGCTGGGTGGTATTTCCACCACTCTCGCCATTCCCCTCCAAGGTTTCCTCCCTATGGACGGCGTTGAATGGTGGTACTTGGGTCCGAAAGTGCTTTATATGTTACCATCAGTTTCAAGGGAGGGCATGCGTGATCTTGAGCTTTGTGTCCATCACCACTGGTTTGTCCTCAGATGGAGGGCGGCAATGGAGGAGCGCACAGCTATGAGGAGTGATGCAAGGCATAATGGCCACGACAAAACCATCGAGTATGTTGTTTGGAGGATCGAAAAAGTTTCTGTCTCTGAATCCCTGAAACATTTAGTAGCTGTTCTCCTGTTTGTTGATCTGGAGAGAAATAGTTTGGAGAATCTCTGCCAAACACACCCTAATGTTCAGAGCAAATTGCAGAAAGGCTCAATCTAATAATCTACTTCCACTTAGATTGACGATTCAACACTATCCAAGCAGTTCAAAGAAAAATTTAAGAGAAATTTACGGACAGGGAACAGCCCTTTTACTTTTGGAGGATCGAAAAAGTGAAGTCTGAGCTCATGAAAACAATGCCTACAACACTGACGCGCGTGCTTTCTTGGTAACGAAGCTTCAGCTCAAGTTCACTACCCAAAATAACATGCATAAAGAAACAATGGACATATCAGTAACCTATTACTCAGCTTTGTTATGGTGCTTGAGAGAGGAACCCGTGGTTCGTCCCGTGGAACTGACGCGGTGAGGGCGTAGCACGTCGCCACACGAGCTCTGCATCTGCACCAACCATCTGCTGGGGCCTGCAGGTGGCCCGCTTGGCCAGTAGGGGCTCGCAGCCGGCCTCCGACCTGTACGTAGCCTGCGTGCACGTCGTCGACCTCCATGATTCGTACATCTTCTCCAGGTACATAACACAGCCTGTGTGTCCGTGGTGCCCGTCTGATGCGTTGCATTGCACGTCCCTCGCACTCCCTCCATCCCAAAAAGAGTGTCGTTTTTTAGTTTTTTCATACATCATGTTTTGATCATTCGCCTTATTCAAAAAAGTTTTATAAATATCATTTATTTTGTTATGACTTATTTATCATTAGAGATACTTTAATACTGATTTATTTCTTTTATAATTTAAACAAATTTTATGAATAAGGCGAAGCGGTCCAAACACGATGTCGGAAAAGTCAAAAATGACACACTTTTTTTTAACCTGAAATATTAACCAAGGCGGATGCGTGCAGTGCCAGCTCTAGGGGAGGGCAGACAGGGCGCCGGCCGGGGCCCATGAAGATGGGGGCCCAAAATCATATAAATCATTAGTACATGCAATTATCTATTTAGTATAAAATAAACTTTTTCATTTGAAGGCCTATAAGGATTAGCAAAGTAGCCCAAGCTGGCTCAGCCGTAACTTCCTTGGTCCATTTGTATGTATGTAACATCATCCGTCCATGATCCATTCATCCATCGATTGGAGCCCCAGGCCACGCCGTTTCGGTTTCGTTGAATCGCTGATCTACGTTCTTCCTTCCTGCCACCATCGTGGCCATGCCCTAGTGCCCCTACCTCACGTCCTCACCCAGTCACCACTCACCTGGCAGCCGTCGATCACAGAAGCGGAACGCAGTAAGACTTGCAGCAAGAAGCCAACGTCTCAAGACGCAATCACACAAGCCGATCTACTCCTCACGGTAAGCAACAAGACAAGGGTTATAAATTTCCCCAAATTAATTACAAGGATTATAGAATTCTTATTCAATGTTTCTATTTGAATATCGTAGATGTTACCTAGCAAGCATTTGTCAGGATCTCAAAAAATAAAAAGAAGAAAGCAACAAGAACAGGCCGCAAATCACAGAGGGGTGCTCTACATAAGTTTTTTTTCAGTTTCAAGTAATGTTGGGCATCAACATGTTGCAGACGTCAATGTCAATGAAGAGCATAATTTAGATGCTGAAGCTAATGCCAATGATCATACTAGGCTCCGGCAGATGATATTGAAACTGCACATATTGATGAACAAGAAGATTCGATTGCATATCGAATTCTGTTAACCATTCGGTAACAGCAGTATCAGCCGAAAAGAAGTTTCTCTAAATTGAAACAACTACATCTTATTTGAGGTAACTATAATGGTTGCTATTTTTTAGTTTTCATTATAACATTGTTATGTTTCATTGCCTAAACGTGTACAGTAAAGAATCCCTTATTCGAATACTATATATATGTATATATATAAAAAGCATAAGATTAGTTCAGTGCGCTCATATTTTCTTGCTTGCCCAAGGGTTCTTGAAATTATAGAGCCGGCACTGGATGCGTGAAGCTGAAGCTTGGCCTTGTAACGTCCGGCGCTTGCTTGCTTGCCTACACCTGGTGGATGGAGCTGGAGCCGATGACCCGAGTTGGAGCAGCAGCAGCAGCCGCTACCTGTCAACGGCGTTTACTATACGTCAATAGGTGAGTACGTTGATCTGTCAGTGGAACAATAGCAGTAGGTGAAAGTGCTGTAGAGTAGAGGTGCTATATGGTTGCATGTTACCGTGGCATCAGTGCATGCGGACTATGGTTCGAAACTGTCCAATGCAGTAACGGTCCCAAACTGTCCAGAATGACCAGAACCAACACATAGAAAGCGTGCATAATTGTTTGTTTCAATTCGAAAAAAGCAGGGGTCACCAAGTGAGTGTCGGTGAGTTCCATAATTTAATCGTCAGCTTTCAACTAATTAATCACCAGGCAAGTGGATTCGGTTTAGTCCTCATCAGCGTTTCACTGATGATCTGCGTAGTCTCATGCCAAGTCAAGATGCGTAGTACGCCACATCCGTGGGAACGGCACTAGCGGCCACAGAGAAATTCGATCAGTGGCCAGTGCAGGAAATAAAAATTTGCAGTAGTGCTCTGCGGAGAATCCCGGCGCTAGCTTTCTCCACACTTTCCTGCTCCCACCCTAATCTGTTTTATGGAACAACCTTGTGCATCGTAATAACTGTAACTGCATGTTGGCTCGGCCTCAGGTATTGCTGGAAGCAGCAAGTGAGTCAACCGTAGTCTCTGCTCAGTTAATTAGTAAGTCTTCTTCCCAAGGCCCAAATGCAGAGGTCCGACATACTTTTAATCGGCTCTCAAAAGAACATACTTTCGTTGAATGGTCGGGACTCTAAAAAACATACTTTTGTTCGCATCAACCTTGATAAGCATCATCTACATTATACTATACCTCACTAGTTCCACTTCCTTCTCCTTCCCTCTCCTCTCGCCATCCCTCCTCCAACGAGAGTGGCTATCTACAAGATTGCTTCAGGTTAGTCACTGACTCTGCTGCTTGATTATTCTGAAAGGTTTTAAGGAAGTATATTTGCGCCAGCTGGATCACCGTAGTTCTGTGTTAACTCTACCAAATCTAACCTGGAGACTTTTGGGCTCATCACATCACACATCACATATCAATACATTTCCATCAGACATCGGTGCAAAGGAGATTGATTCTTGATTGGTGTGGTAGCAAAGAGCAAGGTGACAAACCAGTAAAACATTTTTTGTGATACTATATATTCAGAGACATGTTTTCTTTTTTTTTTAGACATCAAGGAGTAATGTTAAATAGTTCGTGCACGTTTGTTGGTACTCTGCGCTCTCCTTTTTTTTTTTTTTTTTTGCCTCGCAAAGTGGGATTAGTAAAGAAACATATTCTTTCACTTCTCCTCCTCTAGTATAGTATTCTTGTAACATCTTAGCGCATGCTTAAACTTACTCCACACAATCCTGTCACTGAAGCCAGCAAACCACAACAAACAGCAGTCTTCAATTTCAGTCTAACGCCCTGTTTGGATGTCCGGTAATTGGGCCAAAACACCTGTAAATTATAGGCCCAAAATTTTTCCGACGCAGGTTGAATTCCATTGTTTGGATGAACGGTGAGCCCATTTATTTTACATTCGGTTTGGGCCAAAACCGACGGAAAAAAAACTGTGGTCTCCTCCAGCCCGAGAAAGAAAACGATATCTATCGGGCACATCTCCCGTCGGGGCCGAGCGAGGGTTTCTTGTAAGCGGCGGTGGCGCGAGCGAGAGGCAGGTCGTGGCGGGGCGAGGCCGCGGGCGCGAGGCGAGGCCACCCCCAAGTCCTTCGCTCCGTTCGGGCAGGTCATCGACGCCTTCCCCAACGGCGACGAGTTCGGCCCCTACGACGCCCAGCTCGACCTCAGCCGCGGCATCCCAAGGTAATCCACTATATCATCCCCGCACGAGAGAAATCCAATTCAGATCGTGTCGTCCAGACTTGACCAGAGATTCGAGCTTTTTCATCCGATTTCAACTCGGAGTTGAAATCCTGGAGCACGGCCGGCCGGACTAGGGGCGTCCCAGCGGCAGGGGCCATGACGCCGCCTCCGCCGCCGCCAGGGTCCTACAAGGACGCACTCGTCAGCAGCGCCAGCTAGGAGAGGAGCGAACAGCAATGGCCGCCGCCTTGTAGATGCTCGGGATTTCAACTCTACTCTGCTGCTTTTAATCATCAAATCACGCACGTTCCCGCCTGGAATAAGCTTTACTACTGACATGTTGATAATAATAAGCTCTCTGCTTCGCATCACCAGATGTGAATAATATATATTGGGATATATTCCGTTCGTTTGAAATTGTTAATCACAAGTAGAAGCCAGAAACCTCGTTAAAAAAAATTCTCGGAAAATCGTATCGATTTGCTGGCCGAGACGTGTAATAGAATGGGACGAGTAATCGTCTATTAAATTGATCGTGAAGGACTTCAACAAGCTATTTCCAGAAGCTCAGTTTAGTAAAAGTAAGATTCCAGACAAGGAGGCTCAACTAAAGGACCACAAGGCTATCAAATACATTCGCAAAAAAAGTGGTGTCAATTGGAACAGTGATGCATCAATAATTAACACAACAGATTTTTTTTTTTTGATTTAAACGGGGGGGACGAAAAGTCTCCACCTGATCCATTGCCACAGATGCCGGGGGTGAGCCCGGGAGGTGAACAAATAAGGCCGGGGGCCAAGTCTGTCGGCCGTAGCCGAAATTTACAACAGAAGAAGGGGGGGGGGGGGGGGGAAGTGAGAGCAGCGAGGGAGACTTCTTAGGTACTCGGCATCTCCACAACTCCAGTGAGCTTTTGCAGGCAGCTATGAGTCCCCCTTCGCTCGGGGGCTGTCGGAAGACGGCGTCGTGGCGATGCTTCCACAGTTCCCAGCACAAGAGGAGGATCAGAGTGGACTTTGGCTGGGGCCGGCACCGTCGGTGGAGCAGTGGTTTCCCAGAGAGCATCGGCCTTGGCAACATTGGCCGCCCCCCACCCAATCATGTCCCAGAACCTGGAGGCGAAGGGGCACTCGGATATGATATGGTCGGCTGTCTCCGAGGCCCCTTTGCAAAGCTTCGCAAACGTCCCGAAGTCGACAATCCTTTTCACCAACAGATTAGTCTTGCTCTGTATTCTGTTTTGAACAAGCAGCCAACCGAAGAACCGGACCCTTGGGGCGCGAATTGTTCCAGACAAAGTTGAAGGAGGGCGTCTTCAAGCCGCCTCGGACAGTGGCATGGTAGATCAGTTTGGTTAAAAGTTTATGTTCTCTGTCTTCCATAGCACAGACTTCGCACATCCGGCTCGAGTGTCAGCACCAGGTTCTCCATCTTGGACTCCAGACAACGCAGCTCTTGGGTCGCTCTGTTGGTCAGGCGGGGCTGAAGGAGGTTGCTCACGCCCTCCTCGATCACCTCCTGGACAGTGTCTTTAGACCCCACAAAGTGACTGTACAGCGCCGGCAGTGATTCAGCCAGAGGAATGTCTCCCAACCATCTGTCATGCCAGAAGGATGTCGCTCGGCCGTCCTGGACATCAACTCGCGAGATGCATCTGTAGGCAGGCAGCAGTCCACGAAGAGCTTCCCAGTGAGCACCCAGGAGTTCACCATGCAGATCAGAGATCCTAGTGTGCTGGAGTACCCAAGTTGCCCAAGCTGATTCAGTGGGGTGGTGGAGGCGGTGGATCAGTTTTAGAAGCAGGCAAGCATTCTGCACATCCAGCCTCTTGATGCCGAGCCCCCATCCTCTTTATCTTCGCAAACCTTCACCCAAGCCACGAGGCACTGCGCGCCCGAGACTTTGTCTGAGCCGCTCCAAAGGAATGCACGCCTCCGCGCATCAAGTTTGTCTCTGATTCCGGGCGGCAAGAGGACAGCTCCCATGATGTAGGACGGCAGGCCATCTAGCACACTGTTAATGAGAACCACCCGAGCAGCTGGGTTAAGAAGTGAGGCTTGCCATCCCGCGAGGCGTTTATCAACCTTGTCAATCAGTGGAGCAAAGGCTGAAAGGCTGAGCTTCGTGTTGGACAGAGGCAGTCCCAAGTAGGTCTAAGGAAATGATTCCCGTTTGCATTGTAGTATTTCAACAAGTTCACCAATCAATGTCTCAGGCACATGCATGGGCACCAACGTGCTTTTGTTGAAGTTGATTTTCAGTCCCGTCGCCGCAGCAAACTGTTCTAGGCATTGCTTCAGGCTGCGCACTCCTTGCTCTGGGCCTTCAACAAGATCGGGTGTCGTCCGCGTGCTTCGCAACACTGGGCACGGGGTGTCGTCTGCAGAGGGTGGCACATGGCCCCCCCCCCCTTTTTCTTCACCAACATCTGCAACACATCTACCACCAGTAGGAACAGATATGGGGAAAGGGGATCTCCTTGACGCAATCCCCGCTTGCAGGCAATCCATGGCCCGGGACAGCCATTCACCATGACAGCCGACATGGAGGTCTGTAGCAGCTCGCACATCCAGACACACCATTTTGCTGGGAAACCACGGACTTTCAGCACATCCAGTAGCCCACTCCAATCAACCGAGTCAAAAGCTTTGGCAAAGTCAAGCTTAAGAACGATTGTTGGAGACTTCCTTCGATAGCAGCACTGAACAAGTTCCGTTGCATAGACAAAGTTTTCGAGATGGAACGTCCTCGCAGGAACCCGGTCTGGTCTATGTCAATCAACCTCTGGATCTGAGCCTGAAGCCGGGCAGTGAGGACCTTAGTGAGGATCTTAACCGGGCAGTTCTGGAGCGACACTGGTCTGAAGGAGGATGGTGCAGTAGCCGGCGAGGTTTTCGGGATCAGCACAATGTGTGCTCTGTTAATTCTCTGGAGGTCCACTCTCCCCTCATGAAAGGCACCCAAAAACAGCATGACATCATGCTTAACTGCATCCCATGCCACCTTGTAGAAACCGGGTCCTATCCCATCAGGACCTGGGGCACTGTTAGAGTTCATTGCCTTGACTGCAGCCTTGGCCTCATTTTCCTCAAATGGTTTAGTGAGAGCCTCTCCATCCACCCCGGGGCAGTTGGAGTAGAGAGCTCCAAGATCAAAGCTCCAGCTTGTATTCACTTGGCCTCCCAGAATGCCACTGTAATATGCTGTGACAGCAGCCACTTTGTCCTCATGTGCAAAGAGTTGAACCCCGTCCACCTCCAGCAGTTGGATTCTATTTTGCCTCAGCCTGCCCGACGCCCTCGCATGGAAGTAGCGTGTGTTGGCGTCTCCTTCAGTCAGGGCCCGGCATGCTTGTTACATGCGCTCTTAATTAACACAACAGATGAAATTTGGGATGAGATAATAGGAGTAAGTTACATGCGCTTTTAATTAACTATAGTATATTGCCATTTCTATAATTAATCACCTTGTCATTTTATCTGCTAAAAATATATCACCTGATTCTCTCTTAAAATTTATTAGGAGGACTCAAAGTTAAGGAGGTATGAAAAAAAGAGTTTCCCATTGTACGAGTCGTTAGACCTGCTATATGAAGGTAAGATACACACTTTTTTCTCAAATCATGCTTGTGAGAGATACTTTATTTGAAGCTAACTTGAGGTCTTAATAGGACAAATTGCTGAAGGCAAGCATTGCTTTACTTCTAGTAAACCAAATGCTGCTGCAAGTAAAGGTTTTGAAGCTGCAAAGGAGACAACAACATGTCTGGACTTTACAAAGAAGAATCCATGGGCAGTAGGAATCAATGTAGGAGCTCGTTCTTTCCCATCTGATGATGAGGAACAACATTCTCCATTGAGAATTGATGAGCCTAGAACATATGATGATGATGAACAAACTCAAGGAATGGAGAAATCAGTTGTACAACGTGATCGACAGAAGAAACTCAAGGAATGGAGAATTGATGTCGATGCTTTTAGTCCAATTTGTCTCCAGAATTGCTGTCTTAAGATCCTAACGAAGATCCTCACGTCAAAGCTGCAGAGTGAGATCCCCAAGTTGATTGACATCCACCAAACAGGGTTCATCAGAGGTCGCTCCATCGCCGACACCTTTGTCTATGCAGTAGAGTTGATCCAAGTTTGCCACAAAAGGAAAAAGGCAGCAATTGTGTTAAAATTGGATTTTGCAAAAGCTTTCGACACCGTCAACTGGGATGGCTTGTTCAGAGTCCTAAGTGCAAGAGGATTCAACGATGTTTGGCTCAAATGGATGCAAGAGCTGCTCAACACCTCCAAATCTGCGGTCTTAGTGAACGGCTGTCCAGGACCGTGGATTCAGTGCAAGAGGGGACAGTGGGAGATCCCATCTCACCGTACCTGTTTCCGTTGGTCGCTGAAACATTGCAGTGCCTGATCGCAAACTGCGGCAGCATTCTTCATCCAACAGAACCTGGCTGACCCTGTGCAGTTCTTCAGTACGCGGACGACACACTCATTGTGTTAAAAGGTGAACTTCGATGCTGCTGTAAACCCTCAAAAGGATCTTGGACCAGTTCGCCTCCTTCTCGGGTCTCCACATCAACTACGCAAAGAGCACCCTAGTCCCTATCCATATGGACGACAGTTTGGCTACCTCTTGTGTTTAGGTACTCGGCTGCAAGAGAGAGGGCTTTCCACAGCCGTATCTAGGCCTACCTCTGTCAGTTAACAAGCTCCCGGTATCGGCGTTCACGCCTTACATTCAGAAAGCAGACAGGCACATTTCATCTTGGCAGGCACAACTGTTGAATCCAACGGGCAGAACGGTACTGGTGAACTTTGTGCTCGACAGTCAGCTTGTCTACCTGATGAGCTCTATTCAGGTGCCACAGTCGGTGATACAGCTCATGGATAAGAAGCGCAAAGCCTTCCTTTTGGTGTGCTAACAACTTAACAAGTCTGGGAGATCATCGCCTGCTGCCTGTCTTGTGGCATGGCCGTCGGTTTGTAAGCCAAGGACCTGGGTGGCCTCGGCGTGAAGGACCTCGGCACTCAGAACATTTGCTTGCTCATCAAGCTGTTGCACAAACTCCACCAGCCACAATCCTCAGCCTGGGCGCAGTGGGTACAGGGACGAGCTTCCGTTTCAACTCTCAAAGGAGACATTCATGGTGAACACTGGGAGGTGCTGCGCTCCCTGCTACCACTTTACCAGGCCATCACCTCTGTCCAGCTGGGCGATGGCAAGACTTGCTCCTTCTGGCAGGAAGTCTGGTTTGGGGACGAGGCCCTCGCGGACCTTTTCCCGGCACTGCACAGCCATTGCATCAACAAGGAGAGCACCGTTCGGGACATGCTTACTGATGGAGTGCAGCACAGCCTAGAGCCCAGGGTCAGCCGACGAGCATCGTCAGAGCTACAACAGATGGAGGTCATGCTGGGCAATATTCAGTTAACTGATGATCCAGACAGTCGTGTCTCCCCCTTCACAAATGCCAAGGGTTCCCTGGATAGCTCGGCAATCTACGGCCTCCTCATGGCCAGGGGCCAGCCGAAGGACGACAAGGCGTGCTTTGTCTGGCAGAGCTCCGCACCGCCCGCGTCAAAATGTTCATGTGGCTGTTAGTTAAGAAGAAAATTCAGTGCCGCACCGTCCTTCTGAAAAAAACATGTCATCCAAAGTGCAACGTGTGAAGTTTGCAATGCAGACAACGAAACACCCGAGCACATAATCAGTGGATGTGCTCTTGGCCGAGCATTCTGGGAAAGAATCAACTTGACACAAATGATTGGGCATGACACCTCGTCGCTTCACCAAATCCAGCCCCAACCTGGCTTCCCAAGTGAGGAGTTCTCAACCTTCATTGCGCTGGCTTGCTGGCAAATCTGGAAATCAAGGAACGCCAAGGTCTTCAGGGATGAAACGCACACCGTTGATCAACTACTAAGGGCGTGCAAGGCCACAGCAGAGCAATGACGTTTCAGGCTAAAGAAAAAAAAAAAAGCATGTTGCAGATAAATGGTGCCTTTTGTTTGAGGGGCAGTAACCCTGTAGCTTCCACTCTTATGTGATCAAATGTAAATAGTCCCTCAACCCGATCCCATGCTTTGATGTTGTAAATTTAACACTACGGGCTGTTTGAGGCCACCAATTATAAAATTCAGGTGAGGAACCCCCCCGTGACATTTCAAAAAAAAAAAAAAACTTCTCAAATTCAAAGTTGTAGATTGTGGCAAGAGATACAACTTTTTGATATAAGGTTCATTATTTTATTTCATATGAAAAAGTTATAGTTTATTCTTGACGCAACTATTTGAGAGATGAATCTCTTAAGACGTCCACCTCTATTAAGACCGGTTTTTAGAGACAGACATCGTAAGATACCCACTTTTTTGTTAATCGATTTACAGAGGCGGGTGACCTAAACCAACGGTCTTATCTTATTTGTAAATAAATTAATAATTAACAGAGGCAAATGTCTTAGGGCGCTCACCTCTATAAATGATTAACGAAGACAAAGCAACAAAAAAGTTTGTGAAAGCTACTTTTACTCCAAGAAGTCCAGTTTTTTCCTCTTCGACTCAGTTTTAACTTTGACCTGTAGCAGTATATTTTGACATTTCAGCAGTATGAATGACCATGGTTCGAAACTGTCCAGTAGGACCTGTATGAATGGTGACATGCTAGGCAGATTTCCCACCAGACATCATCCTGGCCACCAGCGCACCAGGCAACCGAAATCCATAGTTTTCCCCTAAAAAAAAAGAAAAAAAATCGATGGTTCGGATCTTATGCCTATAGAACCAAACAAACCCGTAGTCATGGTTTGAAACTGTCTAGGACAAGCACAGAAAAGTGTGCATATTTGTTTATTTTCTAATCCTATCCTATACTCCTATAAAAGCTAAATCCCATTAGAGATTTCTCTTAATACGGAAACTATCCACGTCAACAATCCACTAGAAGTTGCAATTATAGCCAACTAGCACATGTAATTATGATAGTTTTCTCTTGATCCACTACCATGCATTTAATTGTCCACAATGATGTGTCAAACCATCTACCAAAATTAATTTAAGATAGTTTACCTATAAAAGCTAAACCCTATTAGAGATTTCTCTTAACATGCAAGCTATCCACATCAACAACATTGCAATTATAGCCATTAGCCAACTAGCACATGTAATGATAGTTTCTCTTCATCCATTGCCATGCATTTAGTTGTTCACAATGATGTGTCAAACAATTTATCAAAATTAATTTAAGATAGTTTTATTCATATAATATAACTATAACTATAAATATAAATAGTCTAATTTGTTTAAATTATTTTAAAATCCCCGCAGCAAACACGCAGAGTATTCACCTAATTCGGAAAAAAAAAGCAGGGGTCACCACGTAGCGTTGGTGAGTTTTATAATTTAAAATTTCAAATCGTCAGCTTGCAACTAATCAGCAAAAAAGTGGATTTATTAAGTCCTCCTCGGGGTTCCACTGATCCACGCTGTCATGTCGTGTGAACGGCACTAGCAGCCATCGAGAAATTATTTTCCTCCATCAGTGGGGCACTGGGCTCCCACTTCCCTCGTAATTCCCGCGGCCGCAGGAAATTCAAATTTGCAGTAGTTGCAGAGAATCTCGGTAGTTTCCTACACTTTCCTGCTCCCACTAGGGCATCCGTTGCATGGACGTTTCCAACTACGAATTAGATCCAAAATTAAGAGATCACCTATTTCATATTATCTGATGGATGAGATAAGAGGTCAAATCAATCTGATACTTTGTTTTTTTTTCAGCATTTAGGAGGGACCCTAAAATTCATAAACAAAACGTTTATTAAGGGTACGTGTGGTGCATTTTACATATGTAAGTACTAAGGTGCAGTCCGGGAGGAAGGGCGTGGTAAGAAAGATGAGGAAATGATATGATCAATCAGAATTTATGCCAATGAAATTCACCGTGCCAAAGAGCAACTACAGGGGCGGCTTGCAACCCTCTCCAGGGCGGTTCCCCGTACGCCCCAGTAATCGATTTGTAGGGGGTGGCTGGTGATTGAGCCAAAAGAAATTTTCCCATTGGTTTTAGAAGACAAGTGGCTAGCCATGTGTTGATTTGAAACTTTCTTGCTCTTTTCTTCCTTGGGTCTGACCTACAAGCAAAGATGTAGGCTTCCACGTAGGAAAGAGCCGCCCCTACACCAAATTCCGTGTTTCAAAATTCGAAAAAATAGCAAAACATTCTTATTTAATCGCACCTGCGCCACCATGGGGGTTCGAACCCACGACCTCGGCCTCGCGCGATACCTCCCATCCACTGCACAACACACTCACATGTTTGTATATCTCATTTCGGACCACCACATATTATACAAATCCGGTGAAAATTGACTATTTGAGGCCCTAAACGAATTCAAATGAAAAAAGTCGTCAACTACAAAGTTTCATAACTTTTCAAGATCTACAATTTTCATTTAGTGAGTTTCTCCTCACTGTGGGCACAAAATACCGAAAACCGAAAACCGAACCGAAAAAAACCGAGAACCGAACCGAATAGTACCAAAACCGAATAATTCGGTTCTGTTGTTCGATTCCTAGTGGTGAGGGGAACCGAATTTACCGAGGTATATTGGTCGGTTCCTCCTGGTAAACCGGGTACCGAACTGGTACTGAATTTACCGAAATGTCTTTGAGTGTGATTTGTTGTTATATTATTAATTGTACTAATGTAGACTATTATATTATGTATTTGTGGTATTCTACTCTTAAACTTCTACATGTATGTATTTGACACCATAATTGTCTCTTAAATCATGTTAAAATTAGCTTTTAAACATGCAATTACATGTCTCTTTGATTACTTCGGTACTTTTTTTGGTAAATACCGGGAACCGAACCGAAAGTACGAAAACCGAATTCCCTCGGTACCAATTTTTCTAGGGAACCGACGGTACCGGTTTTTTGGGAACCGAATTTACCGAGGAACCGGTACCGAACCGATCGGTTTTCGGTAACAATCCGGAATGCCCAGCCGAAGTTTCTCCATCCGAGGTCGTTGATGAAATTTGAATTTCAAATTTGAGAGATTTGAACGTAGTTTTTGTATGATAAGATGATTTCAAATAAAAAATTAGTCAACTACAAGTTTCATAACTTTTTGAGATCCACAACTCTTATTTAGAAAGTTTTTCCATCCGAGGTCGTTTGAAAAATTCAAATTTTGAATTTTAGACATTCAAACCCCACATTTTGAGGCATCAAATAAAGTCAAATGGAAAAGTTGTTAACAACAAAGTTTCATAACTTTTGAGATCTACAACTCTTATTTAGGAAGTTTTTCCACCCGAGGTCGCTTCGAAAAATTCAAATTTTGAATTTTAGACATTCAAACCCCACATTTTGAGGCATCAAATAAAGTTAAATGGAAAAGTTGTTAACAACAAAGATTCATAACTTTTGAGATCTACATCTTTTATTTAGATCATTTTTCCATCCAAGATTATTTTTAAAAAATAATTTTTAGTACCTAATTTTAATATTGGGCATCTAACCGTAGGGGGTGCCTCAATATATAGAAACGCCTACAAATTTTTAGTAGGGGCGGTTCTATTGAGCCGCCCCCTACAAATAGACATACATTTGTAGGGGCGGCTCGTAACAAAAAACTGCCCTTACTAATGGATTTGTAGGGGCGGTTGTTCTTGTGGTGGGCTAGACGACCACTACTAGGGGCTCTTTTGTTAGAGCCGCCCCTACTCAAAAATAGGGCGTTCTTACCGTGGCTCTTTGTAGTAGTGATTGCCCGGACATAGCGTGTATGTAGATTGTTGAAACCGGTGCCAAGGGTGAGATGGAGCAAGCCACCGGAGGGTTTCCTCAAACTAAACTGTGATGCTTCTTTCATCCAAGAGGACATGACAGTACTGTGGGGGTTGGGGGTTATGGGTGCTCATGATGGCGGAGTTGTGATGACAGGCGAGGGAGAATCAACAATATTCTAAGGGCATGTACAACCGAGAGATGGGGGTCGCCTTGGAGACTAGAATCAGCGTAGAGACAGGTTGAAAAGGAAGGTCATACAACTCATAGACGCGAGGTCGTCTCTAAGCGGTTTAACGCTATCTATAGCTAAGATCAATCATGAATATCAATTTGTATACCATTGTGTGGCCGTTTGATAAAAGATTGTTGAAGCATAACTAAGATCACTGCCCAACACGGCGCCTCGACCACGACCGAGGTTTCCGGGTTGTCGGCGTCGAGAAGTTCCCGCGACCAAAGGAGTGACCACTGTGTGGGCCGTTTGATAAAAAAGATTGTTGAAGCATAACTAAGATCACCGCCCAACACATCGCCTCGACCACGACCGAGGTTCCAGGTCGTCGGCGTCGAGACATTCCCGCAACCGAAGGAGTACGCCGGGGATGCCGCCGCCACCGCCTTCGCCGCAGCCGCCGAAGATGCAGCAGCCGAGGTGCCCTTCCTCTTCTTGTCTCTAGCAAGCACCTCGCTCTTCCTAGCCGAGGCACTCAACATTGCAGCTGACAAAGGATTTGGCGTTGGTGAGGAAGAAGAAAGGAGCTAGCGGCGAGAGGAAGAAGAGAGGAGCAGGCGGGAAACTTCACCTCGCGTGCGCCCAAACTTCAATTCCACGCTCGGGCGCCCGGGATCCGTTCGTCGTCGTGATGGGGAGACGTCGCCATACATCGGTGCCCACCTCATCTTCTCGCGCCGGAGAACGGGATGAGTCCGTCGCCTCCCAAACGGACGACGTGCTCGTCTCCAGCCTTCACCGGGGCGTTTTGAAAAAATACACCGGAAGCGACAGGCGGCGCCCGATGTAATGTGTTTTCCACGCTGAATTAAAAGCATGCATGTATGGCACGTAACATGGGAATCGGCAAGGTTATTTTGGAAACGGACGCGATCAATGTTCAGCAAGCTTTACAAGTTCAAAGTTATGACTTGAGGCCCAAAGGGGGTTTGATTGAGGAACTTAAGTTCTTGACTTGTTTAAATTTCAGTGAATCTGTTTGTAAGTTTATGGTTCGAGCTGGCAATAGGGCAGCTCATGTTTTGGCAGGTTTAGGTTAAGGATGCATCGAAGGCGAGGCACTAATTACTAGCTCCTTCCCTGATGATGTTTTTTGTAATCGTGTCTAACAATTTGTCAGTCGAGTAATGAATCAGCTAAAGTTCAAAAAATAGTTTATGGATCTAAGTGGCACATCTTGACTAGTTTAAAAACTGCTCATAAATTTAACTCATCAGGAATAGTCGGAATGACTTATAATTTGAAATTGAGAGAGTTGTCTCTCTATGTATATTTGGCATCCTGAATACTAATATTATT
This sequence comes from Hyparrhenia diplandra, assembly GCA_015847255.1. Taxonomy (NCBI): domain Eukaryota; kingdom Viridiplantae; phylum Streptophyta; class Magnoliopsida; order Poales; family Poaceae; genus Hyparrhenia; species Hyparrhenia diplandra. Next base: position 176,716 of record JADLZK010007785.1, on the reverse strand, counting down.
ATTTACAAATTTTAGTTAAGCTTGAGATAAGTGGATGAAACTAGAATAATAGTAGTAGTCGCTTGATGAAACTAGAATTATAGTAGCACTCGCTTTGATATTATTCTTTATAAATTTAATTAAGTCTGTTCCATCCTCTCTCATTCGACCAAACCCATCAACAACGCAATTTCTCTCTCTCTCTCTCTCCAAAACCTTGACCCTCACCTTCACTTCACGCGTGCAGGTGACCTGGGGCTTAGGGTTTAGGCGCATGCCCTGCAATTATTTTAGCTGCTTGTTGCCTCGGCGTCAGCTTTGCTGCAACCAGCACATGCACGGCATTGGAGACGGAGTAGGTGTGGTCAATGCCTAGTCAACTAGCAGGCCTTCCTCTCTTTGGGCCGCCAAATGCCCAGATAAAAATACTTTTGTTCGCATCAATATTGACAAGCATCATCTGCTCCTACCTGGCTACCTCACGGTTTGCTGCCTTCTCCTTTAATTTCCTCTCCTCACCATCCCTACAACGAGAGTGGTCATCTGCAAGATTGCTTCAGGTTAGTGTCTCTGATCCTCTTATTCAATTCTCGAAGGATTTAGCGAAGTTTATTTGCGCTTGCTGAACCATCGAAGCTCCTTGCTGAACTAGAAAATGAAGCGAGTGCTTCGCGGCGCCCTACCATTGCAGTGCCTACAACAATTCACATCAGAAGAAATAGGTCATATATAGTGTCCACACTGTCTAGATTACAAGAAATGAATTCAAGTCCCACATAGTTCTTGTAAGTTCTGTGTGTTGGTGCACCTGTATAAAAGGAAAAGTATGCTTCTTATCAACTACTATGGATGAAAAATTCCAAACTGGACAAGTTTCTTTTATGATAGTGTGTTAATGTGAATTCAATAGTTAAAATTAAAACTCATTGGTTGCCTCCAAATTTCTTTAATTTTGATCTGGATTGGTATGTTTTTTTTCATCATGCCTTATAGTCATTTGTCATAAAATGTAAGCCCTCCTAAACATATTTCCTTGAAAATCAGAGCTTATTTGATACCATATGAAGAAGTCTTACTGGATTTTTATTGTTACCATGAAGTTAGGCTTGATGTTAGAGACACAGTAATTTCCTTGGCATTAATGGCATAAGTATGCGGACAACGCGGTAGTATAGGTGCCTAAGGAACGGCCATACTAAAAGAAACAAATTTGCTAGTAATCACCTAGGTAGTACTACTTGCAACACTGCTTATTAGACGTTTGATGTCAGGTAAATTTGGCTAACACATGCACGAGCTGCACACAAGCTCATTACATATTTAGGATTTCCCAATGATTTGGTTGAATGGCCGAGGGCTTTACTCCATACTTTGTTTTGAGTGAAATGCGTCATGGGTCCCTTAAAACTTTTCTCCACCGCTCATCTGGGTCCATGAACTTTTGTTTTGCTCATCCGGGTCCATGAACTTTACCCCACCGCTCATCTAGGTCAAAAACCGTTCAAACCACCCTCCAGGCGGTTTTGGACGGCGGGTTTCCTACAATAACCACAGTTTTGTCTTTTACTTATCGATCAGCTGCTGTTGTACAAATCCAAACTTAAAGATCCTGTAGATTAGCTACAGTGCATATATGAACCCACCGCAGCTACAGCTGCCAAATAAGTACAGCCGATCAAGCGGATAGTTTTTTGTAAATTTGCAGTGTAACACTGTAGGCCTTTGCTATGGTACACCCAAATGACTATGAGCCATTAATTTATTTTGATCGGACGGTTACAATCACTTATGACCTCTTAAGAGGTAATATGTGAAATATATATTTATTCAATTTTTCTAATTAACGGAATAAGATAAATAACGAAAGTTTTGGTATAATTTTTTTCTAGATATATGACTGATGCATGTGTGATCTGACAAATATGGTATTTTTCGTGACTATATATTTTTGATTACCATGTATTTTTGTACGTGACTTACATATGTGTAGTTGTGTACATATATACGTGTTAGTGAGTGGACGGTAACGTGTGTACGTGTACGTGACTTACATGTGTGTGTGTGTGTGTTAGCATGTGTAACGTGTCACACGAGAGGCCGGTAACGTGACTTGCATGTGTAATTAGAGTGAGTGTCAAGACCTGCCCCTTACATGTGGGCCCACCCCATGCCAGGCCGGCTAAAGGAGAGACTCCAACTACTTAAGCTGACCAGGAGGCTCCGAAGAGGCCATCGAAGAATATCAGAACATTGCATTCCTTTACCTTTACCTTGAATATCAGACTCCAACTACTCCTCTCTGTACCCAGATTCTCCTCTCTCTATCCAGATTTGCTACTTGAATCAGGTTACTTGTTAGTGAATCCAGTTGGTTGCTAACAGTGAGTCAGTGTTTGAAGTGAATTACTGTTTGAGGAACCAATGCGTCATATATTCACTGGTTTGTATATTATGGTATAGATTTATGTGATCTGGCAAAATAATACTACTAGTAAACTAAGGGCAATACTTGCACCATGCTTCTAGTTTTAGCAAAATAAGAGTACAATATTTATTCCAATATATTTTTGGTAGTGGCAAAGCTAAAGTAAATTGAAGAGGATATACAGTTTATCTCGTAAATGCATGGACTTGGACCATAGGATGGTACATATTTGATTTTACTCTATATATTATTGGACCCAAAGCAAAACAAGAGATCATCATCAACTACAGAGTATATGGGATATGGCTTCAGCTTCACCTGTTGTTACACTGTTGATGTCACTGTAGCAAAACCGAACCCGTCCTCCAAAACCGCCTGGAGGGTAGTTTGAACGGTTTTGGACCTAGATGATCGGTGAGGAAAGTTCATGGACCAAGATGAGCGGTGTGGAAAAGTTTAAGGACCCATGGCGCATTTCACTCCTTTGTGTTTTTCGGGTGAGTGAGGCTGATGTGTAACTAGATGATCTTGAGCAACAAAAGTATGTGAAAGCTCTACTTTGACTCCGATCCAGGAAGTCCAGTTTATTCCTCTTTGATATAGTCGGTTTTAACTCTGACCTGTCACCTAGCAGTATATTTTGACATTTAAGCACATTTCCAGTAGCCATGGTTCGAAACTGTCCAATGTAGTCATAGATTGAAATTGTCTAGGACGAACACAAAAAACCTGCATAATTGTTTGTTTTCCAATTCGAAAAAGAAGCAGGGGTCACCAAGTGAGTGTCGGTGAGTCCTATAATTTAAATCGTCCAGCTTTGAACCAATCACCAGAAAAGTGAATTTGATTAAGCCCTCCTTGGGGTTCCACTGATCCACGCTGTCCTATCGTGTGAACGGCACTAGCGGCCATCGAGGCCATCGAGAAATTATTTTCCTCGATCAGTGTGACTAGCACTTCTCTTATGCCCAACCTGTTTTGTTATTGGGCAGTGGTTGCAGAGAATCTCGGTAGTTTCTCTACACTTTCCTGCTCCATGCCCAAGCTGTTTTGTTCTGCTAGCCACACCAAGCTAAGGGCCTGGTTGGGACAGCTATACGGTCGATGCAGAGGCTGGTATATTTTTAATATATTTCATTTTTTTAAAAAAAGGGTTTGGTTGGGCTCCTCACCGGCTCCGGGTCCTTCAAAAGAAGCTGCACCAACGTTTTATAGGATGTTGTTTTTTTAGGAAAAGTAGAGAAGCCGGAGCTGCTTTATTAGTCCTCCAAAATGACTCCGGTTCCTTCAGAGGAGCCCCGTCAAATAACCCTTAAATAGGGGATCACATCCGTGGCTATAAACTTTAGATCCAAAATTAACAAAATCGTGTCGCCGGTTTCATATTACCTTATGGATAAGAGGTCAAATCAATCTCATCCACTGATTTTTCTAGATAAAAGATTTGATGACATAAATCAGAGCAGGCTGCTGTACACTACATATTCTAGGACTTCCTGAGCTTCTCAAGCTATCAAAACAAACAAAGTACATCAGTCTAAAGACATATGCATAAATAAACTCCACTAATTTTTTGGAATATTAGATACATCAGCCTTCAATAACCAATCATGTACAGCAGTGTGACATTCCAGGCCTTGCTCAGGGTTGACAACATCCCGGTTGTAGTAGCCAAAGGGGCTCGTATGCTGTTATAACATTGGCCCAGTTTGAAATACTATCTGCAACTCCAAGTAGATACATGTTCCACTGATGTGCTATGTTGTGACGTAAGCTGCTGATGTCACACAAAATGGATGGAATGACACCATACAAAGAGCATCATATAGGTTGTTGGGCAGAACTTATTGCGGCCCATCCTGCAGCTGATCTTTGTTTTGTTTTGAGAGAAAAAAAATACTGTAGCATGCTTAAAAGCATGTCTAATAAGCTCAAGGAACAGATAGATGGAGAGTCCGTGCATGGAACTTTTGCTGCCGTGGGAACTCATCTCTCCGCTCTGCTCCAAGATGGACGACAAATGGCACAGAAGGGGTGGAGATCTAGAGGATAATGGACAAAGGACTGGTTTTGGGTCGACACGATCCGGGCCATCCCAAAGGGCCCAAGCCGAACCAAATGAATAAAACTGAGAAAATATTTAACGGTGCCGCTAAGCGTTCGGACGTCCGATGGGATTAAGTCCCATCGACCGACACTTTCTTTACCTCTCTCGAAGGCTCCCCGAGTGAACAGTTGAGAGAGGCGAAAGCGAGGCGGTCCGTGCTCCCGCCGGGGCGAGGCCGCCGTTCCTCCCTCCCTCCGGCGGGCCTTTGGCCCTGAGGCGCGGGAATGGTGGTTCTCTACCCTACGGTGTAGATTAGGTCCTAGGGTGTCTAGGTCTAGGTTTCCGGCGGCGGCGGCGGGGCGCTACCATGGAATAAAGTCCTCTCGAGCTCGTCCCCCCGTCTCGATAGTGCTTCGCCTCCGCTATTTGCCGACGTGCTCGTGGAGGTGGAGTCCGTTTTACCCGGCTCAGATGCGAGAGTCAAGCCGTGTTCGCCCCTTCTTCGGCCATCTTTGGGTGGCGGGCGATTTGGCGGCTCGGGTCAAGGATGCAAATACGGGCGTAGGGTGCCGCGCTTGTTGGAGTGCGGATCGAGCTTCTTGTTCCGGCAAAGCGTCGTCGGGCGAGCTCGGCCCAGGGATTGGAGGAGCTCGGGTGTACCCCCGCCGATGTACCTTCCATGGCGATTCAATCCCGCCGTCCGCGTCGGTGGCTACCGCGGCTATTCAAAGCCTTTGCGCCGATAGGGTTCTTCCAATTCTTCGGTGGCCATGCGCCTTTCTTTCCCGACGATGACCGGCGACGGCTTCACGGCGGGCGAAGACGAAATCGGCGACCGGGAAGCACGGGGTCTAGGGACCTAATTGTAATATCTTTTTTCCGAGGGGCCTTTGTGCTAGATGGTCAAGACAGTTGTCCATGTATCCTTCTCCTTTGTACTTGTATGCATACGTGTGCGGTTTTCCTTCTCGAGCAACTCCAACGGTTTGCCATTTGTGTTTGGCATTCTCAAATTTTTGCAAAAAGCTCCAAAACTCTCTCCAACAGTTTGGCATTTGGGTTGGCAATTTAATGAGCGTTGGTAAAATCGGTCATTTATGCCGCATTTATACGCCACGACGTTTGGCATTCACGACACATCCGTCCGTATTAGAAGAGGTGGAAGGGCATAAACATAATTTTGTTTCGCGCCGGGGTTTTTGAGGTAAGTTTTCAAGAGGTGGAAGGACATAAATATAATTTTGTTTCTCTTTCGGGGTTCATGTAAGTTAGATCTAACTTTGGCAAGTGAATTATCGCCAAACCGCTGGAGATGAACTCTTTTTGATTTGGCATTTGGATTTAGGAGTTGGCGAAATCGAGGCGATTCTTAAACCATAAATGAAAACTGTTGTAGTTGCTCTAAATACAGGTACGGTTTGTGATAAAAAAAAAAAAAGGTCCCATCGGACGCCCCCACCCAACTTGCATGGCCCCGCCACACCCGCTGTTTGCACAGCCCCGCCACCTGCCCCATGCGTGGCTCGCAAGGGAACCGCCCCTCGGCTTCCACACGCACGGATCCTGCCCTGTCCCCAACCTTGCCGGAACCCACACCTCCGCCCACCGCCAACTCGCACTCCAACCTCGCTGGAAACCAACATCGACAAAACATCTAATGCCACGAAGAAAAAAAAAATATGAACTGCAACATCGAACAAAATCTATTGCAACATTGGAAAACCATCTGTTGCAACATGAAAAATATGCTACAAAACTAATGCAACAACGAAAAAAGCTATTACAACATCTAGAATTCATCTAATGCAACACAATAAAATATGAACTGCTACATCGAAAAACTGTACTGCAACAATAATAAACATCCACTGCATATGAACAAAAATGCTGTAACAACGAAAATAAAGAACTGCAACATTCAAAGACCTACTACTACAACACCGCAAAAACATCCGTTGAAACAATCCAGAAAAGGAGGAGGAGGAGGAGGGCCTGGATCTTGGCTTCCTAACGTCGCTACCGCTGCCGAGTTCCTCGATTCGCCCTCCGCCGGATCTGAAGCTGTTGTGCCGTTGTTGCTCTGCCCGGGCTGGTGGAGGCCCTCGCTACCGCTCCGCCCATCGGGGTGGTGGAGGTGCTCGCCGCCGCCACCGCCACTCCGCTCGTCGGGGTGGTGGAGGTGCTCGCGGCCTCCACTGCTGCTCCACCCTCCCGGATCTGGGGGCACTTGCTGGGAGAGCGCCGCGCCAGTTTTGGGGGCTCAGGAAGGAAGAGGACGCTGCGTCGGGTGGGTGGACATCGACGAGGCGAGGGAACGACGCGGTGCCGCGCCTCGCGGAGCATCGGCAGGAGGAGCGGCAAAAGGAGCAGCAGGAGCCGCGGACGCACAGAGTAGCGGCAGGAGTAGCGGCGAGGCGAGCGAGGATCAGCGGCAGCCGGCAGGGGAGGAGCAGCAGGGTGGAGCGCTCGAGTGAAGACGACGAGGGACGGGCTGATGCGTGAGTGGAAGGGATAAGAAACTGGTGGACAGGAGTGAGCGGCGGGGCGGCGTCCTATAGCGTTCGGAAAAGACAATCGTCCGGGTTACAGCATTACCGAATATTTAATTATTTATTAGGTGTGCTGCTTTGAGATACGTGCAACTTTTAGAAAAAGGAGTACAGTTCTCTTCAAAAACTAATATTATTCTTTAGAAATTTAATTAAGCTTTACATAAGTTGATGATGAAACTAGAATTACATTAGTACTCGCTTTGATATTATTCTTCATAAATTAGAAGAATAAACACCGGAGTCCGCGTAGCGAACGGAGCAACATGCTCTCTCCAAAACCTTCACTTCACGCGGATGCACCGCAATTATTTTACGTGCTTCGAGGCTCGGCCTCAGCTTTTGGTGGCTTTTGGTGAAACCAGCACATGCACCGCATTGGAGATTTGGAGTAGGTGTGGTCAATGCCCAGTCAACTAGCAGGTATTCTCCCTTGGGCCGCCAAATGCCCAGACAAAAATACTATTGTTCGCATCAATCTTGATAAGCATCATCTACTCCAACCTCAGTATTTGCTGCCATCTCCTTTCCTCTCCTCACCATCCCTTCAACGAGAGTGGTCATCTGAAAGATTGCTTCAGGTTAGTAACTCTGATTTCGTTATTCAATTCTGAAAGGTTTTACGAAGTTTATTTGCGCCATCGAAGCTCCTGGCCACTTTGTTCTGCAATGTATGTTTGGTCTGAGCATATACATGTGGATTTTCATCACGTACTACCAGTTGTTGCCTTGTTGGTCAGAGGAGCTTGATTGGTGTGGTAGCAAACAGCAAGGTGACAAAAAAAAAAGTAAAAACCTAGGTGACAAAAACAGTAAAACATTTCTTTGTGATACTATATTCTCTCTGTTTGTCATTTTTTTTTTTTCTGGCAAGGAATCTTGTTGAAGTTCATGAGGCGTACCCTTCGTTTTAGGACGACTCTGCTATTTTTGTAATTTTGTCTCATATTTCGATTAGTAAAGAGATGCTGACGGATTCTTTCGGTTCTCCATTCTCCTCTTAGTGCATTCTTAAACCTATCCAAACAATCCTGTCTAGGCAGCACAACCCCACAACAGCAGTCTTTGATTTCAGTCTAATTGAATAAGTATTCTGAAGTCATGCCTTCTCGTTCTTACTACACATATATTTCGGTTCTCAAAGCTTTCTACCAGTGGACCAGTAATATGTTTACGAAATTTCAGTCAAGGTTTGATTATTTCCTTTTCACAGTGTGAAACTAGTCCTACTCATTCCTATGTTTCTGATGAACTTCCCGCTCCAGATCCGTGTTTATGCAAAGTCTTCCTTGATAACAGGGGCGGACCCAGTACACAAAGGAGCAGCGGCACATGTCCCCACTCAAATTCTAGTTTTCAAAGAAAATATACCAACTTTCATGTAGCTATAGAGGTCCATCAGTAAAAATCCAACACTCATTGTGCTAGTTTCCGTAACCCTGCTCATGGAACATTTTGTTGCTGTCCGACATCTATCCTCAACCAATCCGGTATCCAAATCATATAGCAAATTGGTACCACCCTCTATCGCAAATATAGGTCATTTGGGCTTTTCTAGGTATAGATATACGATAGATCTGGATACATATATAGTAAAGGTTGTGTACCTACAAAAGTCAAAACGACCAATAAATTGGAATGGAGGGAGTACAACTCAATTCAATAGTGACCAATATGACATTACCTTCTCATGAAATTGTACTTGAAATAATGCCAGCCTTAAGCAGTAGAATTAATTGTTTAACTACCAGGCTACATGAATTCTTCTTATTGCAGCATTATTGATTTTTTTTTACATTTCAAATGATTAAATTATTTTGATGGTCCATTGTCAATCCAAAGATGACACTTGACAGCAATGTTTGCTATTGTGTAAATATTGAACTTGCATCCTTCGAAAAGTTCCCCTGGGTGAGCGTATGAAATTCCTTTTGTTTCGTTTAGTCTTTTTAAATTGGGTACACTACAAGAGGTTAGGCCTTCTATATCTTTTTATGATGACCTAAATAATTCCTACCCATTCCCCATATTATCATAATTTTTGTAGTTGTCATATTGACTTTTTATTTGCCACTATAATTTTCTGAAATCTCTGGAGTGGTCCCACATAGCTGAGTACAATAGATGTTGCATAAGGGTTTTGAAACTCTGCACTGGAAGATAATGAATCATGTCCCTATTTTATTAATAAATACAGTAAGATGAGAATAATATGTGACTTTGTCAAGATTGTATTTTTGCAACTAATGTTTATACGAGTAGATTCAGCGAAAAGTTCATAAGGTAGGATTGTGTGAATCCAAAATCACCGATACTTTTTAGTACTGGAGGATGTATATTAATTGTTCATTAGTTACTCATTGTCTTAAATCAGTTTTTAAAAGTGATACTAAATGTAACAGATATATGAATTATGAGCGACGAGAAACGACACAATACAAGGGAGGTCCCAACAGATTTCCCATGGAAACTAATTGAAGACATTACAAATGGTTTTGCGGTGGAGCAAAAATTGGTATTGGTGGATACGGGGTGGTTTACAAGGTATTGTTAATGATTTTTTGCTTCTGTCCTTTCGGTTTCATCTATCAATAATGAAATGCCTGTAATCAAATATCTGAAACAGGGAGTGCATCCAAATGGACAAGAGGTAGCTGTGAAAAAACTTCACCACATGCCAGATTAGACGAGGATCAATTTCAAAATGAACTTCGAATCCTTACTAGAATTTGTCATCCAAACATTGTCCGGCTCTTTGGGAAAAGCTACATAGAGCAAGATAGATGTGTCGAACACCAAGGCAAACTAGTGTTTGCTACAATGATAGACAGGGCAATATGCCTGGAGTTCTTGCCCAAAGGCAGCCTTGAGAATCATCTTTCTGGTATGATATAATTTCGTTTAGTATATGCTAGTTAGTGTTGATCTATAAAAAATGGTAGGTACATCTATAATAAATCTCTTATAAAGTTAAACCCCACTACAAGTCTATCTCAACATACAAGCCATCCACATCATCCCTCACTAACTATCTACATCATCTCCCACTAACTCTCAATCTCTTAATGTAAGCTATCCACATTATCTCCACTTAATTTTATTCTATATTCTATTCTATATCTCTTATAAAGTTAATCCCCACTTTGCAAGTCTATCTCAACATACAAGCCATCCACATCACCCACTAACTACATACATCATCTCCTACTAATAGCCATGTCATCCCACTAACTTTCAACCTCCTAATGCAAGCTATCCACATCATCACCACTTCATTTCATTCAGATTCTTCGTAATTCCTGCAGCAACTCACGAGGTATTCTAGTTTGATAGAATAATTCTGCAAACATGTGTCATTTGTTTTCTTCTACAGCTAGATGGTCTGGACTCCCTTGGCATGTACTTCCTTGGCCTAGTCGCTACAAAAATAATAAAGGGGATTTGTGAAGGTTTAAAATACCTTCATGGAGAAAGAATTTACCATCTTGACCTCAAACCTTCAAATATATTGCTTGACAAGGATATGGTGCCAAAAATTGCAGACTTTGGCTTATCAAGGCTCTTTATTGGTACTCGTCAATCTCATACTACACGAAATCTTCTATGCACTCTGTGAGTTAAATGATCCATTCATTACAGATTTGTCCCTCATTTTTATTCTTTTTTTTATTAAAATATTAGTATGTTTGCATTGCTCATACACATGTGATATTTTATATATACACTATGACAAAAATAATTTTTGTAGTGACACCTTTTTTTTTCAATAGAGGCGCTCAATCTACAACCATTTCTAAAAATAGTTTCCAAAACGGGCCACCTCTAGAAATGTATAAATAGGGGCGGCAGGTAGAAATGGTCCAATCATTAAAGGCAGTTCTAGATCTATGCCTCTAAAATGAATTTCTGTAGGCGGTTGGATCTCCCGACTTATAGAGGCAGCTGAATCTAGAGCCTTCTCTAAAAGCATGTGCAATGATAAAAAAAATTCAAATGAAGTCGGTAGAAGACAAACTTCATATCAAAGATGTATATCTCGTTGAGATCTACAACTTTTTAGTTGACAACCTTTTCATTTGAAATAATTTGGATCTAGCAAATTCTGTTTGAAGTTCTCACATGTTGAAATTCATTTTTTTTTTTACTTTTCCTAATGACATCGGTTGGAGAAATGATCAAAACCATAGTTATAGATCACAAAAGATATAAAATATTGCAATTGATAACTTTTTCATTTGAAATAATTTAGGGTCCCAAAATATAGTTTGAAGTTCTCACATATTGGCATTTAAATTTTTTGAACCACCTCAAATGGAGAAGCCAAAAAACAAAAATGTAGATCTCGAAGAGCTATACAAACAAAAACTAAAATGTAGATCTCGAGAGAGCTATACAGTTTTGTAGTCGATAACTTTTTCATCTACGATTATTTATCCGAGGAAATTTATGTTTGGATTTCTCACATTTGAAATTCAAAATTTTCAAATAACCTTAGATGGAGAGACAACCAATGAAGTTGTAGTACTTTCGGCGATATTTACAACTTTGCAATTGAGATCTATTTTATTTGAATTTGTATGCTAGTATATAACACTTATATGTTAAGACAAGACACAACAATACTATAACAAGTATAATATTGCACAAAGTAAAGACTAAGTAAAGTAAGAATAATATATTGAATAAGTAAAGTCTTACAAAGAAAGGAAAGGTACAAGAGCTATACGGACTCTGCTTGAAGATAGCTCCAAAGACCCGAGCAAGCTCGACTTCGACTCTAACTCCCACGCTAGACTAAACTACTACTATGAGAGTGGAACTACACTAATCTTCACTTGTAGCTTGAATGCATCATAATGGAGGGGGGGAGCTTGTATTTATATTGGAGGTGGAGAGGGTGTCACGTCGGTGATCCGTGTGTTTTCATCGTGCGTCCCTTGGATCCACCGCCTCCAAACCGCCTTAGAATGGAGGATGGAGATTATTTCCCATGTGCTTTGCATGCAGAGAGCGGTAATCACTTGAAGCTGAGCGCGTTAGGGTACATAAGGGGTTGGCCGACCCCCCCATGACATGTTGGGCCCACCACTTCCTTCTAGAAGGTATCCCCACGTGTCATAGTGGAAGTTGCATGCTTTGGCTACGTCGGTTGCTTCGTTGAGGCCCCGTGAATCCATGTGCTTTGATCTTTCACCCTTGAATGAAAACACAACTATGATTGGAGGGTGGAAATTGACTTTGGGAGGCTTCTCATGGATCCCGCCACCTTGGCATGGCCTAGAGGGTGCATTCCCCGGATCATGAGACCCCCTAATGTAGGCTTACTGCTCAATTTTCTCCATATTGCTATGTCCTGCAAACAAATACCTAAAGTACAAGTGGAACTCATTATTGATAAAATATGATCATGTCATGTTATTCTCCCTTTGAAATCGAGGCTATTGATGGTGTATTGAGTATGTATTTTTATGACATTTCCACTGTCAACAAGTACCTGAGCCACTTGTCAGACTTAAGGAATCAGTTGAAGAAGCCCAACCTGAAGTTTGGAATGCCCTTGAAGTGGCAACTCAACCTATAGTTGAGTCAGTCCCTGAAGGACACCATCTAGAAGATGGAAATCCCAACGCACCGTGTGCACACCATCGCGTTGGAAGATCAGAACACCCTAGCTCAATGGTTATGGGAAATCATGATGAGCGGGATGATGATCATGAGGAAATCGCCACTCATTATGTGGAGACAGGAGAATCATATAATAGAAAGACCACTAATGTCGACATAGACTTTGCCTCAAAAATTGCTGATTCAATGGATTCGGATCCTGAACCAAAGTCCATGACAGAGTGCCGGAAGCGCTCAGATTGGGATAAATGGAAAGTAGCAATTGAGGCAGAACTGTGCTCGCTTTACAAAAGAGATGTCTTTAGGCCTGTAGTCCCAATGCATCCAAAGGTCATCCCTGTAGGATGCAAATGAGTCTTCCTCCGGAAGAGGAATGAACATGGTCAGGTGGTAAGGTATAAAGCGAGGCTAGTGACACAAGGGTTTACATAGAGACTCAGTATTGATTATGATGAGACTTACTCTCACGTCATGAGTAGCATAACATTCTCGATATCTTATCTCTATGGCGACTAACTTGAATTTAAAAATGTAGTTGATGGATGTTGTGACCGCATACTTGTATGGGTCACTTGATTTGAAATTTATATGAGTCCCTGAAGGACTCAAGATCCCTGAACCAAATCAAAACCACATTATGTTCAGCGTCCGCCTGCAGCGGTCGTTATACGGTTTGAAACAATCCGGAAGGATGTGGTTCAACCGATTGAGTAACTTCCTCCTGAAGAGGGGTTACACAAACAATGATGATTGTTCCTGTGTGTTTATCAAGAAATCCCTGAACGGTTTCTGCATCATCTCAGTCTATGTCAATGATTTGAATATCATCGGTATCACAAAGGACATTGAGGAAGCAATGGCTTACCTCAAGACGGAGTTCGAGATGAAAGACTTGGGTGAAACCAAGTTCTGTTTGGGCCTGCAGCTCGAACACCTCCCTAAAGGAGTATTTGTACACCAGTCTACCTAAACAAAGAGGGTAGTTGAAAAGTTCAATATGGACAAGTGCCACCCTCTTAAGACCCCCATGGTGGTCGGATCCCTTGAAGCGGATAAGGACCTATTTAGGCCGAAGGGAGATGATGAGGAAGTATTGGGACATGAAGTTCCATACCTAAGCGCCATTGGAGCACTAATGTACCTTGCAAACTGTTGACACTGCTTAACGACATCACTAATATAACAACGGTGCCACAATGCTATAAGAGCAATGACACCAAACAGTGCTGTGGTATATGAAAATTACTTTGCCACTAATAAACTAGTCAAAAGGGAACCCATACTTCTAGTAAGACAGGTTGTCAATCCATCTTGTGCAACTAGAAAGTATATCAAGGCATAGAAAGTATATCAAGGAAAACTTACTAATGAGTAACTATCATCACATGCTATTGCTAAACTCTAATTAGTGCAAACATCTAGCTATCATTGTCAGCACTACTACTTCATATCGTACTCAAGGAACATCAACTAGCAAGGATTCAATAATGAGATCTTCACCTTCTTCGCGACACACATCCCACCATTCACTATACATGGGGGGAGGATTACAGAGGACTCAATAGGGCTGTAACCCCTACGATCTACCCCACGACCCGGCATATAGAGGGCATTTGCAGATATAACATATATAAGCACCACGCCTACATAACTTATAACATCTATCTTGCACGTTACAAGATGAAGGATATACAATCCTAAGCATTCAATCCATAATAAATATCTAACTCTACTAGACATATTAAAGCAAACAATAAATAATGCAATAGATAATATAATAAAGATAAAGAACAATGTCATAGATAAACTTGAGTAATAAATATATCCAAAGATATAAAATGTACCTATGGAACACCTTGGATGTATCTGAAGTTCAAGTCTTCCTAGTCTTAGATCTCCTTCTAATCTACTACTATGTAGCTAATCTCTCTAGAACTAGAACTACTCGGAAGATCTAGGGTTTGGGGCTCGGACTTAATCTCTGGAACTCGGTTAACCGAATCACGATCTTGAATTATCTGAATTAGAGTTTCAGGGGTGAGGTCTGCCCTTGCTTTTATAGCCCCATAGGAAGAATCTCAGCCCTTGGATCAAATCGACTTGATTGGACGGCGTAGATCTACTCCATAGATTGGTTGTAGGAAGATTCCGAAGCGGGACACGTGTCTCCATAGGGGGTACCGCACGGCCCCACATGTCGTCAGCCGGGCCCCACACCCCGACATGTGGGCTCGCCTTCATGAGCTATCTTCTTTTGTCCTTTAGACCCTTGGAATTTATACTAATCGCCTTGATTTGGTCCTTTTCTTCCGTTTCTCTATTTCTTCTCTTTTCTCTCTGTATTCTACTGTTTTTCAGAGTTCACCTGTAAAATTGAGTGTGCAACAAAACTCATGAAAATCATTAGTATAAACCCTATCTTCTATTGTTCTTGTTCTCATATGTTCTATCATTTCATGGTAAAAAGTTGACGTTAACAACCATCAATAAGCTCCCCCAAGCTTACCTTTTGCTAGTCTCTTAGCAAAACATATATACTATAAGACAAACTTGGATCAAGAGTTGCTATGATACTTTCATTCTTATAGAGTACACATGCTTTCAAAAAGAAACTCTACTTCGGATCGGATAAAAATTATTCTGACTTCAAACTCACCCTTATTACCTTCAACTATGGAGCTTTTACTCTCACTTGGGTCTTGAGTAATTGAACGATAGAATAATCAAATCAAGCACTATGTCTCAAGTCTTTGATCAACTAATATTCCGAGTTTTTATGGATTTTCAAAATAAAACTCAAAGCTCTCGCAATGAATGGCACTCTCAATCTCTCAGTATGTGGTATTTATGTGTCCTCACTAGGCATGAATAGTGTTATGCCCTCTCTCTTGAGTATGTAGTATTTGTGGAACAAGGCTGAGTATATTAAGCCTTCTCTCATCTCTCTTTATCACTCACTCTCTAAATATGGCTTATGTGGAGCTCATAGGAGTGGCACTCTTAAATAATATAGCATATCTGTAAAGGATATATTGCAGTTCAAACCATGGATCCATAGAGAGTTCAAATACCAAAATAAGAGTAGCGGTGTATGGAAAGTATGATGGATAGGTGTATATTTGGTGGCTAAAACTAATTCTATTTTTACTCCTTCAAAGGTATAAACAAATCACTCTTTTGAAACTTGGAAATTTAAGAGAACTTTGGGCTGCATACTTTTCTCTTTCTTTCTTTCTTTTTCTTTTTCTTTCAAAGAGGCGGGAATCTAAGTACCCATTGTTTTATTGTGGACACTTGTCCTTTTTACTCTCTTCTTTTTTTTTTTAGTAGCAACCCAAATCTCTTTCCACTGATAAACTTTTTGAGAGATAACAACAAAGATATTTAGAGTAAATAAACATGGGCTTCCTATAGTTTTATGGATTGCTTATTCCCAGTGTAGGAATAAAACATTTGTAAGTAGATATGGATGGAAAAGGAATCGTATTGCAATTATTCCTAATGTAGGAACAATGCATATGGATATATGTGGAAGGTGGGTGGATAAAACATATCTTTTCATGACTGAACTCTCACGGTATCAACAAAATTTGAACTACTCAATCCAAAGCAAACAGCATATGTAACTGGAAAGTTTTCCTAATCTAAATATCATAAATATGGCTTTGGTAGGAATTTAACACTCTGCCAAACAAGAGCTCATCATGAAAGATTTTGAATTTTTGAAAACAAATCTCTAGATATAGTTTCACTAAGGACAAGATAAACAAAGCATTTCGGACTTTCTCATATCATATCCCCCCAATTACCTAGACTTAGATCAAGTGTATGCTACCCACAAGTAAGGTATAGAGAAAATTTGAAAACAGGACAAATATATCCAAAACATCGAAGAAATTTCAAATTGAAATCAAGGTACTAAAAAGAATTAGAGCGAGTAACTATTCATCATTTCCAAAGCAAACTTTATTCTAATATTAAACTCATTAACCACACCTTAAAAGCATATAGATATATATAGCTAAGACAGACATTTATTTGATTTAAAAACTTTATACATCTTTTTATGACTTAATAAAGCAAGCAATAAATAGGAAGTAAAGAGATACTTATCTTGATAACTGGGGGTGCTCTCCCCAAGCTAGATTTTTATGTAGGTGCTAAGATGAGGTAGATGGATGGAGGCAATGTCGTCCTTCCTTGATGGAGCATTGATGATGACAACCTGTTGAGTTGATGCTTTGTCGAGTGGTCGAACGTCTCCTTTTTTAGTCTTGACTTATTGATGCATTAAATCTGTGAAACTCAAATACTCCCTCCTGGGATGGTATTAGAAGTCGTTTAGGACAATGACACGGTCTCCAAAACACAACTTTGACCTCTTATTATTATAAAAGTATTTATGGAGATGTGATATATGTATACTTTTATTAAAGTATTTTTTAAGACAAATCTACTCATATAATTTTTATATTTACAAACTCAACAACTTAAAAGTTATTGATGATTTATATTCCCCGATGTTTGACTCAAACCTTGTCCAAAAACGACTTCTAATACCATCCCTGAGGGAGTAGACAAAGAAAGCTAGTGGAATTGATTAAGCATTAGCGGTTGGATATTTTAAGCTTTAATTATCTAGAGTTTTCTTAAAGAGAATTAAAGTTCAAGCTTTAACAGGATTTAAACAAAAACTAATATTTTTGTATTTTCTTATGCATGTAGGAAAATAAGAACAAATGCAAAAATATTTTTACGCCTCCACAATAAATATTCCTGTAGGTGTTTACGCCATAGAAGTATTTACATGGGGCTTCAAGATGATATGCAAGGAAAATAAACATGCTAAAAGAAATTATTCATGCAAAGGAAAGTAAATATGTAAGGATACCTGGGTACTTACCTTGGGCTCCGCAGGGAGTTTATTACTCCCATGGTTCATCGAGATGGTACGAAAGGTGGTACTAATAGTTCTAATGACATTACCTCAGATGTTGAAGGAGAGGATGTCTCTGGTTCTGGAGGTGGGCTCTCTTTCTTTTTCCACACCTTCTTGGTTGGTGATTTAGGCGCAGGTTGAGTTACCTCTTCCTTAACCTCTTCTTTGTCATCTTTAGTTGTCTCCTCCTTCTTTAGGTCTCTTTTGTCCAATCTTCCCATCCCACTTCATTCTTGGATGTCTCTACTGCATAAGCTTCCCAGTCTTCTTGCAACATCGGGATGTACCCATTGTGGCGAGCGCTACGTCTTCTTCTATTGCGCGATTTAAAATAGCAGCGTACCTTTTCTGAAGAGAATTGGAAGTGAATCTCTCCAGTCCTCATGTAGATGATAGCACGTGTAGTGTTCAAGAACGGTCTTCCTAGCACTATTGGTGCATTAATGTCTTCATCCTTCATGTCTAGGACAATGAAGTCTGTGTGTACATAGTGGTCATGAATCTGGACTGGTACATCTTTAGCTATGCCTTCTGGAATTCTGAAGGATTGATCCACCATCTGCAATTGTGTATATGTTTCGTACAGGGGTTGTTTACCATATATAAATTCATAAATTACCTTAGGCATTATGTTGACTCTTGAGCCTGTATCATAGATGATATTTGTAAAGGTTAGCTGATTGATTGAACATTCGATCTCTGGGTTACCTGGATCTTCCATCTTTGGTAGATATGGTGAAGTGACGGCGTAGTCCCATTACGAGTAGACCGCATTGATCATGTTCACATATTCTGGCTGCTTCTTCTTGTTCTTTCTTCTATTATTCCTCTTGGCAGGTGTAGTAGTTTCGTAACCATATTGAGGATGAGCAGGGGACTCATGCGTCTTGTTCTTGAAATGGAAAGTCTCCCTTCTCCCTTTAATGGTGAAACAGATCTTGGCTTGTGCAGCATAAATGATAGCCTTGGCCGTGTTCAAGAATGGTCGGCCCAATATGATGGTTGACCTCTCATCTCCTCCGGTCTCGAGGACGACGAAGTCTGCTTGTACATACGAGTTGCCTACTCATAGACAGATGTCTTCAAGAATTTCCTTGGGGTAGATGATTGACTGATCTGCAAGCTGCAAGCACATGGTTGTATGTAATACAGGAGCACCATGGATCTTGTTATAGATTACCTTTGGCATGATGTTGATGCTGGATCCGTGGTCATAAAGTGCATTATCGAAGGTGTGTGACCCAATCTAAATAGTGATGGCCGGTCTACCTGAGTCTCCTTTCTTAATTGGCAAGGAGTCATCTTTCCATCCTTGCTTTGAGAAGTCTTTATAATAATGGCCTGCATTAAAAATATCGACAAAATTTGCAGACTCTAACTCTTAAGGGCGGCCTGGTATTTTGTGTTTCTCTAGTGGGGGAACAATGGTGGCTAGGCTAGAGCAAGTTTGTGACTCTAGCATCTTATTAAAGCTATCTTTGGGTTCTTCATGGCGAAAGGAGAAGGTGTCTAATCTGCATGCTTGATGGTGTCTAAAGTTTTGTCATTGGCAACCACCTTCTTATTGATCTGCTCAATAAGTCTAGACTGACTAGCAAGTAACTCTCTCAAAGGAGGCTGATTGAAGTTATTACCTTGGTAATTACCTGGGTAGTTACTTGAGTAGTTAGGCCTCTATTGCAGATTCCACCCTTGAGGTTGTTGAGGACAATAATTGTTGTTATTGTTGTTGTTGATGTAGTTCACATCCTCAAGAATTTCTAGACAATTCTTCCCTAAATGTTCATAGCTTCACATTTTTCACAAGTCATGAGAGCGTCATTAATATGCATGACCTCTCTCTTCTCATGGTCTTGATTCTCCAGCTTCTTCATAAGCAGGTCGAGCTTGGCTGATATCATGTCCACCTTCTTAAGCTGATGGACTCCTCCTCTCTTCTGAGTGGAAGTACGCTCTTCATTTTAACTCTGGTTGGATGCCATCTTCTCAACGAGTGTAGTAGCATTGGGGAGCGTAAGTGCTAAGAAGGCTCCTCTAGCTGCAGCGTCCATTGTCTCACGGGTGATAAAAAGTCTGCATTAAAAGCCAGTCCTCCATGCCATGATGAGGACATTCTGAAATCAGATCTTGAAAACATTCCCAAGCCTCATGGAACGACTCATCATGTTGTTGCTAAAAGCTTAAAATTTTCCCACGCAAGGTATTTGTCTTGCCAGTAGGAAAGAACTTGGCGAGGAATTCGGTTGAGCAGTGGTCCCAAGTGGTGTGTTTATCCTTGTTGGCATAGAACCACTGCTTGGCCTTTCCAAGCAATGAGAATGGGAAAAGGCGAAGCAGAGTGGCATCACGTGTCACTCTCTTAATGGCTTACCTCAAGACGGAGTTCGAGATGAAAGACTTGGGTGAAACCAAGTTACGTTTGGGCTGCAGGCTCGAACACCTCCCTAAAGGAGTATTTGTACACCAGTCTACCTAAACAAAGAGGGTAGTTGAAAAGTTTAATATGGACAAGTGCCACCCTCTTAAGACCCCCATGGTGGTCGGATCCCTTGAAGCGGATAAGGACCTATTTAGGCCAAAGGGAGATGATGAGGAAGTATTGGGACACGAAGTTCCATACCTAAGCGCCATTGGAGCACTAATGTACCTTGCAAACTGTTGACCTTTGCTTAACGACATCACTAATATAACAACGGTGCCACAATGCTATAAGAGCAATGACACGAAACAAAGATCTTTGTGGTATATGAAAATTACTTTGCCACTAATAAACTAGTCAAAAGGGAACCCATACTTCTAGTAAGACAAAGTTGTCAATCCATCTTGTGCAACTAGAAAGTATATCAAGGCATAGAATAAGACGACTAGGCAGAAAATAAGATAAGGAATAAAGAATATAAAATAAGGCTCTGCAAGCGGACGGACAGAATAATAAATACCATTGTAGCATTTTACCTAGAGTAAAGACCAGGTTGTCATTTCTATTCTACCACTTTGGGAAGGTATCTATAACTAGATATGTGTAGCACTAATAATGTCCTTATATATGGAATAGCTATAAACCAATAATGAATAATGCTTCTACTTGAACAACAAGGTTAATGTCACAATAAAGATAAATAATAAATATGATAAAGATATATATGATAAGTGATAATAAAGATAAATGATAAATCATGCAGGGATCAAGCACCATATAAGATAAAGATTCAACAGAGTATTCTAGTCTAAGGACTAACATGGGTAATATAAGGAAAACTTACTAATGAGTAACTATCATCACATGCTATTGCTAAACTCTAATTAGTGCAAACATCTAGCTATCATTGTCGGCACTACTACTTCATATCGTACACAAGGAACATCAACTAGGAAGGATTCAATAATGAGATCTTCACCTTCTTCACGACACACGTCCCACCATTCACTATACATGGGGGAGGATTACAGAGGACTCAATAGGGTCAGTAACCCCTACGATCTACCCCGACGACCCGGCATATAGAGGGTATTTGCGGATATAACATATATAAGCACCACGCCTACATAAATTATAACACCTATCTTGCACATTACAAGATGAGGGCTATACAATCCTAATCATTCAATCCATAATAAATATCTAACTCTACTAGACATATTAAAGCAAACAATAAACAATGCAATAGATAATATAATAAAGATAAAGAACAATGTCCTAGATAAACTTGAGTAATAAATATATCGAAAGATATAAAATGTACCTATGGAACACCTTGACAGAATCTGAAGTTCAAGTCTTCCTAGTCTTGGATCTCCTTCTAATCTACTATACTATGTAGCTAATCTCTCTAGAACTAGAACTACTCAAGAACTAGGGTTTGTGGCTCGGACTTGATCTCTGGAACTCGATTAAGCTGAATCTCGATCTTGAATTATCTGAATTAGGGTTTTGGGGGGTGAGGTCTGCGCCCTTGCTTTTATAGCCCCATAGGATGAATCTCACCCTTGGATCAAACCGACTTGATTGGACGGCGTAGATCTACTCCATAGGTTGGTTGTAGGAAGATTCGAGAAGCCGGACACGTGTCTCCATAGGGGGTACCGCTGCCCCACATGTCATGCCCCCGCCCCCACACCCCGACATGTGGGCCTCGGCCTTCGCGAACTATCTTCTTTTGTCCTTTAGACCCTTCGAATTTATACTAATCATACGATTTGGTCCTTTTCTTCCGTTTCTCTATTTCTTCTCTTTTCTCTCTGTATTCTGCTATTTTCCAGAGTTTACCTATAAAACTGAGTGTGCAACAAAACTCATGGAAATCATTAGTATAAACTCTATCTTCTATTGTTCTTGTTCTCATATGTTCTATCATTTCATGGTAAAAGTTGACGTTAACAACCGTCAACACAAATTACACAAGACCCGACATTGCATTTGTAGTAAATCTATTGGCAAGGTGCAGTCTTTGCCCCAACCAGAAGACATTGGGTCGGCATCAAAACTATCCTCAGGTACCTTCAAGGTACCCAGGACCTTGGTCTATGGTTCTCGAAGAACCAGACATCAACCATGGTGGGATATGTGGATGTTGGCTATATGTCTGACCCACATAATGCCAAATCATAGACTGGTTTTGTGTTTCTCTCGTGGTGATGCAACCATTTTTTGGCGGTCTATGAAGCGGACCTTGGTTGCTACATCTACCAACCACTAAGAGATCATTGCTATATATGAAGCCACATGAGAATGTGTGTGGCTGCGATGGATGATTAACCACATCCAGAAGTCATGTGGCCTAAATCGCTGACACCCCCACCATTATCTATGAAGATAATATAGCATGTGTTGCATAGATGCACATGGGCTATGTCAAGAGCAATCTCACGAAGCATATTGCTCCAAAGTTCTTTTATCCCCACGAGCTCCAAAAGAGCGGGGAGATAAAAATCTTGCAAGCAAGATCATGTGACAATCTTGCAGACTTGTTCACCAAGTCCCTACCCGCCTCTAGTTTCTATAAGTGTCTCCATGGAATTGGTATGAGGTGGATTAGAGAGTTGCATGGTTCAAGGGGAGACAAACCCCCAAGGCCATAGCCCATGGCCGTGATCCGAAGATCACGAGCGGTCCTCAAGAAAGACTGATTAGAGCATCAACTCTTGTACTCTTTTTTTTTCCTTGATGAGTTTTTCCCATAGGGTTTTCTCATGCAAGGTTTTGAATGAGGCAACAGGTGCAAATATGGTCTGGCGTATAGCTACTCTTTTCTCCTACCCTTTTTTCTCACTGGGTTTTTGGAGAGAGTTTTTAACGAGGCATGTACACAAGCGCGATTCACCCAAGGGGAGTGTTGTTAAACATTAGTGTGGGTGAATCCCAAGATTCATGCAGCACGAATTTCAAAGCAGGGAGAGAGGAAAATATCAAGGACTCCAAAGAACCGGAGAAGAGTCCAGAGTGTCTAGTGGAAATATCTAGGAAGGATATCCAGGGAAGTGCTGCCCCATGGTCCTGCCTATAAATAGGGGCTAATCCCCATTGTAAAGTGATAGATGAAATTGACTGAAGTAATAGAGAATCCCCATTCTCCCCGACTTTGCCTCTGTTGTATCTCCTAGTGTGCTCTGTGGTCCGTTGTTTCTACAGCAGTTTCTTAACACTCACAAACCTTTTCCTTTTCTCCACCTTTTTGTTTCTCCTCACTTCCTTATCCTAGTTGCCTCTACGTTTCTGAAACACAACCCCAGCAGCATACACGCTGACACGCAGCAGCAGCACCAAGCCCTGTCCCTTCGGTCTGTGCACGATAGGCAGCAGTGGCTGCAATCCTAGGAACAGATGCGCACCGTATATGCAAAGTTACGTAGGGCAGTGGCGATAGGAGAAGGAAGGGAGGCGGCCTCAGCAAGGTCTGGCGGTGGCTCTGAACAGGGCAGCGAGAACAAGAGGTGGCAGCGCTAAAACAGGGAGTCAAAAGATGAATAGGAGTCGGTCTCTTTTTTATTTCCTTGAACCATAGAGAAAAGGTTACCCTAAATCACATCCGACGGTCCAACTTTAATAGCTCGGTCAAAACTGGTCCCCATACAAAGCATGTTACTAGTCGAACTTATTCATCTCGTCGATCTCTACGCATCCACCATCTCTGATCTTCCATATGACTTACGTATGGTTCAAAAAGTCAATTTTTCTTCCGATCTTTAGTTCGTACGGTCAACATTTTTTTTTTTTTAAAAATCAGGGTATTACAGTTCATAAGCAAATCTATGGTTTTATTCTCATGGGCAGGTAGTCTCTTTAGCCATGCTTACATCAGTGTATATCCAATTCTAGCTTATTAGCTCTTTGGGCTTTTTTTTCTGCTACAGGCAGCAACATGGATGGTGATAGGGAATTGCATGAATTAGTAATCATGGTTCAATTTTAGTGAAGACCACATTTTTTGAACTTCGTTGCAAATTTTTTTAATGGGTTAATGGGGGCATTTTCCGTAAATATTAGAAATATTTGCCTTTTGGTCTTTTCAATATACTGTTTTCTATTTTTCTTATTGTATATTAGAAAGGAGATTACCTTGGGCCATCTTTTCTATGAAATAAATTAATTAGGTTTATATAAACTTTTACTTACAATGTGATGCTTGAATATATTTCAAAGTGGATCACGCCAACGGAGTTTGTAGACAAGGGGAAAATCACAAACAAATTTGATGTATTTAGTTTGGGTGTCATAATGATAAAAGTATTGGCGGGGCGTGATGGCTACTCCGCATTTTCTGATATGTCCAATTCCCAAGACTTCATTGATCTGGTATGAGAAGTCATTTACTAATATGAGGGGCGGCAGTGGTCATTTTCTTGTAGTTTTGGCTCGTCACATTTTTATAGTCGGTCGGTATGGTGTTTCCTGATTCACTTCATCCACGAGGTTCAACTAAACCGAGAGAAATGTTTCAGGCAGGATGGAAAGATGCATCGTATTTGGGTGCGTATTGCAACCAAGTGAAGACTTGCATTGAGATCGCAAAGTGTGTGGAATCCAACAGCCACAAAAGGCCCAATATAGAGGATATCATCACTATGTTGAATGACACTGAAGAAACTATTGACAAAAGCTGTACCAGCGGCTATTTGTTGTCGAACCTCCACATCTCTGCTTCCCCCCTCGATCCGGATAAGGCGATTCCATGCCCGGTGCACCTAACCAACAACGCGGATCACGATATTGCCTACGGATTCAACCAAATACCGCGAGCATCATGGCGGTTCGCTCAAAGGATTTGTGCCCGCAAGATCCACTCACACTTGCATTCTCGGGATGCAAAACCAAGAGAAGCCACCCCCAAACCCTGGATACAATTCACATCCGGGCGTTGTATCCAAATTGGAATTGACGTGGGACATCACCTATATCGACAACATGTTTACTTGAAGCGAAGTTGTTCATGATGAGAGAAAAGTTGTGAAGATAATAAGCCTTAATGAGTGTGCAAGCCAGCTAGCATCCAAGGTATGTTCTGTATATTTAATGCTCGTCTTGGGGAAAACATTACTTCCAAAGTGATATCATGTCCCTCGGACAACACAAAATAAATGGGTCGACATCACATCATTTTTTTTTTCTATAGTGAATTTATTTGTAATATACTTTTTCTCTGTTTACATTGTCCTTGGGCGTCATTGTCAGCGATTGCTTAATTTGGTGGTTTTGCTAAGCTAATACAGCTCAAAATTGAGGTATATATACTTACATAATTTTATTTTTCGCATTTTTTTATCATAATGATATGTGACACTTAAATCTTTTGGTGGTAATTACCGTTTGTTTGATTTGATCGGGTATTATCCCTGAATCGTACTTATCATACCGTAGACGTGCATCCATTGGAGCCATGGTGCGTGCAACAAATTAGTATTTAATCACCACTGAAATGACATGGATTAGTATTGATTATTTGTACATCGAGTTCTTCAATGCAAGTGTTATTTGTTCTCACAGAACTTCTTATGTGGTACACGCAGGGTTCTAATAATATCTCTTGAGCCACGTGGCATTGGAATTTGGAACTACAAGACCAGGGTAAGTGCTCCACAGGCACAATGAGAGTGTGTAGTTGAGTATATTAGTTGAGTGATTGAGTCAATAGAGCCATGTTATATCTTACTATTTTTACTAATTAAAGAGCGAGAGTCCCCAAGTTATTTTCACTGGTGCGCAAAAATTAAATTAAAAAGATCCTCACAATAATCAAAAACATCTAGATTTAAATTTCCTGAATTGTATTCATCATCCCCAATAATAGGCATATGATTTAAAATGTTTCATAAAAATATTTATCTTTAGCACTATGAAAATGTATAAAGTAACTTCCTAATTTTTCATCTGAATTACCCAACCCTATCATTATAAAAGGTAATTTAAATAATCACATAAATTTGTATCTGAATTATACACTTCGTCATTATGAAAGATAACTGAAATAACTACAAATTTATCTCTATATCACCCACCTCTGCTATTAATGAAAGATAATTCAAAATAAACCCCCAAATTTGATTCTAAACCGCTAAGCCTACCATTATGAAATATAATATCAAATATCATCTTAATAGTGAGACTCCACCAAGGACGATGAAGACCAACGAGATCAAGATGTCTGATGGGGGCCTTACGGTCGCCTAGATCGTAACGATTAGCTGAATCAGTTTCCTGCTGGAATGTATTTTGCCTGTAGATTTTGTTAGCTTCTATCTGTTACTTGCTATAAACTTCTGTAGAGCCTTACCCTTCAAACTCTAATGTATTTTCATGGCTTTTGCAATGGAAATGGGATCCCTCAAGTTCAAAAAAGCCATCTGAATAGTTTTTATAAATTACTAGCTACATCATTATGAAATATAATGCAAAACAACCCATAAGTTTGCATTCAAATTATCCATATGTGCAATTATGAAAGACAATATAAAGTAATATATTTTAATTTGTATCCTAATTATATTTCTTATTCGTTGTAAGAAATAACTCAACCCTACTTGTAAATGATAAATAAGATATTACAAAAAAATATTTAATCAACATAAATTACACTGTACATATTTGCAAATTTCATACTTCTACCACTATTAAGTAACAGAATAAGCACAATCCTATGTTTCACCATGTAGACCAAGTAAGCATGTATACCTCAATACAAATATTTATTTGTTTTAAGAGCTTATCAAGCATGAAAACGCATTAACAAACAACTTACACTACCAGAGTATGTGTAGATGTTTGAAAACTGAAAAAATGCCGCTTCTGTGTATAGTTATTAGAAACCTAGTATATATATGAGTGAAAATGCCTCTGTTATGTAGTTGGGATGCAGCTATGATCCTGTGTTGGAGCTACAGCTGCTATATGTAAACTCTTGAACTAGCATGAACTTTTATATGTGGTGCAGTTTGCACTTGTGAACCAGTTTGGAGTCTTGTAGTAACTTTGTTTCTGTGATGGCTAACGCATGGGATAGAATAATGGATAATTCATTAAATGTATTTGTGGAACAAAATGACGGTTTGCAATACTAATTCATGTCGATTTGGGTGATAGGAAAGTGATACTGATTCCTGTCAGCTTATAATTCCTGATAGGGATTCCTGTCGGCCACATTGTCAGGAGACACGATTTGGATAGCCAGTCTAGGACTGTCGGGAATCACCGTCGGGGAAAAGTTTCCTGTAAGCGAGCCATCAGGAAAAACATACCTTTCCTATCGAGACATTCTTGTCGGTGCATTCCTGACGGGTGACCGTTAGGAAAGAAATCATTCCTCACGGTTTTCAGCTCATTCCTGAAGGTTTTTGGCCGTCAGGAATTTTCGTGTCTCTGGTGGTGGTAGCAATGAGCCATTGGCATAGAAAGTTCCCTACAAGTTATACTTATACTATATGATAACTTTGTTAGTTGTAATCTTAAATAAGTTTCTAATTTTTTTATTTTTATTCAAATATTATAATGTATCAAAATTTTGTAATTTAATTTAATTTAAACACTATATTTAATAGAACAACACTTCTACACACGCACACACACACACACACACACACACACACACACACACACACACACACACACACACACACACACACACACACACACACACATATATATATATATATATATATATATATATATATGATTACTTGGTTTGATATACAAATTCAACATTTTAAGTGTCACGGTGCAAAGTTGAAATGATTATTTATAACACTAATTATTCACTTTGTTCCAGATTGTAATTTGTTTTGCCTTTTCTAGACATAGCGTATATTTAGATGCATAACAAAAAAAGCTATTTATCTACAAAAAGCAAAACGACAATGGAGAGAGACAGGAGCCTAGGACCTATAATACTTTTTAGTAAATCAAACTCTGACAATTGTGAAGGAGAAAAGATACAATAAGTACTAGAGTTTGAATTTCACATGAAAAAAAATTGCAACAACTAGATTAAAAGTTGAAAGATAAAATAAAGATTCATGATGTCAAAATAAAGATGCTTGAAGAAGATAATAACTTGAGCTTAGGTTTTCAACTAAATGTATATCACGCTAGAAAAAAAATTAAATCCTAGAAATTCTAACTAGATGTCCTCAATAGAGTTAGCCTAACGTTAATATTCATGAGCCCCGCTAGAAAAAGAGAGAAGTCCTGGACATTCTCACAAAATATTGAAACATTTGGTTATATCAGTTCAATAGACTCTAGTCACCAAAAATAGTAATAACCATTTAAACTATTCTATTTTCTAAATAAGTTGCCCTCCTCTACGATTGTATAAAACAACATAAAGTAATCCATGAATCTATATTTGAATTACCTGCCTATGCATTGGAAAACATGACAAATAATCTAATTATCCACATAATGTCTTAGTTGTAGGTTGTAACTGGATTATACTGTGTGTGTCCATAATATCTTAGTTGTAAGTTGTAACTGTAAGTCAAGGTTATATGTTTTGATAGACTATGGTTTATCATCTTTCTAAATTGTAGGTCATTTTAGATATGGGCTCTGTTCTAAATTATATGTTTTGTAACTGTAAGTTAAGGTTATATGTTTTGTAGGTCATTTTACATATGGCCATCCATTAATTAGAATCGTTGTTACTTTCTACGTGGCAATATAGGAAATATATTTCTATTTAATTTTTAATTTTGTAAAATAGGACAAATAAGGAAAGTTTTAGATATATAGATTTTCTAGATCTAATTGATGCTCACCTGAGCTATTGGATATGGTAATGTTTTTCTTTTCAACTTTAGATATGAGATAATTTAATGTACAATTTCACGTGATCTATTAATGTATATATTTACAATTTTATATTACATGATGCATTTTATGGGATGTCTCCGACGAAGAGACATTTTGCATGATGCATTGATGCATACGTGAAAAAAAACTTTGTGTATATGCCAACTTTGTGTGCGTACCCAACGAACATGTCCAACATACGTGAAACATGTTCTTATAAAAATGTCCATGAAACTTTACATCTGTGCATGACTGGTTAGCTGTTGACATTTTTCTTATATGTAACATTTTTTTCGGTGTTCCATGATACTGGCGTAATTTGTACTCATATAGCATGCATGTGGTCAGAAGTTTGATTATTTAATACTCCCTCCGTTACAAACTATAAGTCGCTTTGACTTTTTTTGATACGTCCATTTAATTTGTTATGAATCTAGATACAATAATATGTCTAAATATATAACAAAATGGATGAACTAAAAAAGAGTCAATGCGACTTATCATTTGGAATGACAGGAGTATTACGATTGTTGAGAAGGAGGGATTTGTGGCATTTGGTAGTGGGCCAATGTCCGCGTGAGAGAGGATCAGAGATGGCGGGCAGTTTCCTTTTTTAATTTTCTGATTTTCTAATTATTTAATTCAATTATAAATTATAAAATTCAACGGTTAATTTATTTCAACTGGTACTTCGTATAGGATGTAGTTTGCATACTGTAGCAGATCCAGATATATAGTAGATGTAACATAACATATATGTTGTTGTATAGCAAAACCTATATATTTAAAAAGGAATAATTAACAATTTGAAACAGTGGGAGGAGTACTGGCTACCAATCAGAGAGTAGTAAAATAAACGGCTTTTTCTGTCTATGTGCAGGCAGAGTTGGACCTGTCCGATATGATTTCGCTGAGAAAAGGTGACTATTTTTTTGTTCTGACTTCTTCCAGCTGGTTCTTTTCCCACGCACCCACTTTCTAAATGAACATAATTAATGACTGCTATCCAGATGTGTTGGTGGCCAAATTTATTGCACGCAATCAATAGTTTGTTGCCGGATATAGGGATGGTTACATGGATGTGTATTGCTACAAGACAATGCAGCGGTTGAAGCAATTCGAAGCTCACCAATCTCAACTCGTTGATTTGGCAGTTCATCCGACTGAGCCATATGTGCTCTCAGCTTCTTTGCATGACCGAAATGTTAAGTTGTGGGACTAGGAAAAGAGCTGGGAATGCACTCGAATATTTCGGTTTGTTGACTTTGGCTATGTCTTTGAACTCATCTTTTTAAACATGAAGGATACAGATACTTTTGCAATTTGTGGCAATGCTGGAATAAAGGTTTCAGTCTTGTACCTTTTTTTATATCCAAAACATTAGTCAATCTGTTAATACAGCCTTCTGACGGTCTATGTACCATCCTTCTTCAGATTTGTAGTCTTCGGTCTCCTGCTTCTGCTGAATTCATATTGTCAGAACATAATGATCTAGGAGAAGTAAGTTGCTTCGGTTACTTTGCCAACGGTGACCAGCAGCATTTGATTACTGGTAACTATGATGGGACTGTCGAGGTGTGTCATCTTCTCAGTAAGTATGATTTCAACATATATATACACGAAGCATTATTAATTGTAATCCTTTTCTTCTGTTGAATCAGATTTGGGACATGCACACACAGAATCTTGTTGAAACAGTTGAAGGCGTACACTTTAGAAGGGTAAAGGCAATCTGTTGCCATCTCGTGGGCGAGCATCCAGTACTAGTTACAGGTTCGGTGGATGGAACTGTTTGTCTATGGAACCCAACTACCCTCAGGTAAAAGCACTTTGAAGACGACTGCTCGTAGGACGCATACATCATCGTTGCAGCTTATATACATGACGTACGACCTGTAAAACTCTGCTATTCTTATTAATATAAGCCAGCAATGTGCCGGGTCTTTAAAAAAAAAGGAAAATATACACGACGACCTGTAATAAATATATTGCCATCCTGCCATTTTTTTTTTTGGAAAATACATGTGCCTCTCGAATAAAGGACAGCAATGTTTCCATCAATAGCCTATTGATCATCCTATTGGAGTATAGTGATTGTGGGATGTCCGGTACGTAACACAATTATTCAGTCGAACATCAAAAGATCGTGCCATGCCCTGTCAGATTTTTTTATGTAGATAATAATAAAAATAGAGTTCGAGCTTTTTTCCATCTTCCTATGCATACAACTGGATCATCGTTACAGTCTTCTCTAGAATGATAGGAAGGAACCAAATCAACTACACAAATATATATACTGTTTGTTTACTATCATGTTTCTGCTAATTTAAAACACTGTTTGTTCACCATTTTTTTTAGACGCACTGTTTGTTCACTTTCACTTAATACGTTTCTGCTAAGTTGGAAAGGATTAGAGTTTGAAGTGGAGTTTGGTTTATTTCCAGTAGGGCAGTTCCAATCTTTTTTTACTATGGAGTACACGTGTTTCAATGTTTGTCCACTAATAACGACGTTTTAACTTTGGCCTTCTAATCTGCCAGGCCTGAGAGGACGCTTAATTTTGGCCTTGGATGGCTTACAGATGTAAAAGTATGTATGGATAGCTCAAGAAGGTATGTAAGAAAACAATCCCAGCTTGTCTGAGTGGTTCGGTTGTCATGAGCATTGCTACATGAGTACACGCAGATCGTCAAGTTATGAAAGCTGGTTATGAAAGCTGAAATAAGTTACTATTTTTGACCAAAAAGAAAGTAACATTATAGTTTTGTCGTAGACCAAAATATGTTAAATTTCTAGAAATAATAATATCTACATTACCAATTAATCATTAGATTCATTGTTAAACATTTTTATACCTATTTGTTTTTATATTAATCTTTATGATTTGATCTCCACCAACCCTATCCTAACAAACCCTTGAGACCCAAGTGGTAACCCTTAAGTAAATACTGCCTCCTTCCTAAAAATGTAATGGATTTCTAGTTGTCAAAAGTCAAAAAAATTTATTTTTGACCAACTTCGTAAGAAAAAGTACTTCCTCTATTCCAAATTATAAGTCGTTTTGTCTTTTTTGGTTCATCCATTTAGTTATGTATCTAAAAATATTATTGTATCTAGATACATAACTAATCGGATGAACCACTTATAATTTGGAATGGAGGGAGTATTTATGATATCAACTGAGCTTCATTATATACATCATGAAAATATTGTTTTCATAATTAACTCTTTGATGTGGTAGATGTTAATAATTTTCTTTACAAACTTGGTCAACTTAGGATGATTTAGCTTAGGACAGCTAAAAATCACTTATATTGCAGAATGGCGGAAATACATACCAAAAACCCAGTGTATGTTACAAAAGGTAACTCACTACATTGGCAATAATTATGCATTCTAGAGTGAGAAAATCCCTTACCTTTGTAAGAGCAATACCCCCAACTATCAATATTGTAATTTTCAACCTTGGGAAGAATGAGGAGAAGAAAATGTCAAATTAAAAATAAGGAGACCCCACGGGGAAGGGAGTTGGGGAGGCACGATTTGGAGGTCTCCTTGCATTGCCAATTGTGCATCATCATCAAGTGATAAATCCCTTACCTTTGTGATTTTCAATATTGCTATGGTTGGTTATATCAAGCAACCTTGTGCCCAACTATTTACTAGTGCAAGTATATATGTATGACTTTACATTTTTTTTTTTAAAAAACATTATAAGACAAGTTTACCTGTATCTTCTTCAAAACTCAAATCAACATATTTGCAAATATATGAATGTAATGTCAACGTTTTCTGAATAGGGGCATGTTCGATGGGCAGTTTACAGATTATAGGTTTGTTGTGTATTGGTATGATGCAAGTGGTTGTGCACAATCAGTCCTCTATTTCAGAAAAAACGCACTATGCTTTTGTTGATCAGGCCTCTTTATTTAGATTGTGCTCTTTGATCCCATATAAAACTTCTCATCAGCAACATCTTAATCAGTTACAGGTTAGTAATTGCACACAGCAACGGACTGGCAATGATAGAAATGGACGGAAATGATCCAGTTGTTACTAACACTGGAAGCAGCAGTAAAGTAGCAAACGATTTGGTCGGCTCAAGAAAAAGAAAATTATCGGAATCAGAGCTAGACCGGGTGGAGATAGAAAATGAAGAAAACGAATTTGCTGTCGGTGTCACAGACACTGGTATTGTGGCAGAGGAGATGCAGGGCAATGGCCCGACAGATGAAGAGGTACCTGCATGTAGACGCATTTCAACACATCTTCGTGGGTGGATTGTGATGCCTGTATCCTTAACGATCTTTTTTTTTTCTTTTCTTGTAGATGCACTCTGTCTCCAGTAAGCTGCTCGACGTCTACCCCAGGAAGCTTCAGCTACCATTTAAGGCCAATAAGCTGACCTCTTGCTCACTATAGCTGACAAACACGACAGATGACCACGTTGCTGTCAGGCTTCTGACAAAGTGCACCAAGAGGTACATGGCAAAGATGCCACTTTGTTGCATCCTAGCACCAAATTGCACGTATACACTCATAGTGACAGTTAGCGATCAGAAGAAGAGATCCCAGGTGAGCAGTGACGAGTTTCTCACCTTGGAGAGCACCATTTGCTTGGAAGAACATATTGTTGGGTTGCAGAATGCTAATCTAGACTCAGCAGCCATGGAGTTTAGCAATTTTTTTAAAGAAGCTAAAGAGATACATGAGCTGAAGTTGAGTGTTGTTTCTGACCCACTAAAAGAGACAACCTCCGCTCTGGTGAGTCGTCTAACCAGTTGACTAGTTGGAAACACTTCCACTATTTATATATGGAGTACATGTGTTACACTTAATATGCATCTAAAAAATGTATTCGTATTGTATTTTTGTTGTGTTTTAATGGTGGTGATGGCGTAGCAGCAACAGTCAGAAATCGAGGTAATTTGCCTCCATTTGTTTCAACCATTGCCTCTGTGTTATAACTGCTGTTCACATTTTTCACCAATTATTGTTGCTGTGTTTTGGTTGAATCAGGTCGCTTCGAATAGGAGATTTTCGCATGTGCTATCTGTGGACGTGCATCCAACGAAACCATGGTTAGCTCCTGTCTTACAACATAGCGCATGAGTTGATTCAAGTCTTTTTCACATTTAGCATTTTCTTTGTGCATCCAATGCAGGATTCTGACGACCAATCAAGCAGGAGAGGTTGTCATTTGGGACTACCGAGTGCAGGTAGGTTGCTATTCCATCTCATCTGGTCATCTGTACAATGATAGCAGTTCTGTTAGTTTGTAAATTTTCAGTTGGTTACTTACGGTGAATATGCTCATTTGTTTGCAGGCCATAGCTAAATCCTTTGACTTCACACAGAAACCAGGTATCCTTTCTGACATTACAATTTCCATTTATTCTTTTTTTTTTTGTTTTTTAGAGAGAGAGAGAGAGAGAGAGAGAGAAGAAGAAGAAGAAGCAAGCAGAATTCTGCTGTTCTTATACTAACAGAGCCACAGAGGAGTCACAAAGGAATAAGAAAAACATATAAGCTCCATTTATTTATTCCGTGACAAACAAACATTTGGATAATGTTTATTTCATTGCAATTACAGTTTACTCTGCTAAATTCATTGAGCTAGAGGAATGGATTGTCGCTGGTGATGGCTACGGGACTATCTATGTATACAGTTACCATACAGAGGAAGAAGTTACAAACTTCGAAGCTCATGATAGTGACATCACGTTTTTGGCTGTGCATCCCACCGATCCACTTGTGCTCTCGTCCTTTGAGGATCGCCTGATAAAACTTTGGGACTGGGAGAAGAACTGGAAGTGTACTCAAATATTTGAGGGACACTCCGACAGAGTAACACATGTAAATTTTAACCCAACAGACACCAACAGTTTCAAGAACTGCATCTTTGGATCACACAATCAAGGTTTGACTTTAATTTTGATCTTATCTACAAAATAAGTTTTTCCTGCATAATCAGCTCTGTACAAAAGAAGTATTAATAAATTTATCCCTGGAGACTTAAAACAGATCGTTCTTTCCTATGCTCTGTAGATCTGGAACATTTCTTCTCCTGAGAGCAAAATGACATTGTGTGATCACCCAGGCGGCCTGCTTTGTGTTCACTGTTACTCAAGTGATATGAGGCAGTATTTGATTGCCGGATCATGGGATGGGACTGCACAAGTAGAGCATCTTTACTGAAGAATACACTCACAATGTTGTTTGGCATAAAAAAAAAATACTACAGTACTTCACTGACATCCTCTTTGCTAATTAGGTCTGTGACATAGAGACAGGAAGTCTTGTTCAGACGCTCAAAGGGCATGCACATCATATTAGTTGTGTCTACCATCACCCAGAACTTCCAGTAGTAATCACAGGTTCACATGATGGGACTATTCGTTTTTGGAACTCCACTACCTACAGGTACATTGAAATTCTTGTTTTTTCTGTCATTTTATTGGATGGTTCTAAGAACATGCTTCAGCAATAATACTTGCTCTATTCATGTTGTTTAGGTGTTTATTAGTTCTTAATATGTAGCTCTAAATAGTTAGTTGAAGGTTGGAACCTTTTTTTTTTATAGTTTAGTAGTTTCACTTTGTGAGATGACAGGTGTAAAGAACATGTAGATATAGTGATAAAATTAAAATATTGTGTTATCTAGATACATACAATTTCATAAACCATGGATCCTAATATGGTGCATATAATTGGTATTAACCTTGGTGTGGTTGTTATTAACGGTTCCAAAGTTGCAAAAGTTCATTTTTGTAGTTTTCATAACAACTATCTTTTTTTTTAATCTTCCAGGCTCGAAAGTATAGTTGGTATTAACCTTGGTGTAGTTCATGCTCTTGGATATATCAAAGACTTAAGAAGGTAACAGATTGTTTTAGTTTATTTTATATTACTATTTATCACCAATTGAAAAGAAAAAAATATAAATTTAGTGCTTTCTACATTTATGCATTGCTTCAACAACTTCATACTGTAGTATCCTTGACAACTCATTAATAAATATGCTTTGATGTATCTTTTTTTTCAAAGAGAGTATCTATAAACTACAACTTTCAATCATATTTTTGAAGGAACCATGAAATGATAATGTTCTAACCCACAAGACTCCTTCAGTTACAACCTGAATTAAACAACAACTTACGCAGCTCTCTTCCGTTTTTTTTAAAAAGAATTAAACAACAAAATTTGTCAATTTTTGCAAACTTGTATATTTGTATTATTTTTTATTAGACGAAATTTGGTGAAGGTTCTAGTGTGAAATCATATGTGTACCTAGTTAAAGTCCTAGACTCTATAGTAGCACCAACTGTCCCAGGAATTTTAATTCCATCTTGGATGTATTTGACTTATTATTTTCTGAGAAAAGAAAAAAATATTTAAGTATTTCTTGACTTGTTTTAGCTAGAAACTATGCAAGAAGAATGGACTATTTGCACCAAAAGTGTAGGTTCCCAAAAGAGGTTGAGATTTCCACGTGCCATTGCAAAACGGTTGCTAACATATAGCTTTAGAAGGCACATGTAGCCTAATTTTGTGTAATACATAAAAAATTTGCTTCGAAACTAACCCTGCATATGTACAATATTCCTCTTATATTTTCATCATAACTTCATATAAAAGTCTTCATTTGAATATGGTGCATTTGTAGCGACATGGATCATAAATCAGCTAGTCTCTATTTTGACAACCAAATTACCACTATATTTGTCTCACCATACACTAGTACCGAAATTATTTTGAGTGACGGGCGATTTTAATTTTCCGTGGCGGGCAGATACGCCCGTCACCCGGCAATGGTCACGGAAAATGAGAATAACGGTGGCGGGCGTTTGGTGCCCGCCACGGCAAATGGAAAAAAAAAAAAAAAGAAATCCTAAACCCACGAACCCACAGCCCAGACCTAGCCGGGCCGGGATCTGGGCCTGCACCGCCGGATCGCGCCGCCGCCGGATACGGCCGCTAGACGCGTTGCCGGTCGGGATCCGCCAC
Source organism: Hyparrhenia diplandra (assembly GCA_015847255.1). Lineage (NCBI taxonomy): Eukaryota > Viridiplantae > Streptophyta > Magnoliopsida > Poales > Poaceae > Hyparrhenia > Hyparrhenia diplandra. The sequence goes on along the minus strand of JADLZK010007785.1, from coordinate 139,864 downwards.
CGGGACGCGCTGCCGGCCAGGATCCGCCGCCGGGACGAGCTGCAGGCTGAGATCCGCCGCCGGGACGTGCTGCCGACTGGGATCCGCCGCCGGGACGCGCTGCCGACCGGGATCCGCCGTCCGCCGCCGGGATCCGCCGCCGGGATCCACGAGGACGCCCTCCGCCGCCTGGATCCGCTCGGGGAAGCCGTCCTCCGCCGCAGGGAACCGCGAGGACGCCCGCCGCCGCCGGGAACCGTGAGGACGTCCTCCGCCGCCGGGAACCGCGAGGACGCCAGCCGCCGCCGGGAACCGCTCGAGGAAGTAGTCCGCCGCCGGGATCCGTCGCGCCCCGCACGGATCCGCCACCACCGCCGGGAACCTCGCGCCGCCGCTACAGGCCGCCTGCCGAGATCCGCCGCTGTCATGCTGCGAGGGAGGGGGGGAGGGAGGGAGGGGGCGGTGGGAGGGCGGCCGCCGGCGCTTGGGGTGGAGGAGAAGGGAGGGGCGGCGGCCGGCGATTTTGGGTGGAGCAGAAGGGGGCGGTGGGAGCCGGAGGAGCTCTCGCGCGGACGGACGAGGAGAACGAGGACTTCGTTTTTTTTTTTTTTTTTCCGTGGCGCTTGGGGCTGGGGAGAATGAGGAGAAACCCTAGAAGTTATATATATATGGCCCCATAGGACACTTTGTTGGGCTTGGCTGTGGGCTTTGGGGTATTTGGCGTGGCGGTCCTTTTTAACCTGCCCGCCACCGAAAATGGCCACTTTTTGCGTGGCGGGCCTGTTATAAACGCCCGCATTTGGTAAATTTATTTTTACGTGGCGGGCAAAATTAGCCCGTCACGCAAAATAAAAAATCGCCCGCCACGGGTTAATCGGGCCATTAACCGCGGGCGGTCAAACTTAACGTCCGCCACGGAAAAGATTTTTCGTAGTCACGCAAAATCATTTCGCTTTCTAGTGATCTTGGAACATTTGAGTGATACATGCCAAGACTAGAGCATTAATAGTTCACATACACAGTATATGCTTGTTAGTTGTTCATCTTTTAATTGGTTCTAACATTGTTTGGAACTTGTGCCATCATATACTCCAATTTATATATCACGAATATTTGGCTGTCACATTGTTTATCTAATGAAGCATATATTAATTGTGTGTAGGATTGTAATCGGTTGTCACCAAGGAATAGCCATCATGGGATTGATGAACTCCAATTAAGACCATCTTATGTGCAGAAGATGATAGAGATAATAACTGTTTGACGCAAACACTATTATTTTTTTATTGTTTTTCGCTGAGAAGTACTTATGGCATGTCAATAAATGTATAACATAATTTTATTTGAGTGGTGGGTGTGGTTTTCTTAGTGTTATAGTAAACATAGTTTTTAAGCCCGTCACACGTTATGCACCATGAACCAACAAAACATTGGCCAAAAAATTATGTGCCCTGTCCTCTAAACAGATTCTAGACATTTGAGCTGACTGAACTGCTATGTCTGAATTGAGAGAGTTTGGCCGCGTGGCCGCTCGATGAGCAATTGATAGTGGAAAAAGTAAAATAACATAATACAACATCTCCATATATTTGAATTGAAGCCAGCTGCATGCCTGCTCGATGAGCACTCGAAAAAAATTGGAAAACAACGACAAAAAAGTGGATTGAAATCAACTCTCCCAAACACGGTTTCATAGCACTACATAACAACTACATAACATGTTACTTCACAAATAAAAAAATTCAACAATCTAAACATGTTACGAATGCTCGGAGACCGCAAAGCTTGATCCACCCTTTGCACCTCATCTTGTCTTTTTGTTGATAAAGAGGAATTTTATTATTATGTTTAAAAATGTTACATCGAGATGACATAAAACTTTGAAAGAAGATCTTTTAGTTTTTTCTCAATCACACAAAAGATTTATGCGTCTTTATATTAAGGTAGACAAAATGTTTAATACAACGCATCTTAGCAGCGTCCTATGGTGTTAGAAGAATTGTACATGGACGCTGTAAGTCTCGTAGAAGCTGATAAGATTACACCATGACACATCTCAACTCTAGCGTCTCCAAAACTGCGGTGAGCAAATCAGACACTAAACTTTTTGGCGAATTTCTAATATAGTAATATCTATGTGAAAGGGCCTCTAGCCTAGTGGTTGAGAGCACGTAGCACCCACCGAGATCGGGTTCGACTCCCCGTGGGAGCGGATTTAAACAAAGTCCATTATTATTAAAAAAAAAAAAAAAAAAAATAGGCTGGGGTTTTCCTTGTTGACTTCGGTAAAAAAATATAGTAATATCTATCCGTTAGTATTTGCGGAGAGATACAAGATAATAATAAGGAAATTGAAAAGGTGGAAAAACAGCCAGAGAAAAAAAAAAAAACGATGTACCACCAAGGGTCAATTGGTGTGTGGGTCAACGTTCTCCAGTCTCTCCTCTTTTCACTGCCGCTCCTTGCTCCTACTGTCCTATACAGTCGTACCACCGCGGACCCCAAAATCCATGGCACCGCCGGCGGCCGAATCCCCGCTCTCCCTCCCGTAGCACCAATCACTCGACCCCGCCAGATCTCCCTCGCTGCGCTCCAATCCACAAGGTGCCCCGCCCCACCGCCGGCCCCAACAGTCCTCCCCGGGCGCGGCCACTGCCGCTCCTCGTTTGCATCCTTCCTTCCTGCGCAAGGTACGGGGTATGGAAACGCACTGTGTTTCTCTTGTTTGGCTGACTGTTGGAGTAGTTGATTCCAAATCCTGATTCACGGCTCGTAGTTCAGCAGTGTAGAGCTCTGGTCCGAGTTGTCCCAGATTATTGGCTGTAGATGCATACCTGTACATGCAGATTGGGTATTACTTGGTCGTTCCCACCATCCGTTTAGTTTACTTCCGAAATTACTTCAGTGTAGTGTACGTGTTTGAATTATTTTGAAATTGAACATTAGTTTTTGAAATTGAACATTAGTAGCCTTGTTAATTAGTGTTGAACTAACAGAGTTTGCATAAATGGGCGAGGGAGCTGTGTTTGACAAAGGGTTGTAAACCTGGCTCATGTTTGGGACAAACACATCGCTTAGATTAACAAATTATAGTGTGTCTAGAGTTTTTCTCCAGAGCAAAATACACTTGCTGGAGAGCAAATACAGCTGGGCATATCAGCAGAGTCCTCACCTGATGCTACTGCTCCACATGCCATTCAGTTGGCAATTTTTGAAATCTTACCTGTGCAAAACAACGTACAAACCTGTTTCGCTAACCATACGTTGTACTTATTAGTCAGTTAGGTGAGTACAGTACCTCAGAAGAAAAGTTAGTATAGCAAAACATATGCAAAATGAAGTCATCATCAAATTGTAACCAGGGTGTTTTCTAGTGACCTCCTTTGCAGCTAGCTGATTGCAACTAATTCATACTAAAAAGGATTTCTGACTCAATATGATGTTCTTTTCACTTTGCTTAAGAAACATTGTGTCTGATCAAATATTCCGGAATAGGTTTCTCTTGTAGAAAAAAAAAAAATTTTGTGTGTTTTTTTTTCATTTCTTCCAGAGGCATACCAACTGTATTGTTCTTATTTCTTAAGAGGTCATTTTGGCCCCATGTGACAACATGTGCAATCAGTTGCCCCACATTCCAAGTTTTAACAAATTATTCCTTTTCCAATAGGACTTCTTTATTAAGACATTGGGTTAGATGCCGATCCCTTGACCAAGAGGCTCACTTGGCGAGACAAACTTGTTGAGCATACAGCTAGATTCTTTTTTTACCTGACTCATCCGGCAGTTCCTGCCAGCCTTGACTAACAAAAATGTCCAAACTATCTGTTTCGTAGCTGGAGCTGGTCTTTCCTTCTTTAGTCCCATCTCTGGGTACTCAAAATATGCAATTCTACTACATTACCACATCACTTGTTAGCTGCTTCGACACAGAAACAAAAGGAGAGAGGGAGGTAGAGAGGAAGGGGGAGCATGCGCAATGGGGGATCTTGTGGTTGGATTGGCGAAATCGGTGGTGGAGGGGGTACTAACCAAGGCTCAGTTGGCTATTGAGGAAGAGCCAAAGCTCCGAAAGAGTGCGCAGAGGGACCTTGTGTTCATCACAGGTGAATTTGAGATGATGCACTCCTTTCTCAATGTCGCCAATGAAGAGCGTGCCAAGAACAACGTGGTGAGGACATGGGTGAGGCAGGTCCGTGACCTAGCCTATGATGTGGAGGGTTGCATTGAGTTTGTTGTTCACTTGGATAACCGGCCCCACTGGTGGCGCCGCTTCATACCATCATGTATGGCAGCATCGGCGCTACCCATAGATGCAGTGGTCGCAGAGATAGAGAAGATCAAGCTCAGAGTCGAGGATGTGAGCAAAAGGAACTCACGTTACAGCCTCATCAGCGACTCTGGATCCAAGCCAGTAATGCAGCAACAACCAGCTACCAGCCCTGCTATTGGCACAACAGCGCTTGACATGTTTGTTGAGGCAAGGGACACCACGAAAAAGCAGCAAGGCTTAGGGGATCTCACACAGCTCATCACTAAAGAAAACAGTGACCTTGGAGTGATCTCATTGTGGGGGACAGGTGGAGATCTTGGTAAGACATCCATCATAAGGAAAGCATACCAAGATCCAGAAATCTGCCAAAACTTTGAATGCCGAGGCTGGGTCAAGCTAACATATCCTTTCAATCCGCACAAGTTCCTGCAGAGCTTGGTGACTCAGTTCTATACGAATTCCTGTTTGCAACAAGAAACCACTGTAGATGTAGCCCAACTGAAGAGGATGGTAGCAAAGCGAGGAATCATTGAAGAATTCAAGAAGCAAGTGGATGGGAATAGGTACCTACTCGTCCTGGAAAATGTGTGCACAATGGGAGAGTGGGACGCTATCAGGGCATGCCTACCTCACAGGAATAAGGGCAATTGGATTATCGTGTCCACCGAGCACCGTGAAATCGCAAGTTTGTGTGTTGGACATTCATACCAAGTGTTGGAGCTTAAACAGTACTCAGCTGAGTACCCTGTATGTGTCTTCTTCAAGGAGGTTAGCCTGGAACCGAGTCAATTACTTCTGAGAAAAAAGTTACCGGTTCACTGTTATAATATCTAACTTTTTATTTCGAGATTCATTGTCTCTAATACATCCTGTCATTATTTTTCGGATTTGTTAGATAAAATCATGAAAATTGGGGTTTTAATAGATCTCACATATTTACTCATGCATGCCACATGTCAAAACATTAAATGCCTGGCAATAAAGAAAAAAAAAAACGTATCTACAAGTGACTATATATTTTTTTCAGAGTCTGTTATATGATATTCAAGAAACACTTGATTTACTGAAGTTGATGTAATCTCTAGGCAAATATGAGAACTAGAATCAGGAATTAGATTATAATAATTTTGATTTTGATGGGTTTGGGAGCACCCTCATCTCTCATAGTAAATATTGGGTTTTTCCCTTCTCTCCTTATCTGCTTCTTATTATCACTATTCTTTTTTTAAAGAACTTATTATCAATATTCTCAGGGCAAGAAGACTGGAAGAGTAATATCAAGCAACAGTGAAATATTAGAGGATGACATGAGCCATAAGGGAGGCCTTAATTCCTATGATAGGATTCCCACCTATAGAAAGGATGTAGCCTGTAATTGGATGGACCAGTCTACTCTTGTTGGACGCGAGTCACAAATGAATGAACTTTGTAAGTATCAGACCATGGCCCGTTTCAAAGATTGGCAAGTGATGTCTGTGTGGGGAATTGCTGGTGTTGGAAAATCAGATCTCATCAAAAATTTGTACTATGAAAGGATGCTTCAAGAGGACCTGATGTTTGACAAGTATGGTTGGGTCCACGTGTCCCATCCATTCAATTTGAGGGACTTCTCTCGAAGCTTACTTTTGGATTTTCACTCACTATGTATTGAACCCATGGGAATCAAAGACCCTATTAAGGAATTTCATAAGCTTCTAAAAGAACATCAGTGCCTTGTTGTTATTAATGATCTACAGTCTGTGGAAGAATGGGACTTAATACAACCTGCACTTGTATCTAGACATTCCAAGAGTGTTATCATCGTCATTACAACCGACGAAAGCATTGCCAAGTACTGTGCAGATGATGAAGAGGTCGTGTTTAATGTCAAATGTCTGGAACCTGAAGCATCCTTTGATCTCTTTAAAAAAGAGGTATGTTTAATTGCAAGAATATTCATCTGCATTATTTGCTTGAATCTGTTTTCCTGCATGGGTCTATTTTTTTGTACAAATACCTTTTTTTTTTCTTCAACCACAGTCCAAAACTCTAGTATAATTACCAATTCATTGATTGTTCCAAGAAAGGCAAAAGTTTATTTATGAAAGCGTTCTTGCTTTAGAATTACAGCAGATAGGAGAGTAAACCAGAACACAGGGGTGTCTATTTTTTTTTTTTAGTTTTACAGCAGATATGAGGCCTATTGCCATACTCCTACTTGTACCAAGGGCTGACTACATCTACCTGCCCTTGACTAACAGCAGGGGAGGAAATCAATAGCAAATTATGTCTTACAAGGTGTTCCCCTAATTCTCTTCAGGTCAGGACAATTGTCACCTATTCTTCGCCCAATAAGCTCCTGAACACCTCCCGGGAAGACCCGTCAGGGAGGGAAACAACGAGGTTGCTCTAGGATTGGCAAGGCCACCAATAATGCTGTTTAATCTTGTCGAGAGACGAGCCGAAGAGCAGAGGCTGGTAAAGCTAGGGTAGGAGTAAAAGGGTAGTAGATATGTTTTTTGGCGATTGGAAGTTGGATTCCTCAATCTGTTGTGATCCCGCAATATATATAGAGGGGGGTGGTCTTATCCCAGTAGGAAATATCTCCAAGACAAAATCCATAAGTTTCCCACGACAAAAAATAGGTTTCCATCGGGTTAGATCCAACCGAGTCTCAGAACAGGCAAATCGGCATGGCTGGTTCTGGAAACTGGCCTGGCTGGTTTTCTCGGGCTGGGTGTGGCCTGCCAGCAAAGCCCAGAGAAACCAGGCTGGCCGGTTCTTTGATCCGGCCAGAACGGTTTTGACTGTTCCATCAGCTTGAAACCGTGTCTCTCCATTTGAACTCCAAAATGAGGTGATCCAAATATGTTCTTTTGATCATCTTGGTGAAAGGAACATATTGGTGGAGTCCATTATACCTTTGGCACATTTTTTGCTGTCAACACTTAGGCTCTTAGCAAATTAAATATGATGTAAGTTTACCATTGTGAATTAAACGAGATTCAAAATTGGGCTGTTTTCTGTAACAGTGCGAATCTTAATTCAAGTATCATAATTATTTTTTTTCATTAAAATTGATATACTCTCTTGCTTTCTGTAAAGCTCGAGGAAAAAAAAAAAAAGTCTTTGATCTAAAAAGTTACAATTCATATGATCCTAATTCAAGATTAAGTTCTCAACTGAAACCTTTTTAAATTCAAATTGAATGAAATGAACTAAAAGCTTCTTAGATCCAATTTTATCTAATTATCTGTGAGTCTAGTTTTATCTAATTTTATCTGATTATCTGAGTGTAATATTACCCGCAAATAAATCTTGTAGCCACCGTTAACCGCGTCAGTTTCAGTGATACTGAACCCTAGCATGGTAAATACTGATTTCCAGTCAAGGTGTGGTGCCAATAGATGGTCAAGTGAGCACAAGTCTGTTGTTGCTTGGGAATGAGAGGGGACACGGTGGATTGGTGAGGCCCTCTCCCTAGAGTGATTCGATTGTCAGATGGGGCGAGGGACTACCAGATTAGGATTGTAGGAATGTTTGGTTTGGGGTCTGAATGAGCGAAGCTAAAATTTGGTCGGCCCTGAGAAATTATTTGGCATTTGATTTGAAAAAGGCAAATTTTGGCCAGCTCAGCTACATTGGCCAGAGCTTGGGCTGCAAAATTGGTAGCTGCATTCTGGGAGGAGAGAGACTAAGGTGATGGTACCTAGGTGGCAAGCTGGCAGCAACCTGAACTATTCACAAAACGGTTATGTTCTTGATTAGTAACCTTGGAACCACATTATCTCATATACTGTACATCCAATTTGATAAATATTTGCATCAATGCATTTCTTGTAATAAAATCTACAAAACAAGATGTTAATTGAATATGTTTTGTTTAAATAAAGTTTAATGACATGTAGACCACACATGTCGTACTTCCAATTTTGGCAACATTGGCTTGTCAACAATCCAGACATCACACATTTTGCCAATGGCCATGATCAAAACACTTTTTCCCTGTAATTTGGGTGTGCCCAGGTTTGGCAATACCAACTTTTGGTTTGGCTCACCAGCGTTGCAATTGCAAACAAAACAGGCCCGCATGCATGACTTTGTTCCAACTTCTGATCCCATACGCTTTTAGCAATCACAAGTAGGGGTTTCCAATAATGTTTCTGCTGTTTATTTTTTCTACTGGATCTGCAATTCTCGGTAGATTATAGATAGAAGTTCGATTAAAAAGGGAAAAGTAATCGAAGTGTGGTCATCAATAGGTTGAATTGTCATGTGTTTGGATTGAGAGAGATATTTAAGAAGAAACTAGGGGTGGTGGTGCTGGTGGGGACAGGAGATTGGTGCCTTGGGCTGCAGAGCAAGAGTGCCAAGTGTGTTTCCCTTTTTTAGTGTCTTCTTATGTTCATTGATAAACAATCACCTCATTGTTTGGAGGTTTAGAGGAGAATATACTTGACTCAAGCAACTTAAGAAAGTGGATGCAAATAGATGGAATCTAGTTTGTTTACAATATTATCTTGACTCTTGTAGAAAGTAAAGGAACTATATAGTGAATGATATTATGGGCCGATGAGGGCGTACACCTGACCAGCCGCAAACTTTGGGTTGAGTCTGTCTCGCATATTGAGTTATTGATAGCAGACACAATACAAAACATTTTCAACCCTTGTAGTGCACTTGTGTTCAAACAATTTGAAAAGCATAATGGCATATCATCATTCTGCATATGTCGTTTAAAATAAATTATTGGGTTCCAAACAATTTAAGTTTTGAGTCTTAACATCACATTATTTTTTGTAATCGATGAAAAGTTTCTGTTATTTTCCAATCATTTTTTCTGCGCTCATGACTGATCTTTTTTGATGTAAACAATAATTATGTTCACACTGTAATTCGTGTTTACAATATTGATTAAGATCATCTTAAATTGCTGGAACAATAGGTACAAAAAAAGAAAAGCCAAACATCCCCTCTAACGAGTTCAAACAACAAAGAGCTAGAACAACTTATTCTCAAGTGTTGGCAGACTTCCTAAAGTAATAGTTGCTGTAGCTAAATTTTTGGCACCAAAGACAGTTACATTTATGGAGAGCACACAAACTCTGAATCGCAGATTTATGCATGAGCTTGAGAGCAACCCTGAATTTAGTGGTCTGCAAGATCTGTTTGATTGGATGCATTCCTAGTCCTACTTCTGTGCTTGCCCGGATTTTCTAAGGCCGTGTATCTTCTATATGTCACTCTTCCCTGGGTCTCAAATCATCTGGCTGAGGCGTTTAGTGATGCGATGGGTTGCAGAGGGCTACCCAGGGATACAAAAGACGCCACTGCAGAGGAGAAAGGTGAGATGCTGTTCTCAATGCTTGTTAACCTAAGCATGATTCAGCCGCCAACATGCAGGGTCATCACCCACATGAAAATGGTATTATGTCAAGTTAGTGCTTTCTTCCATGAATACATCATCTCACGCCCAGAGGAAGAGAATATAATATTTGCACTGGAGGTCTTTGCACTGAAGGGGCGTTGCCTTCCAACTACCGGATCACACAGGACGGCACCTGGTAATATAGAGGTGCTGGGACAGGGACAGGATTGTGTTCGAGAGCATTGACTTCTCGCCTCGCGGTCTTTAACAGTGTTTGGGAAGTGGGAAACATTCTTCATCTCTAAAAGTATGAAGGTGCTTCGGGTTCTGATCTGGAGAATGCCACTGGTCACAGGTGTGACAGATAAAGACCTAGAGCAGATGGTGAAGCTTCTTCCTCGCCTCAAGTTCTTATCTTTGCGAGGAAGTACTGGGATCTCCCATCTCCCGAAGTTCATTGGGCGAGCTGCGGCAGCTTGAGACTCTGGATATCAGGGGCACCTTCATAGCGACATTGCCAGCATCGATTACCAAGCTAAAGAAGCTGCAGTACATGCGTGCTGGTACAATATCCCTGGCAAAGGAATCATCAACATCTTACTCTTCAGCATCTAGGTTGCTAAACCTGTGTAAATCTTGTCAACTAGTCGGTGTTGAGGTGCCATCAGGGATTGATGAACTGACACCATTGCACACGCTTGGTGTTGTTAATGCTGGTATCGGAGGGGGCAAGGACACTCTAAAAGAGCTGAAGAAGATCACCCAATTGCTTGGAGTATCCGCCGTCAACAAGAAAAATAACAAAGAATTCTGTGCTGCCATCTCATGTCATGTCCGCCTGGAATCCTTGTCAGTGTGGCTTAGCAAGGGAAATCAAGGTGGTTTTGAATGAAATATCATCTCAGGATAAGCCTCTGCAAAACCTTCAGAGCCTTAAGTTATATGGTCTCGGAAGTGAGGTGCCAGCTTCGATGAAAGATCTCCCCAAACTCACAAAGTTGGATTTGCATATGACCATATCAGCAAAAGTTGACATAATTAAAGTCCTTGGGGAAATAAAAGAACTATGTATTCTACGTCTTTGTGTCAAGCCTCTTCAAGATGGTAAGCTTGATTTTTGTGTGTGGGTGAATGGAATACAGCAGCGCTGTTATTTAAACCTCAGGATCCTCGAGATTACTTGCAGCTCAAAGTTAAATGTATCCGTTTGATCAGAAGCCATGCAAAATCTTGAGCTGCTGACAGCTCGCTGCTGTATTGGGTCAACATTGAAATTTATGGAGATAAAGAATCTCTCTAAACAAAAACTCAAGGAAGTCCGGCTTATCAGTTCCCATGACACTGCACTCAAGGATGACATTGAGAAGCAACTGGAGGAGCATCCAAGGAATCCTCCTTTGAAGCTGGAGGAACTGGATGGACGCTGAGCTCACACTGATCAATGTGTCGTCCCAGGCATCTACAGAACTCTATTCACTTATTTTTCTTTGTTTTCCCTGCCAATTTATCCAGTATTGCTATACATCCTTCATGCCAGTGGAAACTGAAACATCTGCTTCCTTCAAGGTGCCAAGATAATTAATTGGCACGTATCATGGCTAGGAGAAGGCATATTCAGTTCAGTTCATTTACTCTGTACTCGAAACGTTGAGCTTGAGTTTATGTATCTTCATAAAGAATGATATGTTGTCTGTGTGCATGTTTATGGATTTGACTTTTACTTTGGTGTTGTAATCGTTTTGTAATTTCGTGTGACGATAATGCCAACTAAATCCTGAGTTTTCTGTTTGCTCCTTTTTGTAATGTTCTTTAGATGGCTTTATTGTTCTTATTAGTCACAATTTTTCATCTAAATATAATATTGTCTGTGCATTTAGTGTTGTTGGTAAGTTTGCTGCTTAAGTTTAATGGTGGTTGATGTAGAGGTGCTATACGTCCACTGACAGGATAAGTAAACATAGTATTATCGGTTGGTTTGCAATCATGTATTCGAACGGCTCCTTGTGATGTGAATGTAATTAAATGGTTGCAACTTGCAAGTTGCCGTGTCATCACTCACTACATATGTACCAAATCAAGTCAATAATTTTTGATTTGGAACAAACTACGCTTGTCTGTTACTTTATCCTTCCACTTCAACTGTTAAACGAGCTGTTATTATTATATATTATGCCGGCTGGTGTGAATGTACTAATTAAACCCTCATCTACATTGCACGATATGTTGGATCTTATCACCAACGACTTCCCATGTCAGTCATCTTTTATTTTTCCCATGTCAGTCATCTTTTATTTGGTGGATGGGGGATGGTGTGATACTGTGATCCCATCCTGAAGCCGGGCCAAGTCACTGGGAGCGGAACGACAGCTGTTGTAGCGTGCACTCAGTTTTATGGAACTATGAAACCCCGCGCGTTGCTGCGGGAATTAAGAAAAATGCAATGATCATAAGAGAAAATTTCATAATATCATCTCTGCACGATAGGGATATATGTGCTTATTATAGAAAGTTGAAATACCAAAGTGCCAAGCTTTTTGAACTGAATTATCAGTACCGAGTATAACTAAAAATTATTAAGATCACACAATGTATGTTGCGGTAATTTTAAAGAAGGGCTCGTAATTATTTAGTTGAGTGAGTCCTTGGCAGCTGATATAATTCCTCCTGCTTCGTTCTTCATGGTTGATGTTGAGAACAACCTGCAATGGTTAATTGTATTAATAGCGAGTATAGTGTAGATCTCATATATTTTTATTGATTGATTATTTGGTGCTTTGCTGATTCTAATAACTTATGAAGTACCTCTCAATGTGTCTTTTTGCTGTTTTCATTGAGGATCAACTGAGCCTCTTGGTTAACGCCTAACCTTCGCTTTGCCTGTGAGTTGCTGCAAAATAGATTAAATGTAAAGATGTTATAGATTTCTAGATTAGGTTGATCCATCTCAGATTACTAAACGATAATTTACTGTATATAAATTTTAAAATTTATAGGTACATGTAATCATCGTTATGGAATGTAAGTGATGTCGGTTGCAAATGACTAAATGAGTGAACAATAAGGGGCTCGATGTAGACAACATTAAGGTTGTAGCTGGGAAGATGGACTCCTCTGTTTGCTGAAGGAAAACTCCATCTTTTGCAAGGGGCAATATATGTTCTCTGGCTATGACAACACTTGAAGGGAAAATGAAGCATTTCTCATTGTGACAGGTCAACAAAAAAGCTGAGACGGAAAAAGAGAAACCGCTGATGTAAAGAAGAAGAGGCATTTCAGGATTGGCTGGCAACCGCTAGAACCACCATCTAATAGATTCAGAACCCATGAGTGTATTAATAGATATTTGCAAGTGCGTTACGACTGATATCAAGGAGGACTGTAAATGATTTAGAATTTAAAAAACGATATAACTTATGCATAGATTAATTTTGAACAATTATGTATGTTATTTCCATAAGTGTTGATGTGTATTGCTGATGCTTTATTTGAAGAGAAATGGCAAGTGAGTTTCAATATGATAATAAAGTCATTTCAGAGATTATATATAGTACTCTTTTACCTTTCCTGAGATGTTGATGACTATATAGTTTCAGTGGATGCAGCTTTAGTATTTATTGGAACCACCTGGGTAACATTGAGCCTTTCTGTTGCCTGAGGAGTTATTGGGGTCACCTGAGTAGCATCGAGGTTTTCTTTTGGCTGTGAGCTGCTGGGAAATTGAAGAAACAACGTTAAATTTTCATTTGGGGTCATCAATGGAAAAAAAAAAAAAAAAATGTATCAGCTGGATTTCTTTTTTTTTTTTTTTTTTTTTGATAAAAGAACGTAGAGAAGAGATTCTCAAATATGTTAAAGGCCTAAAATGAAAGAGTTATCTCGATAAACTGGCAAACAAACAACACAGAAACGAAACTGAATGTTCATGTTTGACCGGCTTGCAACCCAGGACTATCATGATCAGAGCTTGGCAGAAAATATGTTCAGTTAACTATAACTGAGCCTAGAAGGGTACTATACTTCCATGTCAGAATTGTAATAGTTAAATACAATTGTTTATTGGCACGGAATTGTAATAGATAAATACCAAATACTCCAAATACTTTATAGAAGGGACATGAATGGGATAATATGTCAGTGAAATTTACCTGCCATGTCCTGATGATGAATGTATAGCTTTAGTAGATGGAGGTGTGGCTGCTACATCTTCTGTTTGTTTTTCCTGTAGGGTAGTAAATGTCAGTAGTAATGTTTAATTGATGAGTTGTAGGTTATTAAATATCAGTAGTAAACCTAGTTCTATAAGATGTATAGGTAGCAATGTTTAATTGTTTGGAAAGATAATATTTCTCTACTGACCTTTGACGGTGTAGTATCTTTGGTCGTCCTTTCAAGGTCTGTTGGTACCTGGTCTTCAATTGTCAAGGATTTCTTAAGGATATATTTGATTGATTCTTTGTGGAGTCTAACATACTCATTCCTATATTAAACAGCCTCTTCTTGCCAATGGTTGTTTTGAGAACAGGTGGCTGGTTGTCTGCTTCTATTTGCATATTCTGTGAAGCTTCTAGAGCCGTGCATCCAACTAAATCTTCTCCCACATTATAGAAAGCAATACAGTCCATAGTGGATGATTCATCTTTAATTGTGACTGGAATCCTGAACCTGTTAGTTCCAATTGAAACACAGTTAGTAAAGTTTATGTTTTTTCTTGTCTTTTTCTGGGAAGGAAAAGCAATTGCAGGAGCTGTTGCTTACTGTGGAGATTTGACTGGGTATTTGCATGAGCAACGTGGAGAATCATTAGCCATATTGTATCCTGTCTTGCATTTTTTACACGCGTGGTAATACCATTTCATGGATTCAACTATGGCTGTAACCTCTGCAGTGCATTTGAATGATTTTTCTCCCTACAATATTTTTAAAAAAGAGAAGGATGAGAAATGATTATTGTTAATATAAAACCGGTTATGAGCAGCACCTACCTCAAAAGATTCAGGTGGTTTCTGTAAAATCTCTTGGATAGTGTGTAATGTCCCAACTGCTTCTATAGGAGTGACCTGGTTTGCATTGGGTAATCTTTGTTGAAGGGTAGGTGTTCCCCATTTATAGCTGACGGGCAATGAATCAATAATTAGCTCCAAGTTGAAACAAAGTGTAGTCTACAAATTTGGTTATGAATCAAATTTGGAATCTAACCTTGTTTGATAATTGATAACTTCTGGATAATCCAATCCAATGTAGACCCGTGTTGCTGAACTGGATGATGCATCATAGTTACCTGATAGGGCATATACATTTGTTAGGTAAACTTATATGTAAAGATATAATTTAAACAGACTGATTGTTTCGCTTTATTGTTTGTTAGCTGACCTGCAAATTTTGATGAAGTAAGACCTGCAAATATCCCAACGACAACCCCTTGTTCAGACTTGCTGATAACATATTTCTCATCAAATTTATCGCCTTCGTTGCCCCAAAAGCACTATCAGTTGTTCTTGTTCACTAAATAATGGCATTGCCATAAAACAAATAAAGTATATTAGTGGAAATGCTTCTGTTAAGAGTTGTTATGTAAATGGGTTTGTAAATGTACTCTAGGTTGCGGATCCGTATCTTCCTATTTTTAATTTGTGACTTTGGACCAGCAAAACTGTATGGTCCAATATCGCTGATTATCCCTATTAAATCTAGTGGAATGAAGGGAAAAGAATTACAAATTTTGAATATCCAAAACAATTAAATAAGAGAAGTAAGGATAATGTAGTACCTATAAGTGGCTTGGATTGCACAGTTTTATGTGGAAGATCATCAAAAGAACAAAAGTTGAATGCATAATGTGGGATGTCTGCTCCTCTTGATTGTAAGTGATTGATTTTAGTGGTAGATGTGAATTGCAGGATGTAACTCTGGATATCGTAGGTGTATGATTTGGTGTTCTGATAGATAGCAGAAAGTCCATAAAAGATATACACATTGTCTTCAGTAAAGTTGGATCTGAATTCTTTTTCTAAATTCCTTGGAATACTGATTTGAGACATAGTTCCCTACAAAAAAAAAGTATTAGTACAGGTATCATTGTAGTTCTGTAAACATTATAAAAAAATGAGTGAGGATATTTACATCATCATCTAAAAGAATGCCATCAACGCTGATCAGTGCATTTGTGTTGGCGTATCTTGAATCCCATATCCTTATAAGCCTTCCAAAAACTTTGTAATTGTCCTTGCCAGCGTCGATATCTTTAAGTTTAGTAGTTCCACTCATGATGTACATGTTCCTGCAATGCATAATAATATGTGTTGAGAGAGGAAAACATCTAAAATATTTACGATATAGTTAGAATGAGATCCATAGGAGGGCTATATATAAACAATTTCTACTGTACCTGAGGAGATTATTCTAAATTTTTGAGAAAACTTCACTGTAAACTACATTGTGTGTGCAATTTTCATACATGGGTGGACTATTTTCAATAAGAATCAGAACCCACTTGGCGATGTAACTCTTGAAGAAGCCACATAAAGCAAACCATGAGAGAAGACAGGGGATGGCAAATAAACACCAACTTTAGCAAGGGTTTGTCCCTGGCTTTTATTAATTGTCATAGCATAAGAAATCATGACAGGAAATTGTCGACGTCTTAATTTGAAGGGCCATTTTGTTTTTTGCTGAAATAGATATAATGCGAGGGATGTATGCTTTTGATCCTCTTGCTTTTCCTGTGATTATCTCCCCCTCGATAACACGATTTGTTAGCTGGGTGACAATAAGCCTAGTACCATTACAAAGTCCTCTTGATGGGTCTAGATTGCGTAGGAGCATTATGGGTACACCAATCTTTAAATGCAGTAGATGTGGTGGCAGCCCACTTATTGATAAGGTGTTCAGAAACTCTGTAGGGTATAGAGACTCCAGGGCTGAATGGTTTGCACAGTTATCATCAATTGAATCTAAGCTGTAGTATGATATCTCATCTGTGGTTAATCGGTTAGTCATTGTAGTGTTGATGGCTGAAACAGTTTCATTTGTAGAAGCTAATATGGCACGATCACATAAGTATGATGACATATTTGGTGATACACAGCCTAAATCATAGACAAATGAAATTAGCCCATCAAGATTTCTACATGACTCTTCAAGCAAAAGCGTTGTAGGAATCTGAATGAACATGTTATTTGGTTCATTTGGAATATCGACAAAAGGTTCTGTACTGTTTCCAACTCTTAGAAGCCAATCAGCAAATATTTTCAATTCCTCTCTAGCATCATCTGAAAGTGATGGTGCCTTCAATCTCATATTTTCAGTTAAATTGAGGACAATACATTGGTGCCACAGATTTGAGTTCACAATGCAAGCTCCTAGAGTAAGCTGCTTGTTTGTTGGTTGGAGAACCGAAAGTGTTTGGCGGAAATCCCCACCAAGAACCACAGTAATCCCACCAAACTGCTTATGCTGATTATCAGGATTTATTTCTTTCATCACATCTCTCAGAGTACGATCCAGAGCCTCAAAACAAAACCTATGGTTCACCGGTGCCTCATCCCAAACAATCAGTGAAGTTTTCTCTATCAATTCTGCTAATTTTTTATTTTTATCTTTGTTGATGCCACACAAAGAATTGTGCTTTATTTCCAAAGGGAGTTTAAATCTAGAATAAATCTAGAATGAGGTGTTCGACCCCCAGGCAATAATAGGGATGCTATTCCAGAGGATGCAACTGCTAAGGCGATTTTACCTAGACTCCTTATATAATTTAAGAGAGTTGTCCATAAGAAGGTTTTTCCAGTCCCACCATATCCATACACAAAAAATGTTTTACCTTCATTTTCAACTACTGAGGTAACAATGGCATCGAAAATCTATTTCTGATTACAATTGAGCCTTGGAATGTCCTCATCTATAGCAGCTTGCATGGATTGAACATCATAGCTTATTTCATCTAATAAAATTCTATTTTCTGTGGAGTCATTTTCTTCAGGGAGTGGCAAATGGAAATGGGGCAGATCATAACCATTATCTCTTAATATTTTCTCTAATTCAATCAAGAGGAGTCTAGAAGAAGTCTTCCCCTGTGAATTGCTGCTGCGCAAATGGTGGACAATATCTTCACTCATCTGTGATGCATGAGTCTCATACAATTTTCTAGGATCAGTTACTTCACAGAATATCAAGATTGTAACAAAAAGGTGTCATAACTGATAAGGTAGAGCCCACTGAGAAGCATCATTTATAGCATTAGACCATTCCTGGTCATCACCAAGGAGACCTAGGGCTTGACATGCCGCACGATAGGTTGGATACTGGGTGCCTGCTATGTTACGAATCTCAGAGAAAGATCTAGGACCTTTGACAATGTGTAGCAGCATTCGTAGATAATATAGTTCTCCTTGGTTTGGGCTGACATGCGTTATACGGCCAACTTTTCTAAAGGAACCTTTACGCTTATCCCATTTTTTTTTGACCTGCATGCCATGTAGAATTCTCAGGGAATAGAAGGTAGGTGCATTCTCTGGCAGCAGGAATTTCTGCATTTGCCTCTAACCATGCAGTTAATTTACTTTTTGTGTTCCTTGGGTTTTCAATAATTTCCTCTAAATCATCTTCCTCTGAGTAGAAAACATTATTCTCTAATGGCAAATGTATAGGTAGCCGCTCAACTGTTGGATCTGTATGATGAATATCATATTGAAGCAAGCGCCAAGCAGCCTCATGTGGCGTTATACAGCGGCACTCAAGGAAATTGTTGATTTCATTGATAGGCTGATTTGTTGGCTGAGATGCTGAAGACCTTGAATGTATGCCAATCCTAGCACTGTCAAACCCCTTTGTTACATATTTGAAAAGATATTTATGCATTCCATCATAGTTAACCTTCTCCACATTAATATGCGCCTGATACTTGACTATTAAGTCAACATTGTGAGGAACAACAAAGGTGTTATCAATTGCCAAATGATTTTTTATTGTTGTTAATCCATTGTTTGGACGGGCATACTGTGTTGTCCCATTATCTAGCACAGTTGTCTTCTCACAGTACTGTTTTGGATAAGATTTTGTGCAAACACCCTTTGACATGCACACTGAAGATGGCTTTAGAGGACCACAAGGTCCATGGATCATAAAAGAAGATACGGCATCATATCCAATTTGATCCACCGTTGGATCAGGGAGTTGGGCAGAGATGTAAAAATCTATTTTGTCAGCATCTAGTAGGCTATCTTTTTCCAACCATACTATGATGTGTGCATGTGGTAGACCCCGTTTCTGAAATTCTATTGTGTAAACAACTGCAAAAGGAAAAGGTCAATTTATAATGTGATATTTAAAAGTTAACCTGATTTGACACTTTCATTGGATATTTATGTAGGGATGAATACCTGCATTTATGGGGCCAAAATAATGATGCTTTGTTATATCATCCATTAGGAGATCAAGTTTCATTTTGAATACTCTGTCAATAATTTCTGCGCGATCAGATGGGTGTTGACAGTTGAAGAGTTCTAAAGCCGCTGTAATCTCAGGCCAGGCTGTACTTGCTGTGAAAGTTATAAATAGATCTGGGCAGCCATATTTTCTACATATAGAAATAGAGTCTTGGTATTTTTGATATAGATATCGTGGTCCACCAGTGAAGGAACCTGGCAGAATCACTCTCTGGCCAGTGGAAGATGCAGATGTGACACCCCTTGAAACAGATGCTGCTAAAGCATTATAGGGTGACGATCTGTATTTTTTTTGGAAGCCAACTGTTCGGTAATATCTGATTCGTTTGTCTTCAACACAACAGTAAGCATCCACTATATAAGCTTGTGTTAACCTTTTGCATTTTAGAGGAGTATTGAACTGCCCAGGTCTATCATGCAATCTATATGCATAATACTGTAAGATTGTTAGTTTCGAACGATGTAATGGTGATTGTGCTGTGGGTTGAAGTAGAAGTTCATCATGAAAACCGTCTTCCCCATATGGAAATAATAAAGGATATTGCATGGCCATGAATTTACAGTGATCTTCACTTATTTGCTGCAGATTTGATGCATGATCTTCTATTATAAGGTCTCTACCCACATCAGTTATCCCTATATCACCAACAACTAACCCAACAACTTCAGAGGCTACCGGTGCACTGTAAATGTCTCCATGTGCATCTGGAACACCATATATTCTTATGGAAAAATGATCAGAGGATTCATCATCACCAGATGATCTTAGCCTCTCTCTGGCAGTCCGGAATAGCTTCACAATGGGATTATGGATATCAAGCATCTGTATTAGTGAGGCAACTATTGTTTCATTTGCTGAAAATGAATGATTCTGGGAAGAAGCTACATTTGTTCTATTTGCAATTTCATTGGAAGTATCATATGTGTAGAGCTGTGCATATTCTGGACGGCGATTTCCTGTAGGAATTAATGAACCAATTCTATGGCAAATCTGACCGCTAATCTTGAATACATATGGACCACGACCATCATTTATTGATTCATCAATCTTTGCCCCCATTGAAGTCATAGCAAACATGGTATTGTATCGCCGTATGTTGTCAAAGAAGTGTGTTATAAGAGGACTGTTTGCAGAGGTCAGGAAATCCATGAGCGGCTGAGGAGGTTGAGTATACTGTGGCAGCAATATCCTTCCTCCTTTACAACATAAATTATACTGTGGGTTAAGTGTATTTCTTTCTCTACGGATGCGCTCTTGGTACCAGAAGAAAGCACCACAATGTGAGCAATTGTGTTGAGGCCCACCAAAGTTTAATGGGTTGAAAATTGTACCTGAAAGAATAGGATTTTGGCAAAAAAATTTTGTTAATCTTGGCCTTTATATACACATGATATATATTGGGAATTGATAGGTGATCTTACGTTTATGCCTATTGTTTGGAATGGGTGGAGGTTCATGGTCTGTAGTATTGAAAGTTGCTGGTGGCTGTGAAGAAGATGAAGAAGCAGATGATGATCCAGCTATTCTCGGACGGACTGAACGGGCATGTACTGCCAATTATCGTATTGGTATTAGATGTGCATGAAATGTATTTAAAGGGCTTTTGAAGTGATGAAAGAATAACCACGTGATATTACCCTGTTGCGTACGTGGCCTACGCCAAGTGCTCAGCCGCGCCTATAGTACCATGAGCTGGTGCAGGCGTAACTACAGGTCGTTGATTTAAGCGAGGACGGCCACCGCGGCCACGTCCACGCTGAGGAGCTAATGAATTTACTCCACTGTCCATTCCTTTTCAAATCTACAAATATAGATAGTGCTACATTTGTATAATCAATTTTATTCATAAACCCTATGTATGATAATTGCACACAAATGGATGACAATTGCTAGCAATTTTATTCCTAACACAGAAAGCAATGATTGCAGTTTTCTTATAAACACATCCAAGTTTATCTAATGTAATTCATAGATGTATGGATTTTTCCTCTTTTTTTTACTAACCAATGATTTAAAATATATTTTAGGGATACAATTAATTCGGTATGGACATGATTGTGACAGTATAAACAACATAACATATTTAGAAAATAACAATCTCTTTCATATGTATTAAACATTTGAAGCCTACATCCATGGCGATTTGAATAGAATAGCAGAAGGTAGTGTATGATAAAAAGGGACAAAAATAGGAATACATAAAGGACATATGAGCATGAGGGGAACCTGTTTCGAAGAGGGAAGATCTCAATGCTCGAGCATCAGTTGTGAAGAATACATCCAGTGTAGAAGTTAGAACCAATCAAGCAATTTTCTCCTTTGTAGCCTGAAATCTAAAAAAGATTTTAATTGTAACCGGGCATCAGGTTGGATGATGAATGAACTGAATCTGGAACTACATTAGAGGAGAAGAGGAGCGCACCTGTGTATGCGAATGGTGTAGAAATGTCAAAGGACATGGATATGCTTTGTAACTTATAATTCGCATAAGCCCTGCTATTAATTTCAAATTGAGGTGCCATAAATGATATGATGAGTGTAGTTCTGTGGTTGCCATTGATTGAAGGACATAATTACTGAGGAAAAGGAATTGTAAGAGTCCATGGGTGGCAGATGGAAACGCCGTCGCAGAGAAAGTGTTGGATTTGTCACTTGGATGGAATTGCCAGCCGGAGGAATATGGTGGGACAGTCGACTTTGGTGCGTACGGACGGGGAGCTAGCCATTTGGGACGCCAACGGCCGTGGCGCACAAAGTGGAAAGACGAAGATGGTGGAACAGCGAGGTTGAAGATGGCGTAACAGGATTTGCAGGAATGGAATAGGAATGTGGAAAAATCGGCCGGAGGTAGGGTAAACGGACCGTTTGAGAAGAAGACGCCCATGGCCGATACCCAAGCAGCTGGCTTAGTCGGCGCCGGACCGGCTGCGAGATCCTCAAAAGGTTGTAGATGCGGCGGCGCTCCATGTACTTCACCGATTAGCCGGGCGGGAAGCTAGGGAGTTGTGGACTCGGTGTTGTCAGTATTTGAAAGGGGTTGGCGTTGGTGTCAGACGCAGCTCGGCGGCCGCCGGCGACGACCATGGCGGCGCGTGCTCAGGGCGGACGCCGGGGGACCATATCGGCGGCGCATGCGCGGACGGCCGGGCGAGGTAGGTAAACTGGATGAGGGTCCTCATGGGCTCAGTCGTGTGTCTGGTATTGGGCTTTGGATCTATGTAATGTTAGATGGGTTATATTTTTTTTTAATTAAAGAACTGTTACCTTTTGATTTGAATCGTTTCAAAATAAAAATAAAATTTCGACTATCGCCCAACCTCGCAATTCAAAACACAAAAGCGTTGTTATTCTTTAGCAGTCTCCAAATTTCTTTTCTCATATTTTCTTAAAAAGCTTGTTAAATATTTTTTAAAACATGATTTTATTTATGTAGACAATATGAAAAGAGTCATCTATGAATTTATAAAACGCTTAACAACATTTGTCTAGCCATTGTTTATATTTATATTGATCAAAAGCAATATGTATAATCACAGATAATTTATAATAACCCAACAGCCCAGAAAGAACACAAACAATTTTTTTCTATTGTAATTTATAAACATCACGCTGTAACAACAACATCAAAAACAAATCTTTACACACTTTACACAGTTAGCAAATCTTGGTCACATTACAAAAGACTAAACAGATATATTTGAAGTAAAATCTTTTGGCACATGATTCAACCTATTTAATATTTCTTTTTTTCGTGCATTGGCCGAAGAAACACAATGGAACAGACATAACTTTCTGGGTGGATTCCCTTGTGCTCGGCTCCACCCAACAATAGTGTAGAATCAGTGAGGGCGTCTCTTTTTTTCCAAGTAGAATGATAGTTAGCCTGCAATCATGACATTTATTTATAGTAGTTAGAGCTCAAAATGAAGCGCGTTGCTGCGGGTATTGAGTATAACTTTAGAATAAACTTAATAAGAATGTGAAGAGTTTCATCTTTGGTACTGCCAAATGTACTCTATGGTGATCCAAGAGATAGGCATAGTGGTATAGAGGTAGGCATGGCGATTCAGAGATATGGTTTGGAGATGAACCTGCTTTGAAGAGTAAAATGGTCAATGATTATCCATGGGGCAAACCCTCAATCCATGGAGTCTGAACCAAAATGCAGCGCCACCAATTAAGCAGTTTTCATCTCTGTATGATATAATCTGCACAGCACCACAATGCTCCAGAGTATCCTCGGATCTGTCAACAACTCTGCATTCTGGAAGACAGAAGGCACCTTTTATTCTCCATAACCCCAGCATGCTGGCAGGAAAAAAATGGAGTGAAGCATAGAGGACCAATATACCTGTCATTGTAGGTTTGGAAGGAGTAACTGCTAAATATTTTGAGTAGCTCGATTACCATCTGATCCACTCTTATATTATCCATCCTATAAACTTATAATCACAGCATACAGAGGGTTTTCAAGGAACATGTTAAATCTATGATCCCAAGTGATTCAAGCATAACTAAATATATACCAAAAGTAAATATAGAGAGTTAAGGATAAAAAAACCTTACACAACAATACCGAAAATCTTGAACAACAGGCAGGCACCGATGAATCATGGAAAGGAAAACACTCTTAAATCAGGTTTACACCATGTGGTTACATGTATAGGCACTAATGTAATTTTATGGACATGTAATAGGTGATTTATGAGAATGAATACCTTCATGATAGGTGCCTGTATGGAAACAAAAGGCATATACCAGACAACAGAGTCTAATAAGTTGAATTCATGAACTTTTGCCGAGTGATTGTTTAAACCGATAACATAGGTATATAGAAATCACAGGGTTAATGTAATAACCTTGCATGGTAAGGAAAAAGGTAAACA
This sequence comes from Hyparrhenia diplandra, assembly GCA_015847255.1. Lineage (NCBI taxonomy): Eukaryota > Viridiplantae > Streptophyta > Magnoliopsida > Poales > Poaceae > Hyparrhenia > Hyparrhenia diplandra. The sequence goes on along the minus strand of JADLZK010007785.1, from coordinate 115,938 downwards.
CATCCATTATTATAAAGACCACTCATCATCAATAGCAAAAGTGTCAATTATTTAGATACATTCATGGGAAATGACCAAACTATTTTTTATTCGTGTATGCCTCAGAACTCCTGACACATGCATAAGTTTTCATCATCTGTAGAAAAACAGATGGAGATAATTTGTTATTTCTCGGTGAGATCCTATGTATCTGTAACTTCTCTGGCCGACGGTCGGGCTGCTGGGCTCCACCAGCAAACGCGAAGTATCTGTGAGTCGGATTTCTTCCAAGTTGAGTAATACTGGGCCTAAAATTAAGTCAAAAACAGTTAATGGGTCCACATCACTACAACTTAAAATGCATTAGGGATAATAAAATGTAGTTTACAAAATGTACCTTGAGGGTCATGAACTCCTGGCACTTTTCAAGCATGGTTTTAAGGTTTCCGTCTGCTAGATCTATCAGTTTTTCTGTTGTAGCCTGAATGCAGTTACATCGATTAGTATGAACCATGGCCAGATGATAGATGCCTTCATGTATTGTCTCTGTCTCTGTCAGGGCATAAGCAGCAGTGCAGCACGGAAATGTAGGATATTCATCTGAGCATTCCATGTATCTATGTGTTTCATCAGAGAACTGAGTATAGGATAATTAAGGTCAACAATGCTGTAGCCTAAGATATGAGTGATACGCTTCAGATCATAGTATATGGCAGCAGCCTCTTGTTCAACTGCTGTTTTCTTATGTCCTCCATGATGCACATGAGTGGTAGGTCCTATTGTTATATAGGTCTGAAACCAACCTGGCATTGCCTCTATGGTTTCAATAATGGGTTTGGTCATATATATCTTCTCAACAGCTGTGATATAGATGGTTTTCAATCGTGTATTGTATGATTCAGGCAGGGGTATCTACAACAAAGGCGATAGATAAAGATATTTTTCTACAGTATGCATATTAGAAAAAGAAAGAATATGTAATTGATCCATGGAGATGGTCACAATGTTTATTGGTATGTACCTCAGAATGCATTGGAGCATTTGTGAAAGCATCTAGTTTCAAGGGAACAATTTTATTTCCATCAAGAGGAGCAGGCATACTATTGAAATACTGGGTTCCTGTTGAGGTAGACAACAGGGCTCTTTTGATATCACCGAGAAAACCGAAATTGTCCGACTCCATGGCAAGCGAAGCTTCTTCATCAATATCGTGGACACAACCGCAGACACTGGATGCAAGATTTTCAAGAAGGGTGTAGAGTTCCCGCCTCATGCTATTCAGCTCCTCTGAGATGTCCTTACATTTTGAATATAAGTTGAACCTGTGTTTGTACAGATCTTTCAGCTCTGCAATGAGAAGGTAACTGTAGTCTGGTGCCTTGAGTTCATATCCTTTAGGTATTTTCAAAGCAAAACTGTCCATAAGGTTTGATGGCCCTGCACATTATTTATAGGCATTATTATAGGACCATCCTAATTGTTTTTTTGGTTTATTAAGAAAATGAGCAAGTTGTCTGTTAAAGAATTATAGGAATTGTTAGAGGAGCATTTTACCTGCTACTGCTCGCCTCAGAGATGTAACTGGTAATATTGTCAACGGTTCAATAAAAATTTGTGGGCTATGTCCTGGTATCAGGGTGTGCATTCTGAGTTAGATACGTGTGTACATATATTTTAGAATTCTAAAAAACCATGCATTCTATTGGCAATATATAATTTTGTTTGGTACATACCTGTGATCCAGGGAATCTGAGCCCATTCAAGTTCTTTGGACCATGGCAACAGCTCAAGAAAGGAGTGTTCCAAAGGTATCACTGGGCTCGACAAAATCTTCACCTGTGTCAAGGGATCTGCTACATAAATCACAAAGTTTGGGGCCTGGTACGATACGTCACATGGTTCTATATAGATGAAAAGATGTTGGATGATGGCTTGGATTATTTCTCCCGCTTTATTTTACCGGGATCATGATCTGCACCTAGCCTTGCGATGATTCCACATGGAACATTATTTTTCGAGGATCTGTACAGAATATTTAAAGCAAATAACATTGTCATGGATTATAAAATCCTAAAATATACTAAGGTAATGTATCTAGTTGGAATATTACCTTGTCGGGGTGGTGGTAGCGACATGATGCGGTGCATTCGTTTCAACAGGGCACAAAACAAACTCAGTCACTGCAGATTAAACCAATCTAATAAGGCTTACAAAATAATATGAGTACAAACATAGAAACACCTATCATGAGCAATATACACGGTTGCATAATATCAACATGAACACCTAATTAGAAAGGTATTTCAATATCCCCTTTCAAAACCTGGAAGAACAGAAGGATGTGTTACCTTTGGCTGCGATGGCAACGACAAAATGAGAGCACATGCTTATGGAGGCCTTCATAGAGATCACAATGCATTTGCAGCTGTAATGGATCATCAATAACAATAATTAACCATGAATAACAGTTTTTGGTGGAAGACAGAGGAAACCGAAAATTGGGAGGTTTTAGATCACCGTGACATGATAGTGCGCAGATGGGGATCCGAGAACCGTAACGGAACCGAATCGAGGGGGCGACATTTATCGGCGTATTCGAGCCGGCGGGGACGCCAATGGTCCGGCGAAGACGGTCGCTAAGATTGGGCGGCTATCGAGATAACCACACGGGCGGCCGGTAGGCGCACACCGAGCGGATGGAAGAAGAAGGATTTGAGGCGTGGGAACGGACCGAGATGGGCGACGGGCGAACATCATTGCCGCGGGGCGGTGAACCGGCAGGGGAAGATGCATGGCCGATGAAGTTGAGAAGACCGCATAATGAAAGGCGGCGGGCCAAGACCTTCATTGACGACGTGAAGATGGGAGGGGAAGAGGCGGAGCCGAGGAGAGGGGAAGAGGCGAGCCGAGGAAGTGGAAGGGCCGCCACCGCGCCGGTGTGGATGGGGATAAGGTCGATGAAGAAGCATGACCAACGGGGACGAAACGGCCGGAACCGGATGGGGAAAGGCCGCGCGCCCACAACGCTGCTGGAATGTAGCTTTGCTATGTTTCAGCCACCACCGGCATGGACCAATCGAGGCCCGAGAACTTGTAAGTGCAATCAAGCTCTAAGTGGGTTTTGGCGTTGATGACCACCGAATTAGGGAACTAATGAGATTTGTGGAGATGACATGCAGGAAATAAAGTAAGGAGTTGATGTACAGATCCAAAGGAGTCCCATGAGCAAGATGATAGTGTTTTCCGGACCAAGGCATTTAAATTCATTTATATTTTGAATCTTGAGTTTAGGAAAAGCCGTACTATCAAGAGGGATCCTAAGACTCTTGGATACATGTGGACTAAATGCTCAAAAACATCCAATCCAGCCTCAAAACTCAACTCCAAGCCTAAACAGCCAGTTCAACACTCTTTACCCTTTGTCGCTAGTCGGGCGCCAAGAAGCAGCCACAAGACTGCATGGCAAAGCCACGCCCGCCCTGCAGTGTCAAGGTGTTATGTGGCAAGGCCACACTTAATCCGACCATTGGGGATCCGGCTGAGTATAAATACCCATCCTACCCCTTCCCCAACGGTAACCTGGCTCACTTCATCTCCTACCTCGCGAAAGCGTACAGAAAACAGACCTTTTGCTCTCTCACTCCTCCATTGTTGCTCCTCCTTCCCCAACCACGCATCTTGATTCCACCATCAAATCTTGAGGGAAAAGGCAAAACTTCGATTGGAGACCGGATCTACAGCTTCCCCAACTCGAAAAAGAGCATTTGGTCCACGCCAAGCCGGAACCCTAGGGTTCTTTACTCTTGGAGCTTGCTCCTAGATGGCTAGGGCGTCGCCTTGAGCTTGCCAACTCGTGTGGGCAGCCTTGGGAGGTTTGTAACCTCACACAAAATCAATACATTACCCCACATCTCTAGGGTTAACTCCCTAGACTTGTGAACGAGGGAAAAGGCAAGCCGATGGGCAAGCTAAGCCTTGTGTGGCAACCTCAACAACGTGGAGGTAACCCAGCTTGTGTGGCGACGGTGAACCACGGATAAATCTTGTGTCACTTGTGTTCTTTACATTCTTGCATATATATTCTTGTGAGCTAGGGTTTCGTCCCGATCTACCTTGTTGTCGTATTCCGCAGCACTTTGATAGCTCTCGTGAAGTATTTGTGTGCGTGAACAAGGAGGAATCACGAGCTACCACTTTCCTCTCCCCTGATTTACCCTCTGTCGTTTGGTTTGTCTCAGCGGCAAAGGCGCGCCTCCCTGTACCGACACCGTGCTTAAGTTTTAACAGATTGATTTTTAGGTGTCAGCCTATTCACCCCCCCCTCTAGGCTTCCATCAGATCCTACAAGTGGTATCGAGCTAGATACTTGCCAGATACGCTTCACCGCTGCGGAAGTATGGGCTCTAGAGGAGGTTCGGCCAAGAAGGCGAAGGTGCCGAACGCATCGTGCACGTGGTCGCCAGCCAGCCCACGACATCCAGCAGTGACCTCTCTCTCTCTCATCGTTCGACCCAAGCATCACCGATCCGGTGAGACTTGAGGAAAGAAGGTTGAGAAAAGAGAAGAAGGCCACCAAGGATGCAAGACGAGCCAAGAAAGAAAAGAAGAAGAAACTTGAGGAGGAACAAGCTGGTTTGAAGCTTGCCGAAAAGCTTCAAAGAAAAGAAGAGCGAAGAATCATTCGTGAAGCTCGAAGAATAAAGAGGGCAGCAAGAGAGAAGAAAAGGCAAGAAGAAGAAGCGGAGTCAAGTGAGCTATCAAGTAGCTCAAAGATGGAGATGATGATATCTCCTACATGTCCAAGAAGAAGAAGAAGGAAAGGAAGGATGAGGGCAGCGTCAACAACAACAAATTTGAAGCCATATCCTTTAACTATTCTTCTTATTTGACTAACCGCGACAAGAAGTCTTTCATCAATGTGCCCGCGGGGAAGTTGCCCAAATTTGATGGGACCAACTATGCCAAGTGGAAGCACTTGATGAGAGCCTATCTTGGAGCTCTTCACCCTGTCTTTGGGAAGTTGTGTGCAGTGGATTTCAGCCGCCGGTGAACCCCAAGGCACCAACAAATGAAGAGCTAGCTGCTGCTCACATCAACGGTCAAGCCACAAGCATCCTCCTAAGTGCTCTAGAAGGCAATGAGTATAATAGGGTGATGAATGTCAACGAAGCAAAGAAGATTTAGGACACCTTGGTGCTTGCACATGAAGGTGTAGACAAAGTGAGAAAAGCCAAGATTGACTTGTTGAAGGCCAAGCTCAACCGGTTTGTGATACTTGATGGTGAAAGTGCCCAAGAGATGTTTGATAGGTTGATGGTCTTGGTTGGCAAGATTAGAGGCTTTGGAGATGAAGATCTTGATGACCACACCGTTGTCAAAATCATGCTAGAGGCATACACACCTAGAAATGACATAGTGGTCACCTTGATTAGAGACAAGAAAAGGTTTGAGCACTTCACTCCAAATGATGTGCTTGGTAGGCTGCTCACCTATGACATGCAAAGAGAAGAAGCAAATGAGAGAAAAAGGTTAGGGGAGTTGCAAGCCAAGCTAGAAGGCATCAAGATCAAGGAAGTTGCTCTCAAGGCTGCCAAGACAAACAAGTCTAGCTCATCCAACAAGGCAAATGGCAGCAAGCAAGCATCTTCAAGCCAAGCCAAAGAGATGAAGCAAATGCAAGACAACATAGATGCAATCTCTTCCTCAAGTGATGATGAAGATGATGGGGCTGATTTCAAGAAGATAAATGACATGGCCCTGTTCATGAAGAAGTATGGGAAGGGGATGAAGGCTAATGGCTACAAGATGGTGCAAAGAAAGTTCCCAAACAAGAAAAAGAGAACTTGCTTCAACTGTGGCAGCACCGAACACTTTGTTGCCGATTGTCCACATGAGAGCAAGAACAACAGGTACAAGAAGGACAATGGCAAGGACAAGAAACAAGAGTTCAAGAGGAAGGGAAGGACAATGGGAGAAGCTCACATCGGCCATGAGTGGGACTCAACCAAGGAGTCAAGTGAAGAGGAGGTGAATGTTGCCACATTTGCCATGCAAGAATCTACTACACCAAGACTCTTCAACAACATGACCGGTGATGATGATGATGATGAGGGAGACTCCACTCATGTTTGTCTTATGGCCAAGCATGAGAAGGTACAATCCAAATCCAAACCCTCTCCTTCTCTTGATGATGACTCTAGTGATCTTAGTAAAAGCTCTAGTGATAGTGATTCTAGTGATGATGAGGAGTATGTTCAACTCACCAAAAACCTAGATCCTAAAACTAGAGTCTTTCTTTCTCAACTAATGACGGATTTAGAGAGTACCCAAGCTGAGTTAGCAACTAGAGATGGACAACTTGATAGACTTGAAAGGTTGTATATTGCTAACAAGGATGCTCTAGTGGAAAAAGAAAGTGAAATAGAAACCTTGAAAAAGGATCATGCTCTCACGAAGAAGGCTATGGTTTCCCTAAATGGGAGTTTTTGTGACTTGCAAGACAAGCACAAAAAGCTTGAAGCTCAATATAGCATTCTTTGGGAGAGCAACTCACATTCTTCTACCACAACGGTTTTCCTCTACTCCCTCCACTAGTCAAGGCTGTGGTAAATGCTTTAATGTTGATTTAAATGCCTATGCCACTAACCTTGCTAAGATGAAAGATATGGAGAAAGAGATCACTAGGCTCAACAACTTGGTTGGTAAGGATTCCCAAAAACAAAGAAGAAGTCATCAATGGGCAAAGTTGATCAACCAAAGAAGCCCAACTACATTGATGGAAGGAATCCAAGAATCAAGGATGGACTTGGACACAAGAAAGGAAACAAGACCAATGGCCGAAAGCTGATCAATGGTGTTGAGTGTGTCAAGTTCTTGAGCAAAGGCACGAGGGTACAGAGAGACCGCACGCAGTGCCGGACACAAGCCAACCCGAGCCGTTTGCGCCGCCAGCGTGGTAGTGCCGCGTTGATCAAGCGGCAAGTGCCGCACCCCCAAGAAAGGAAGGTCACCTACTCGCCCCAGCTCAACACAGTCCAAGAAGGTTGTCCAAAAGGTTGAAAAAGGTCCGTAAGTCACGCAATGTTGTCCGGCGCCCAAGGGCAAATTCATATCAACCAAGGACAAAGGCAATGAAGCAAAACACTAATCCTTTTGTCATGCCCGGTTTTTCGAGGAAGACCAGATTCACCATATGTGTGCCCGTGAAGTCCACACATATAGCCTAAAAACAGAAAAAATATCGAAACAATGCTTTAAAGCGTAAAAACAACTAAACAAGCACTCACAATTTATCAGAGTAACGCGGAACGGTTGCTAACTTCTCGAGCTCCATTATCTTCGTGGGACGCTTGGATCGGGGGCTCCGTATGCCAAGAACTAGTATCTTCATCCATTCTCCAAGTGACTTTTGCCAACAGACCGAGGTGGGGGAAATTGCAAGAGTGAGTCCATGTCGAACTTCAAGAAATATAGCAAGGCAAGAACTACCCGTAGATCATGATCAATATAACTTAAATAATGTAAATGATAAAACGATAAACAATAAACATGTTAGCAACATTAGTAACCGTCTTAGTGCAAAGGTCCAAGGCCGCCGTGTCCTTGAGCAAGGCTAGTATACTAGTTTTTCAAACTCGCTTGCAGAGGTGTACACATTCATCGTGAGTCGTGATTCCTAAATGCATGGGTTTGCAAGGCCCAATGCACCGAAACCACTATGAAGCCCCCCAAAGGTTCGTCTAACAAGTTGGGGCGCTAAGTCGTCAGATATAGAACCCACCCTTCCTATATGGCACAACGACCCGTAGCCTATACACATATATGTGGACAAGGGGCAGACTATACCCAATTCGGCACTTCCTCCAAACTTGCTAGAAAAAATGATCTTTTGAGGAACTAAAGTCGAGCCATATAACCCCCCACGTTGTATCAGAAATCCCGGATGTTCTGTTGCGTGACAATTTCTCATGTTGATAAAAGTTATGTTTCATGTTTTATGGCATAGACATTAAGTAGGTCACATGATCATGAACTTAAGCCAATAAATACCCAAATTATACTTGCCTTTTACTTTTGCTCCAACTTTCCCACACTCGTTCGTGCATACTTGCTCGGTCCTCAACTCCTGGTCTTCAATGCCAATGAAGAGCTCTTTGTCTACTCAGTAGCAAACACCACGCATACAAGCAAGAGAACAAAATAAACTAAGAACAATACACCAATCATAGAAAAGGCTTAAAAACGACGTGCTAAGAGAGAAATCGCTGCTACGGCCGAGAAACGCAAGATTCACCGATAATAGGACTACGATAAAGAGAAGCGGGTACCCGAAGTTCTATATTATGAAAGAAAAGCTTAATTGTTGGTATATTTTAATTAAGAAGAATCATGTGGAACCTGCTAATTTAGATTAGTCAAGTTATAGTTTACTTTTAAGTGACGAAGTTAAACTAGTTATATTTTTTATTTTATAAATATTATCACATAATTATTATAATCAAGTTAAACTTTTATTTGCAAAAGGGGATAAACATGTGGGAAGACCTAGCGGGATCTAATATATATACAAGGTGTTTGTTCTAAGCAAATTATAGTTATAAAATTAACATTAATCATATTAGAGTTTATTTACGAACGATCGATATTTAACTACATTGTTTTTAACTACAAAATTGATTACATATATATTAATCAATTTAATATTTAACTATATATATACAAAAAGCATGTCTCCTGAGATCCTAGACAAAATATACATTGCATATAAGTGAGAGCGGCTGATATATCACGTGCACTGTGATACGAACTAAGTCCATGAACCGTATATCAAGAGGTGCTGTGAGTGGTCCACCGTGATCCACGATTGATGGTGTATGTATTTGCATTGCATTTCGAGATTTGTTTCTACAAAGGAAAACGACTATAATGCATGTGTGATGTCATGATTGTGTCATCAAGCTAACAAGAGCATAATAGACCATGCATGTACTCGTAGCTAGCCTTGGTGGTGCCACTGCCACGGATGGCAACACACGGTCTCGTGTTCTACACGTTCCACCTGAGGCTGATTCCAGTTCAATGTTGCCCTATCGTGAGGTCAGATAGAGTCGCAGAGGGATGGGGATTCTCACCGGAGGGTTCGACACGGTGCCGATCGGCTTGGTGCAGGATCAGCACGGCAGCGTGGTGTACGATCCTGACGTGGCGGTGTCCCAGCTGATGGCGAGGTTTGAAGAGAAGGCTCCGGACTTTGGCACGATGGTCGGGCTTGCCGATCGAGGTCCTAGGCTGCTATGCTGTGGAGGACAGAGTCATGGCACGTATGAAGGCCGGTCAGGGCACGTTCAGCAGCAGAAAAAAGGCATCAAAAGAGGTGTGATCTCAGGCTCCCGAAAGGCTCACCGGCGTGAACATTCGGCAGGGCAGCATCGTTGTGATCGTTCAGGTCGTCGAAGTCACGGTGGCGCGGTCCGGCATGCGATGCTGAGGCTTCTACCTATAGGGCCGAGAGGAGGAGGGCAGTGTAACGGCAGGGAGTTCCACCGGTTGCAGCATTGGCGGCCAATGGCGGTGGTGGAGCTCGGTCTGTGGCGGCGCTGCAACGATGGAGCGAGGGAGAGGAACCGGGGATGGCAGCAGTGGTGGCGGCGTGGCGATGTGGTGCCCGAGGGGTATCTAGTAGGGGCAGAGGCGAGGAACAGCTGACCGCGGAGCTTGGGTGGCCACTAATGGCGAGGGTGATCCGCGCGCACGGGACGGATCCAGCAGGACTGCGGGCTGGGTGACGCTGATCTCCGTGGTGGCCTCGTTGCACGAACAGACGCGGGTGGCTCGGTCGTCCGGAAGGGGTGGATCGGTGACCGAGCTGTCCAGCTCTCGGCGGTGAATGGCTGCATGGGCAAGAACGCACGAGGCGCGGACAACTGCTGCGAGGGCACGAGTTGATTGCAGAAGGCGTGAAGCGGTCGTGGCGACGCGCGAGAAGCGGCAGCTGGATGGCTCCTGGCGAGACTCGACGAGGCTGGGTCCTTGCGTGGCCTGGTCGCGTGGTTGCTCAGCGTTGGGCGACGACGGGCTATTGCTTTGCTTAATTAGGCCGTGACGATTGGTCCAAGAAGTGCATGGCTGCTTGCCTAGCTAATTCGATGATCCAAAGTATGGATGGTTGTCCAGGCTAGGCCAAGGGGACAACAGTGAGTGCATGCACATCACATGGATGCCTGCTTAATTACGTGATCTCACGTAGGGAACAACGAGGCAAGGGTCATGGCTGGGAAATAGAGAGAAGTTTTCTTACTAATGCTCTAGGGATTAAGGATAGAGATTAACTCCAAGCACGACAAGATAAAATCCAAATCAAATAATTAATTTGTTTAGTGAAATCTATTCACAACCTAATTTCAGTTCAACTAATTATTTTAAGAGTATTCTTATGACTTTTGGAAGTAAAACTTAAACTAATTTAAAATCACATAATTTATTTCTTTATATTATAAGCAAAGCTACATCGACTGATTTCTAATTTAAAATGCATTAACTAATCACTCAATAAAAATAATGCAAGAGCATGAATGCAACAAACATATTGCTAAGCCTTAGATAAATTTTATTTTAAATGTAAATATTATTTTCCCTATATTTCATGAGCACAAAAATACATATATAATTAAATCATTTTGGCCCTAATTTCAAAAATGCAAAATTTGGGGTGTTACATCCTTGCTTTGAAGTGAAGGCAAACAGCAAGGGGGAGGTGTTTGCTAAGTACATGGGCAATGATAGAAATATTTATCGCAACACCTCTATTTGGGTTCCCCAAAGTTCTTGTGACTAAGGTAAAAGGTCCCAAGAACCTTGAGGGACCTAAATCACGTGAACTAAATCTGTTTTTTGCAGGCATACTCCTCCGGTGGGTCAAGTTGGGTGCTTGGCAAATGCTGTACAAATCATATGACCGGAGAAAGGAGTATGTTCTCGTCATATTCTCAAACCAATGATCAACGGAACAACATAAGGTTTGGAAATGACGACGTAAGGAACGTGATCGGTCTTGGTAAAGTTGCTATCACAACTGAACATGATATTTCAGATGTCTTGCATGTTGATTCGTTGGGATACAATTTGTTGTCGGTCTCACAATTGTGTGGGAGAGGCTACAATTGTCTCTTTACGGATGTTGGTGTGGAAGTCTTTCGCAGGAGGATTCCTCCGTTGTCTTCACAGTGCAAACTCAAGAATAAGCTTTACTTAGTTGATTTCAACAAAAGTAAAACTAAGCTTGAGACCTGTCTTATGGCAAAATCTAGTATGGGCTGGCTTTGGCATCGCCGACTAGCTCATGTTGGCATGAGGAACTTGGCCAAACTGCAGAAAAGACAACCACATAATTGGACTAACCAAAGTTGATTTTGACAAAGATAGGATCTGTAGCGCTTGCCAAGCCGAAAAGCAAGTAGGTGCAGCTCACCCACCAAAGAGCGTGATGACCACTACTCAACCGTTGGAGTTGATACATATGGATCTCTTTGGACCGGTGGCCTACCTTAGCATCGGGGGTAACAAATATGGACTTGTAATAGTCGATGATTATTCCTGCTTCACTTGAATTTTCTTTGTCTTTGATAAGTGTCGGTACAAGAGAAAGTGAAGACATTCATACGAAGGGGCACAAAGAGAATTTGGACTCCCAATCAAGAAGATAAGAAGTGACAATGGGTCTGAATTCAAGAACACCCAAGTTGAAGAGTTTCTTGATGAAGAGGGCATCAAGCATGAGTTTTTAGCTACATACACCCCTCAACAAAATGGTGTAGTAGAGAGGAAGAACAGGACACTCATAGAGATGGCAAGGACAATGCTTGATGAGTACAAGACTCCCAGATATCTTTTGGTGTGAAGCCGTCAACACCGCCTGTCATGCCATTAACCGCCTCTACTTGCACAAGAAACTCAAGAAGACTTCATATGAGCTCTTGACCGGTAACAAACCCCAAGGTGTCATACTTTAGGGTGTTTGGGTGCAAGTGTTTCATTCTTAACAAGAAGCCCTGAACCTCTAAGTTTGCACCTAAAAGCTGATGAAGGTTTTCTTCTTGGTTATGGATCAAATGAGCATGCCTATCGTGTCTTCAACAAAGCCTCCTGGTGGAGTCGAAGTCACAATAGATGTGGAATTTGATAAATCTAATGGCTCTCAAGTAGAGCAAGTTGATCAAAGTGTTTTAGGAAAGGAGGATCCACTTTGTGATGCAATCAAGCAATTGGCGATTGGCGACATAAGGCCACAAGAAGATAAAGCCATAGAAAGGGAGGATCCACCAAGCCGCTTGCTTGCACAACATTCCGCCGACGTACTCAATGATCAAGTGCAGCACACCCCGGCCGAAGTGTCAGTAGCGGCGTGCCGCACCTCGAAGCGCGGGCAAAGCCCGCACCATCTACCTCGGCAGCAGCTGATCCACCTACATCACCTGTTCAGCCACTCGACCTAGCCCCAATCCTTGAAGCTGATGATGATTATGATGAAGATCAAGATCAAGGAGATAGTCCAGACAGCGTTGATCACCCAAGACTTCGACAAACCATTCAACGGGATCACCCCATTGACAACATCCTTGGGAGTCTTCGAAAGGGAGTTACAACTTCGATCTCATCTAGCTGCTTTCTGTCAACATTACACGTTTGTTTCATCTTTGGAACCGTAAAAGGTAGATGATGCTCTCAAGGATCCCGATTGGGTGCTAGCCATGCAAGAGGAGCTCAATAACTTCAAGAGAAATGAATTGTGGGACTTGGTGGAAAGACCAAAGACTAACATCATTGGAACCAAATGGGTCTTCCGCAACAAGCAAGATGAAGATGGGTTGGTAACAAGAAACAAGGCAAGATTGGTGGCTAAAGGTTTCACTCAAGTTGAGGGCTTGGACTTTGATGAGACATATGCACCACCTGGCAAGACTAGAGGCAATTCGCATTCTTCTAGCCTTTGCTGCCCATCATGACTTCAAGCTATACCAAATGGATATCAAGAGTGCATTCCTCAACGGCCCTTTGCAAGAGGAGGTATATGTCGAGCAGCCACCGGGTTTTAAAGATCCCAAGTTTCCCAATCATGTCTACAAACTCCGAAAGGCGCTCTATGGGATTAAGCAAGCACCAAGAGCATGGTATGAATGCCTTAAGAAATTCTTGCTCAAGCAAGGCTTTGAAATGGGCAAAGCTGATCCTACTCTCTTCACACACAAAGTTGGAAATGATATATTTGTGTGCCAAATATATGTCGATGACATAATATTTGGTAGTACTAACAATGTGTATGTTGAGCAATTTAGTAGGACAATGACCAAGAGATTTGAGATGTCCATGATGGGTGAGCTGAAGTTCTTCCTTGGTTTTCAAGTCAAGCAAATGAAGAAAGGAACATTCATTAGCCAAACCAAGTACACCCATGATATGCTAAAGAAGTTTGATATGGCTAAGGCAAAGCCAATCAAGACTCCAATGCCAAGCAATGGACATCTTGATCTTGATGAGGAGGGTCCAGCCATGGACACGAAGGTATATCGCTCCATGATAGGCTCCCTTCTCTATCTTTGTGCATCTAGGCCTGATATAATGCTTAGTGTGTGCATGTGTGCTAGATTTCAAGCTAATCCAAAAGAGTGTCACAATGTGGCAGTAAATAGAATCATGAGATATTTAGTACTCACTCCTAACCTTGGCTTGTGGTATCCCAAGGGCTCCAAGTTCAATCTACTTGGCTATTCAGATTCTCGACTATGCGGTTGCAAAGTAGATCGAAAAAGCACTTCGGGGACATGTCAATTCCTTGACGCCCCTAGTATCTTGGAGTTCTAAGAAGCAAAATTGTGTAGCCCCTGTCCAATTGGGCGATGCCGAGTATGTTTTTGGCGGTGCATGCCGTGGCTCAACTACTTTGGATGAAGCAGACCTTAAAAGATTTTGGATGTCAATACTCAAAAATCCCACTTTTGTGTGACAATGAAAGTGCCATAAAACTTGCAAATAATCCAGAGCCCACCCAGACCAAGCACATTGACATCCGTCATCACTTCCTAAGAGACCACGAGCTAAAAGGAGATATCGCACTTCACCATGTGAGCACCGAAAAACAACTAGCCGATATCTTCACAAAGCCCCTCGACGAGTCAAGGTTTTGTGCTTTGCGTAGTGAGCTAAATATACTTGATTCTCGGAATCTATCTTGAAATATAGCACATGCTGTTTGAGACACTAGTATGAATAGGAAAGTTGTGAAAATCTTAATATAGTGTTTCAAAATGGTTTCAAATTCTAATCTAAGACATTGCCATTGTTTTGTAATGATTATATGCTCCCGGCAATGTATCTTAGTGTCTCGTGATTAAGGTTGAGAAAGAAAGAGTCAAAAGTTTAAAATTTCTCAGATCAGCCTGCTTTTGCTAAGAAGGTCACAGATAATGGGGTGCGGGTAGCGAGGCGCCCCTGTTTTTCTCGCTGAAAACGTAACAGATCTCCGAACCGCTACGGGCCTTTTTTATTCTTTCCTTTTCTACCCCTCCGAGGCGGTGCCTCTCTCTTTCTCTTCCTCTTGGCCCGACTCCTCCCACGCGCCCACTCCTCTTTCTCGCGTGGAGACAGAGTCGCCGCCGCACTCCCCGCCCTCAGGCCCGCGGCCGTTGTCCGGCGATTACGCAAGCGCCCGCCCCCGGCCTCCCGGCCGACACCGGCGGCCGAGCTCCCTCTCCTCCGAGCTCCCGCTCTTCTTCTCTCCAATCCGGCTAAGGACAAGCAAAGGTACACCTAACCCTAGTTCATGGAGAAGTTGCCCGATCTATGCAATGTGTTGGTTTTAGGCTTGATTGCTCTCTTAGAAGTAGTATGAAGGGTAGGAAGGTGTTTTTGATAGTTGGAATGAGTAGGTTTAGGGTTTCCATTGTTTGATGATTTAGGGGTGGGTGTGGCCTTGCCATCCCCAAATAGAACTTCATTGTTCTTAGCTGATTCAAACAGCAAATATCCTCAAATCATCCTTGTGATGGTGATTCTAAACTTATCGTTCCGTGAATCGAAAAACATTCTCTCTACTTAGTCATATTTATTCTAATAAATCCATGACTAGAACTAGCATAAGCCTTTCTGTGAATATTGAGCAAGAAATTGTGTTGGAATGAATAAATGAATGTATGGATGTGTTTGCAACAATAGAAAGTTGGAAAATTGAGTGGAGAGGCCGGTGGGCGCTGGCAATGCAAGACACCGAGCGGCAGAAGCCGCCGCCCGTGTTTCATCCCGACGGCCAGCCACTACTCAAAATCTGACTTTCTACTCTTGCCAACACATGCATGTACCCATTGTTTCACTCTAAAATGACAGTTTCTCATCATATTCCATTTCTTTGCATAGATGGAGGGTGGAGATGATCCTCATGGCAAGAGAAAGATGAGGGTCAAGGTGATAGAAAGAAGAGGCAGAGGCAGAGGCAGAGGAGCTGGCAGAGGTGAAGGCAAAGAAACAGCCCAAGGTCCAAATTCAGCCTCACGAGGAGCAAAAGCAAACAGCAGGGTATACCATTGTGCCAGATGGTGATCAAGGCACCCCTAGAAGAATCACTGAGTTCAATGACACATATATGCTCCCTATTGATGGTGAGTTTGAGCAACTCCTCCAAACAACACTCAGCTCATTCCACTCATCAGCTACTTCAAGAAGCAAATGAGAAGTAGCGTGTAGAGAAGTCAATGTGTATGAGGATGAGAGGAATGAAGGACTTGATGAGAGGTTTTTGGGTGGATTTTCACTCAAACTTCTATCTCACAGTCATCTATCATTCCAAGAAGAGAAAGATCACTACGATGCACTACATTGATTTTGCCAAAATGGTCGTGGAAGGAGGAACCTGGCTTTGATGAGGCTATTGAGGCTTGCACTCAATTTGAGTTTGCACATCATGTCTTTCGGCATGATTGAATGAAGAGATCTTGAGTCACTTCCATGCTACCTACCATTGGGACAAGGTCACGCACTCCATCCACTGGATGACCGACAGGAGGCATTACAGGATTGACTATATCACTTTTTGTCAGATCCTAGGATTTGGGCATGAGCAATGTAACTTACACAAGTTATCCATGAGCTTGATCCCATTGACTACAAAATGATCAAGGATTGTTGGGAGGATCCTAAGAGTGCCGACGGTAGCGGTGAGTGGACTAAAGGGATTCTACTATGTGATGAACAATCTATGCAGATGCACGATTGATCCCAAAGATGGGGCAGCCTCAGATGTGAATGCCTATGCTAGGAACTTACTGGCTTATTTCAGGAATGAGGAGAAGTTCAATGTGGGACGATTCATTTGGCAACAGCTAGCCACAGCCATGGATGATGCAAGGAGAAACCTGCCTTATGCCCCCTACCTCATGTTCATGATAGAGAGAGTGACTGGACGCATCTTTCCTAAAGATTGCTTCCGCACTGTGTACAACATTGAGAAGACTCACGCCTACATGGGGAGCAAGAAGGCTGGTAGTGGGAAGACAGTTGGTGGCACTTCAGCTGGCAGGGAGGATCTATCTGGACCTTCTTCTTCTAGGCCCAGGAGGCACAGTGGATCAAGATCCAAGGTGAAGAAGTGGATCAAGGCCATCTTTGGACACTGTGCTTATGCATCTCAGCAGACATATGAGATGCGCAGGGAGGTCAGACAGGCATTCAAGGCTGTCAGGGAGAAGCAAGGACTTGCAACTCCTCCACCCATTCCTAGACCTCCACAGTATGATGACCTTCCGTAGCTCTCGTGCACCAAAGAGCTCAGATCGACTTGTCAGATGCACTTCGAGCTATTTCACGGCCCGGTGCGCCTAGACGCTCTACTGTCGCCCCTCTCGCCCAAGAGTGCAGTTATCTCAGAGGAGGAGGAGGACGAGGATACTTCTTCAGAGGACGAGGATTCTAGTGAGGAGTGACTTTTTTCTGCTCTTCTTCTTCTTTTCTATGAACTTTTTGGTACTTGATGCCAAAGGGGGAGAAAATTAGAAGAAAGTAGAGGGGTCAAACTTTTTCGACGCCATGTCTTGAGGATGAAGATGATCGCTGCAGCAGAAGGAGCTTCAAAGTTTAGATCTTATGAGAGTAGTTGTCAGGTTGTGAGTTTGAGAGTCGCTCAAAACTCTATTTTATGTAATAATGCTACCTATGACTCTTTGTTTCTCGATTTAATATTTGTGTGCCGATCTTTATCTATGATAATCTACTGCTAGTTTATTTCCGGTCTCGCCGTGGTTTGGTGTAATGTTAGTCCATGCGTCGTGGTAGGTAGGCGCGGCAAAGCAGCACGCACCTCATCCGCACGCATGCCCCGTGAGTGATCCGGAATCTGTCATGCTCGCTTTTGCATTCACGTATATATACTTGTGACACCTGTTCAGCACCCCACAGCAGCCATGGATGTAGGGGGAGGCCCTACACGCCACCTAAATGTGTGAACTTGACATTCATGTCAATTTGAGTACTCAAAGCTCACTCACACATTTAGGGGAGGTCTTATTCACCTAAATATGTGAACATGACTTCTTATGTCATTTTTGAGAATTCAAAATCTCACTCACATATTTAGGAGAAGCTTCTACATCCTTGGCATAGTAATCTCAAGTTTGACTACATCTTATGTAAGCTCTAATTTGATTGTCATCAATCACCAAAAAGGGGGAGATTGTAAGTGCAATCAAGCTCTAAGTGGGTTTTGGCGTTGATGACCACCAAATTAGAGAACTAATGAGATTTGTGGAGATGACATGCAGGAAATAAAGTAAGGAGTTGATGTACAGATCCAAAGGAGTCCCATGAGCAAGATGATAGTGTTTTCCGGACCAAGGCGTTTAAATTCATTTATATTTTGAATCTTGAGTTTAGGAAAAGCCGTACTATCAAGAGGGATCCTAGGACTCTTGGCTACATGTGAACTAAATGCTCAAAAACATCCAATCCAGCCTCAAAACTCAACTCCAAGCCTAAATGGCCAGTTCAACACTCTTTACCCTTTGTCGTTTTATTTTGGCGCAAGTGGCCACAAGACTGGGTAGTTGCAGCGTTTAAGTGCGGCGGCCACACTTAATCCAACCGTTGGGGATCCCACGAGTATAAATACCCATCCTACCCCTTCCCCAACGGTAACCCGGCTCACTTCATCTCCTACCTCGCGAAAGCAAACGGTAAAACAGACCTCTTACTCTCTCTCACTCCTCCATTGTTGCTCCTCCTTCCCCAACCAAAGATCTTGATTCCACCATCAAATCTTGAGGGAAAAGGCAGCAAACTTCGATTGGAGACCGGATCTACAAATTTTCCCCAACTCGAAAGAGCATTTGGTCCACGCTCAAGCCGGAACCCTAGGGTTCTTTACTCTTGAGCTTGCTCCTAGACGGCTAGGCGTCACCCTTGAGCTTGCCAACTCGTGGGCAGCCTTGGGAGGTTTGTAACCTCACACAAAAATCAATACATTACCCCACATCTCTAGGGTTAACTCCCTAGACTTGTGAACGAGGGAAAAGGCAAGCCGGTGGGCAAGCTAAGCCTTGTGTGGCAACCTCAACAACGTGGAGGGAACCCATCCTGTGTGGCGACGGTGAACCACGGGATAAATCTTGTGTCACTTGTGTTCTTTACATTCTTGCATATATATTCTTGTGAGCTAGGGTTTCGGCCCCGATCTACCTTGTTGCTGTGTTCCAGAGCACTTTGGATAGCTCTCTGTGAAGTATTTGTGTGCAGGAACAAGGAGGAATCACGAGCTACCACTTTCCTCTCTCAGATTTACTCCTCCTGCCGGGTTTGGTTCTGTTTCTTGGGCGCTGCCGCCGAAGAAGCCTTGGCGCCGGACCTCCTGTCATCGACAAACCGTGCTTAAGTTTTAGCAGGTCGATTTTTAGGTGTCGCCCTATTCAACCCCCCTCTAGGCTTCCATCAGATCCTACAGAACTCTCTAAGGATTGCTAGTGGGGAGCTCCTATATAGGAGTTATAGATGAGAATGGACAGGAAATAATATAATGGATTGCTTTATTGATGCGGTGTCGTCACTCCATCAATTGGTGAGTGGCTCATCAGCTGAAGCACGGGGGCGATCAGAGATGTCTATAGAGATCATTAACTACAACTGGGATCTTAGTCGGGAATTAGGGTTGGGTGACATCCACCTTGTTGACAAGGGTATTCATTGCAGGAGTGAAACAAAAGAGAGAAGCCATGGGTCATGATCAACATGAGGCTTGTGGTGGACGAAGGTTCACATCATGGACCAAGGGAGTTGGGGATGGTGGGGTTCGAGCTTCCAAGGTTCACATCATAGGAATGACCGTTGGATCCAAGTTCGTACCTCACAATATTATACATAAATTTTAAGCATTGATACGCGTGTTGACCGGTGTCCATGTGACAATTGTAGATTAGAGCATTTTGTTTAGCACGTTGTGGGATAGGGCATTTTGCGTGGCAGCTCCTTGAATCTATATGTATCTATAAAGTTTAATAATCTATCAATGATGCACAAGTAAAGACCACCAAACCTCCCTTTTTTATCCTTATATGATAGAAAAAGATTCAGATCCAAACACTAGGAGCTCTTGTCTTCCCCATTTATCGTTTTCCCTGCCTCCAGTCAATCGTTCTTTCTATATATTAATATAACGCAGACATTAAGAAATAATTTGCGTAGGTGGCAGGCCATCATACAGCGCACATGTTCAAACTCTCAAGTCTTCTGGTCAATGAATGAAATTAGGAAGGGAAGAAGCAAGGATCGGAGTTCAGGGGCGACCTCCTTGCTTAGCACTAGCAGTGTCCAGCTCCGGTCCATGCCCTTCCCTAACCAGTTTATTCAGGCTGCAGCAGGTTATGTGTAGTCAGTGTTATTTTTTCAGTTTTCTTCTCCTGTTGTATTGATTTTCTGGCTGAACTCGAGCAGATATTGATTTTTCCTTGGATCTCTTTTTCTTTGCTTTGGTGCATCCATGGCAGTGTACTTGAGCTGATTCATACTTGTACGATAGTCCGTTGAAATTAGTCTACACTGCGAATCTAGGAACCGTTTGTTTTGATGTTTGTTGATTGTGTTGTGTTGTTCCCTGTTGGTCCTCCCCAAATCTGCTCCGTGACTCCGCTCAACTCGTCTGGACATGGATTCATTGGCTGTCTTCACTTTGTTCGTTCACAAGGATCGGAGTTCAGGGGCGACTTCCTTGCTTAGCACTGTCCAGTTCCAATTCATCCCCTTCCTAACCAGTTTGTGGTCAGTGTTATTTTTCTTCTCCTGTTGTATCGATTTTCCTACTGAACTCGAGCGGATATCGATTTTTTTTTTTTCTCCCAGGAACTCATTTTCTTTGCTAGCTTTGGTGCATCCATGGTACACGTTGTGTGCTTGAGCAGATTCTGCGAATATCCCTAAAAGTCAGAAGTCCGTTGAAATTAGTCTACACTGTGAATCTGAATGCTTGAGCAGGTTGTTTGAGATATTTATTATTATAGAACTTCAAACATGGTGCTTTGCTTATTATAGGATTTTAACGTTTGCTTTTTTAATGGCACCTAAACAATTTCACTTTTGCAAAACATGACATTTGGTTATTTTAATATCTAAATACATCTCCAATACCTGTATTTTGAAAACCGCAAATACATGATTCAAAAAAAAAAAACGGCAAATAGGTGGGCACCCCTTCCCGCAACCGATCAGATCAAGCATTCAAGTTTCCCGCAATCATCCTGCCGGCTTGAATCAAATAACTAGTATCTGCGGTTTCAAAAAGAAAAAAACTAGTATTTGCTGCGATCACCACAGGTGGGTCAGAGATTCCCGCAATACACAAGCAGGTGTTAAAAAATGAGTAAAATATGGCACAACAGGTTTTAAAGTTAGCCAAATGAACTAACGGGCAAGGGGGCGGGAACGGGTCACGTACGTGATGAAACTCACGTAGGGCAAGGGGTGCCCAACTAGTATTTGCGGGGGTTTTTTTGAATCATGTATTTGCGGTTTCAAAATACTGGTATTGGAGATGTATTTGGATATTAAAATGACCAAATGTCATGTTTTGTAAAGAGAAATTGTTTTGGGTGTCATTAAAGCAAAGCAAACGTTAGAAATCCCATAATAGTAAAGCACCATGTTTGGAGTCTTATAATAACAAATATGGGCGTTGCTCAGGTACTCTAATTACCTATTAGGAGGTAATATCTCCATTGGATCTAGACCGTTGATTTTTTTTAATTTAACAAATTACTAAATGAATTAACAATTATAATAAAACAAAAAAAAAAACCCCTCGCTCCCCTTTTCATGGGAAAATTCCGATGCAGAGCCGGCGTCGCCGGCCACGAAGATGGCTCCTCTACCGCTGCCGACCAAGGCCCCGCTGACTTCCCCGCAGTTCACGGGATTTTTTTCCCGCATGCAGAGGAGAGGTACTCCACGGGGATTTAGAGCCGGATCCTGTCCCTCCTTCTAAAACGAAATTTGACATGTCAGGCCCATTGTAATCAAAAAAACACTGTCCATCTGATGATATCAATTTCCCTAAACATTTAATTTCAAATTTGAAAAATTCAAATGTAGTATTGCATGACAACATGTTTGAAATAAAAAAACTTGTCAACTATAAAGTTTCACTTCCTCTCAGGATCAATGTTTATTTTGGTTGTTTCTCCATCCTAGGCTTTTTTTTTTAAAAAACAATGTTTGAATGTTAAAAATTCAAACTTATTTCACATGATAAGATGATTTCAAATCAAAAACTTGGCAACTACAAAGTTTCATGTCTTCTCAGGATCTACAATGTTTATTTTAGTCATTTGTTCATCTCACATAGTGTTAGTACCATTGTTCACAAATCTTATATCTCTCTCTCTAGTAGTTTCATAAACTACATGAGAGATATTTAGATTTTGTGAACCATGCTACTATCACTTTGTGAAATGAACAAATGACAAAAATAAAAAATTGTACATCTTGATGAGTTATACAATTTTTATATTTATGACTTTTTAAAATGAAACCATTTAGTGTTTCTGAAATGACGTCTAAAGTTGTCATTTTTTAAATTTGAATTTTCAAATGTTCACAAGAAAAGGTGATTAAAATAATAGCAAGAAGAGCATAATAACTTGATGTCCACACATATTAATTGTATCCATACTATGTCTTACAAATTTAAAATTCAAATTCCATTTGATAATACATTTTTTAGATTCAAATTTCAAAATTTAAAACGTAGTTTTGTGTGACAAGATAATTTTAAATAAAAAACTTGTCAATTACAAGGTTTCATAACTTTTAGGATCTATATTTTTTATTTTGGTCATTTCTTCATCCGACATAGTAGTAGTAACATTGTTAAGCCAAATCTTAGATATCTCTCTTGTAGTTCCATAAACTACAAGAGAGATATCAAAAATGTTGTGAAAGGTGTTAATATCATTTTGTCGTTTCAAAAAAATGACCAAAACAAAAATGTACATATTGATGAGTTCAACAACATTTATGTTCATGCCTACTTCAACCGAAATTATATGATGTTTCAAATTGTTGTTTCAAGTTGACATTTTTTAATTCAAATTCACAAATGTTCACGACAGAATATGAGTAAAATATTATTCATAACACCACAATACCTTGATAGACCATGATTTTAGAAAAAAAATTAGAAAAAAATCCCATCATATTTGGAGTTAGTACGAAAGTGAGAAAGACTAGTTACAATACAAATTAAAAAGAGAAATAAATGTTCTTCAACAATTTCAAGTTACAATGTAAACATGATTTTTTTTTCAAACCACCCCCGCACCCCTAACCCCCACACACACACGTAATTGTTTTTAGAGCCGCGCTGGTGTCATGTACGTTAGTAAAACTAATCAAGTCACGTAGTCTTCCATAAAAAAAACGTACGCTAGCCACGCTGGCTTCCATAAAAAAACGTACACTACAAGTCACGTAAGCTAGCCATATATGCTGGTGTCACGTACGTTACTCAAACTAATCAAGTCACATACACTAAAAGGCAATGAGAATACATAAATTACAAAAAAAAAAAAAAGATTAACCATATCTCTACTATAAGGCACCACTTTTTTCTATTTTTTTGGACCGACGATCAATCCACCAACGGATCCACGAACGGAGAGCCGAGATCGAAAGTTTGTGTAAGGTCTTACACAAGCCCTCCCGCGGGCACAATCTCACGCTGCGAGGGGTCCAGCGTTCCATTCCCGACTCTCTACGGGCGTGAGAATCTCTACTATAAGGCACCACTTTTTTCTATTTTTGGACCGACGATCAACGACCAACGGATCCACGAACGGAGGGCCAAGATCGAAAGTTTGTGTAAGGTCTTACACAAGCCCTCCCGCGGGCACAATCTCACGCGTCAGAGGGGTCCAGCGTTCCATTCCCGACTCTCTACGGCGTGAGAATCTCTACTATAAGGCACCACTTTTTTTCTATTTTTGGACCGCGATCAATCGACCAACGGATCCATCGAATGGAGGGCCGAGATCGAAAAGTTTGTGTAAGGTCTTACACAAGCCCTCCCCGCTGGCACAATCTCACGCGTCGAGGGGTCCAGCGCTCCATTCCCGACTCTCTACGGCGTGAGAATCTCTACTATAAGGCACCACTTTTTTCTATTTTTTGGACCGCGATCAACGACCAACGGATCCACGAATGGAGGGCCGAGATCGAAAGTTTGTGTAAGGTCTTACACAAGCCCTCCCGCGGGCACAATCTCACGCGCGTCGAGGGGTCCAGCTGCTCCATTTTTTTTTTTTCCCAGTCCAGCGTTCCATTCCCGACTCTCTACGGCGTGAGAACCTAAAAAAAACAAACCACGCCGGCAGGCAACAGGGAACCGCCGCCTAGGGTTAGGGAGTCCGGGGTTGCACTCGTGGAACGGCGGCGGGGGCGTAGTGCTTGGTTATGATCGCAGCATTGTCCGCGGCCATCACAAAGCGCCACCGCCCGGAGGAGGACGCCGACCTACTGACGACGATCTGGTCGCCGCCGCCGCCAGCGGCGGCGCTGCTCTCCCTGCTGTTCAACCTAACGCTCAAGATCGACAACACGCCGCAACTCAGACTACGACGCCAAGTGCGTCCCCGGCCTCCAGGGCCAACGCCTCATACGGGGCGCCTTCCTCACCGGCGGCTCTGTGCGCGCCTTTGTGCTCGGGAGAACTGGAGCGACCGCGTGGCGATCAGGGTGTCGGGTGAGAACGTCGCGGTGCGTGAGTTCCTCATGGACCGCTCGCCCGCGAGAGACGCCGTCCGTGGACGTCAAGGTCAGCGTGCGAGTTACTGCCGGCACGGTTCCTACGGCAGTGCAGTGCTCTCCTGCAAGCCCAAGATCGGAGGCAAGATGTCTTAGGCCTGTCGCCTAGATCGCCCTCATTCTTTCAGTCTTTACAGTAAGTTTTCCATTTTTGATTTGAAATCTACCATGCGGATCACCGCTAATCGACGCTGCTCATCGCCGGCAACGACGAGGGCCCATCATCTCAGCACCGCAAATTGGGTTTTCTGGTAATAACGATCGATGCTAGATTACCTTGACTGATTACTACGTTCAATTCTTTTTTTTTTATATTTAAGTTCCGGGTGCATCATTTCCTCTTATTTGGCATTACTTTCTACTTAACTCATCTTATTTGGTACATGCATAATCAGCTGATCGGCAAGACCAAACTGAGATTTACTAAATAATAATCTTCGCTAATACAGTCGTGGTTGCCATGTAATAAATAATGCAGTGATCTAAATTGCATATGTTTTATTTATATTGCTAGACATTGCATAGCTTGTAAAATAAACAAACTATTCTCTAAATTACTTTAATTGTGATTCTGAACATGTCAGGTACTGCTGATGCTCTTCTCAAATGATTGAAAATCTTGTTTCAGGTGGAGGAACTAGCTAGGTGATTTATATCCGTTAAGATTAAGAAGAAATAGGCACTTGAATTTGCTTTGACAAGGACTTCAGTTTAGGGTTTAGGGTTCACAAGCATTTCCCAGGTCCTTTTAAATGTGTCAAATTAGAAGTATAATATGGTTGTCTGACATTTGGCAATCTAAGCATAGCTATTTCATGACTGAATGCCTACTTGGATGATCATCTTTGCATTTGTCCTTTTCTTGTCTACATGGTCATGTTGGAGGCACAAAAATTTTTATTGAAATTAGATTTCATAGATTAATGATAGTTTGCATTTTTTTTTTACCACCAAAAACGTTAACCAACCTAGGAGGAACTAGCTAGGTGATTTATATCAGTTAAAATTAAGAAGAAATAGACACTTGAATTTGCTTTGACAAGGCTTTCAGCTTGGGTGGTCTTGGGTGACTGAGTGAGATAGGTTATGTTCATATTTATATTTAGATGATGAGGTAATTAAGAGAGGTTTTAGTGGTATGCCAGGACCTCAACAAGATGCAGTTGGCAATGGGAGCAGCAAAGCAGACAACAATAATGGCTAGCTAGCTGCATGTGTTCAGTTGAGCGGTGGTTGCACTGCATTGCATTTGTGGGCAATGGCTTAAGCTCGAAAGTCAAGGAAGAGATGAGAGAGGTGCCAGCAGAAGCGGAGCCAGACGGGATTTACAAAAAGTTGTAGATCATCTAATTAAGTTGTGTTGTCGATGCCTGTAATCATTCATTTGTGTGTTGTGTTGTGTGTACTTGTGTTCTCTCTTCACTTGACACCTTTTCCTATGTTTGCTGGACCGAGTGGAACATGTTACATGTGTATCATGGAGATTGAAGGCAAATAGTCGAAGATTATATTTAGTATGACACAATCTATTAGTAAAATTATGTTCTCATCTCGAAACCGTTTGGAGATTATCGGAAAGATGACTGATAACCACTGATCAATTATAGTAGAAGTTGTTTTAGATTTCCCATATTTTTCAGATTTGCAATGATAGGTTGTTTACCAAGTTTGATGAAGGGTGTATTCCTAAAAAAAGTTTGATGAATGATCGTTTAATGTATGTTAGCATAAATATAACCGTATGCTAGCACGGGCAATATACTAGTTACTTAAAGATTACGCATACGCACATTATGCAACAAAAAATCTATAAATAAATTTTTTTTAATTAAAACTATCATTATTTCCCTATTTGATAAAATAAAAATTAAATAAATACTATTACCACCTAGGAGGTAATAGATAATCGTGGACCGCTTGATTGGAAAAAATAGATGGTCCACAATCATTTCGAGTACCGTAGCAATTGCCAACAAATCTCTATTGAAATGGATTATTTCAGTGCAGTCCTTCTCTCTTTTTTGAAAACAGTGGACTCTTCTAGTAAACTTGTAACATCTTAGCACATCCGTAAGCTTACTTGTAACAGCCCGGATGCGATTCCGGGCGATTATTATGGCACGCGCCGGCGATCGGGCGGCGAACGACAATGGAGGCGGTGGCACGCTGGACGGTCGCGCAGCGCGCCGGGCGCGATTATTGCGCGTGGCTGCAGTGGTGAGGGGCGTGGCGCAGGGCGCCGTCAGCTATGCTGGCTGGGCATGCGGCGGCGACATGTGGTGGTGGTGCGGTGGCTAGGCTTAGAGCGCGCGGCGAGAGCCTGTAGGAGTTACCCCTTAATTATTTTCGATTAATTTCAAATGATTACAAATCCTCTTGTATTTATAGTCCGGGGAAGACTTGCACGCTAAGCAATCTGTTCTATTTCCTATCAAATATTTATTTTCTAATTTTTTTTTTGCTTTGCTGACAAAGGCGACGCGGGCGGTGGTCGGCCGTCTCGCTGCCCCTGGCGCTAACCCCGCCGGCCCTTTGGGCCTGGCCTTTTTGGCTATGACATCTGCTCCCCCTTTTCCCCGACGGAGTAGTCGGGCAGCCTATTTGTTGAAGAATGTGGCAACCACTTGCATATATAGGAGTCGATGCATTGCAGCTGGTTCCCAAGTTAGAGGTGTTGTGAATGACCGGGCTAAAGATGACGTCGCTGAACTTTTTCGGTGCTCGGCCGATGGTTGGAAACTCATTGCTTCCTTGGTCGATAGTGGTGAGGTGAAGTCGATGAAGGCCTCCAGGGTAGCGATGGAGTCGACGAGGTAGGAGACCGATGTGCCTGGCACGTTCACCTTGTCGTCGAAAAGCAGGGTCGTGACGTCTTCCAGGAAGCCATGAGGATGCTCATCCATGACCACGACACTTTCGCCGGAAGGCTTGCACCGATGGCGGTGATGGTGGCGGGGTTGAAGCGACATGCCAGGTTGTGTGGAGAAACTCCCACTTTAAGCTCGATGGTACTAGCGAGGCTCGCCGGATGAGAGCCTTTAGGGTAGCGGCGGGGTCGACGAGGTAGAAGCTCATCATGTCGCCGGCGCCGGAGATCGCAAGTCGGAGCTCGTTAGGCGATAACGGGTTTAAACCCGCCCCAACCCATATTTTAAAAGCCCTAATTATCACCCGCCCCGCCCTACCCCGTCGGCCAAATGCCCCAACCCGCCCCAACCCGAATTCCACGACGGAAGATGATATATGACTTATGCGCCGATCTATGACCATAGAGCCCCCAACCCGTCCCCAACCCGTTTGTGTCGTCAACCCAACCCGCCCCAACCCGCTTTTCACGGTGTTACCTGTTTCCACCCATCCAATAGTAACCGTATTAAAACCCCGCCCTAAAAATACCCGCTCAACCCCGCCCCATTAGCAGGCCTAGAGCTCGCTGAGGATCTCGTGGGGGCATCGAACTGGTGGGCGAAGTCGGATTGTCGCGTCCCAACGTGTGGGGCCCTCCTGTTGCATTGCAGCTCGAAGTGTGTTCTGCGAAGTCCGTTGGCGAACTTGAAGGCGTAGATGTTGTATGGGGTGTCGGCCTATCAAGGTAGCGCCAGATCGCCGGTAGTGTCGCCATTGGCGGCGGGTGGCCTGAAGCCGCTAGCGAGACACCATGTGAAGGTTTATATATGGAGGTTTAACTGTTCTTAATAATTTGTTTATTATTCTTGCCACAATGAGTAGAGGTGGTTGATTGCGCAGACTGGTTCCAAGCACCTGACCAAAAGGCACCAGAGCGGCACACACCTTGGACATTCTCACACGGTGGTGCCTCTCGAAACAAAGAAATGTAATAATCTTCAGAGACTCCACTCCAGACTCACGGTCCATGAAAATTAAGGATGTTTACTCTTTTGGTGAGTGGCTGGAGGGGATTTTCTCGAACCCCTAACAGATGCTCATCCGCCTTAGCTAATTTTAGCTAACAATGCAAAAACTTCCACAGTAGTCTGCTGTAGGTGTTAGCGCCTCTCGTCCCTGTAAGCTATTCCTTCCTTGTTATTAATGATATGATCGAAAACCAGATCTTTTTTTTTTTTTTTAAAAAAGGAACTCTTTTCTCTTCCCCATTTGTCTTTCTCCCCTGCCTCTAGTGAAATCTGAAACCTCCTCTTAGATTATATAAACGCAAACATTAAGAAATAATTTATGAAGGCGACACTTGACACGCCACATGCGCGCACATGCTCAGTCCAGATTCCGAAATATTCCAGGCCAAGAAACGAGGACTTCAGCGGCCTCCTGGCATACCGCAGTTGCTAGTTCCAATCTATAGTCTTCCTAACCAGTTTGTTCAGGCTCACGATGTTTTCAGTGTAATTTTTCTCAGTCTTCTTCTCCTGTTGTATCCATTTTCCGACTGAACTCGAGCGGATATCGATTTTTCCCACTCTTTTTGTTTGGTTTGGTGCATCCATGGTACATGTAGTGCACTTGAGCAGATTCAGACTCGCAGTATAGTCCAAATGGCTAATGTCCGATGAATTTGTCTACACTGTGGACCTGGGTCGTCAAGGCTGTTTTGAGGTTTGTTGACTGCGTTGCTTCCCCTCCGGTCCTCCCTGAATCGATCTGCCGAACTGCAGAGGAATTGCCCCCACCAAACCTAATCTCCTCGCTCCGTCAACTCTGCTCAACTCAGCCTGTCGTACTCCTTTGCTGTCTCTTTTTCCCCCCTCATCATCATTTCTGTTTGAACACTCTTCACAGTTGAGCTGTGTCCACATCCACCGGGGCATTCACCGAACCTTTGTCTTATATTTGCCGGTAAGTCACTCTATCTTGGATCTAAGCAAGCGACTGTAGCAGGATACTAATTGTTGCTTATAGTCAGGATAAGCATACAGTTCTTTATGAATTATTTTTCATACATGATGAAACAGAACTGGAGCAGATTGTTTACTTCGGAGTTTTAGATGATGTTCTTTACTTCTTTTGGTTTCAACTGCGGTTCTTGATATTGTGCCGCCAATTAGGCAAGATTCTGTAATCTCTATACTTATAATTTACCCTGAGATGGGACAAGTGGGACCAAGAGGTCCATGTCGGTAAATGCCAGATTCACAGTTCAAGTACATTTATTTATTCTCTCCACACACACGGAGATTAGTTTTTCTTCTTTGTTATTGCTTTAGTAATAATAATGTTTGGATAAAGAGAACAAAATCAGAGAACAACATTACCATTAAAGTACCAACAGCTATCATCTTCCATGTTTTCATTGTTTTGACCAACTCTTGAGTGTTATACCACCGAGACGACCAAGAGTTCAATATTGTTTTTTAGTCTCTTGATTATTACATGAAAATTAATCGGCCACATAATTATATTCCTTGTGGTTCGTGTTTTGAAGGGCAGAATTATACCTGAATAGGTACAAAATGGATTCTGAAGCTAGGATGCACGATGTCTTGGAGCGCTTGCTACATGATAAAAGTGCAAAGCCAAGTGTACTGCCACTATCACTTCTACGAGCCATCACAAATGATTTCGCTGATGATCGGGAAATTGGCTGGGAAGGGTCTGCTACGGTTTACAAGGTACTGTATGTGTGACTACCGACTAGTACACTCTGTTTGGGTTATTGTTGGCCTCAAAGGCTGCTGCGATGGCAGGGTGTGCTTCGAAATGGAACGGTCGCTGTGAAGAAGATGATGGATGTTGAACCGGATCCGGAAGTTGCTGAGGAAACATTCCGAAATGAGCTCAGATGTCGCATGGGGTTGAAGCACAAGAATATAGCCCGATTACTGGGATATTGTGCTGAAACGCAATCGGAGATGGTGGAAATGCCAGAGGGGAACATGCCGGCACGTCTAATGTTCGAGGACATCGAGGGGGAAATTGGTTTTGGCGCAAAGTCGTCAATTGCTGCTCTGCTTTGAATATGTGAGAGAACGGAACATACATGCGTATATCACTGGTACGAGGATCATGTGACACGTAATGTTCCTTATTATTTCCTCTGTTAAAACAGCCGGTACCATGCACTGCACGCACATAGTGCAATAACTTTGTATATCAAGTAAAGTATATGGGAGAATAAGAGCACCATCTGTTAATAAACAAATTTCTGTTTATGGATTTGGCTGGAAAAAACGCTACAAAATAATCAAAGGAATTTGTGAGGGCTTATCTTATCTTCATCAAAACCTTATTGTTCACTTAAATCTTAAACCTGCCAACATAATACTGGATGAAAAAAAAAGATCCAAAAAATTCTTGATTTTGGTTGCTCCAGGCGCTTTGAGGAAAAGCAAAGCGAGGTTATCCTAGATCGTATTTATGGGGACGCCGTAAGTAAGCTTGATTCTCAAGTTGGTTTTTTTGTAGTTGGGCAATAAATTATGTTATGTTTCTACTAACAAATGAGTCACGAGGTACAAATTTTCATGCAGGTCATATATGGCACCTGAAATCATAAACAAAAAAAGGGAGTGGCCACATTCAAGGCAGACATATATAGCCTTGGTTATATAATCATGGAGATAGTGACGGGGCACAAGAACTATTGTGTAGTAGACAATGTAAGAAGAAATAAAATACGTCACTATACCATGAATATGGGAGCCTACTAATAATTATGTCATATTTGAACATCTGCGTAACTCTAGGTGAAAAAAATCAAGTAGTGAAAATATGAAATCGCATTAAAACATGTACGATAAGCAATAATTTTCGTCCTTATCACCTCCAATTTTGAAGAATCCATGTTCTTAGTTTGATGCTTGGATTGACATGCACAATTTACATTCTAGCATATGTACGCATGACTATTTAATTTTCCATATGAAAAGATATCTTCAATTCCCTTAAAAAGTAATTATGTAACAAATCCAGTAGTTAGGACTGTGTAGTTGGGCATGCTCATGGCCTCTCGCCAAATTGTTCTAATCAAGGAGATATTGTCAAAGGTCAAGGAATATTATGTACTTCCTCCGTTATAAATTGTAAGTTGTTTGATTTTTTTTTGAGGGGGTGTTTACTTCCAATGCAACCCAAAAAGCAAATCCAAAAAGTAGATACAATACCCGTCACATCAAATCTCTTTATGCATGTTTAGAACATTCATTAAATGTAGGTAAACAAAATAACTGATTGCATAATTTGACTGAAAGTGCGAGACAAATCTTTTGAGCCTAGTTAGTCCATAATTGGACAATAATTATCAAATACAAACGAAAAGTGCTACAGTAGCCGAACCCAAAATATTTCACCAACTAAACACCCCCGACACCAAGTTTGAGCACTCGCCTTATTAAAAATTTTTGTGCAGAATGACATTTCTTTTGTCGTGACTTGCTTTTTATTAATAAAAGTTCTTCAAGAATAACTTAAAATTGGTCGTGTTTTATTTGCATAAATTTTTAAATAAGACGAAAGATCAAAATTTAGGTAAAAAAGTCAAGCAACTTACAATTTAGGATGAAGGGAGTAGTAGAGAATGTAAGAACAACTAAAAAGACCAGTTGGAGGTTCTACATATGAATAATTATGACATGTTTGAACATGTGCGTTACTCTAGGTGAAAAATCAAGTACTGAAAATAAAGTTTAGCTGCATAAGGTTAAAACACATTAAAAACAAGTGCCATAACTCCATAATCAATAGTGATGATAGTCTATTATAAGGAGAAATTTCCCTCCTTATTACCTTCATTTTTGAAGAATCTCTGTTGTTAGTTTCATACTTTAATGAAATGCACGATTTGCATTCTAGCATCTATCTATTTGCCTTTTATGGGTTACCCCATGATTAATTAAGTTTCCATATAAAAAGATATCCTCAATCCCCTTAAAAGGAATTAACCATTGTCGCTTTATAGGTACTCAAAAGCTGGGCTGACAGATTGGGAACATCACTACAAGACACGTGCTTGGAACAAATACGAAGTATGCGCTGAGATTGGCATAAGTTGCTTGGAGCATGACCCTGAGAAGCGACCGGATGTGGAGCATATCATCAAGATGCTTGTTGAAACCGAAAAGTACGCCTGACTTTGCCGAGCCGGATGAAACCGAAAAGTGCGGACGAGTTCACACCTGATGAAGAGGTCAGTGTACCCAAGGTGAATGGGTGAGAACATTAATAACGATAGTATTGCACATGGCTCTTAATAAAAGCTTCATACCATACTCTGTGAGCTGCTTCTCTCAAAAAAGAGTCTAAGATGGTTCCCTATGCTTAGGTCTTATTTGAGAGCAACATATTCGTTAATACTAAGCTATTTGAGAGCATCTTGGATATTATGTTGACAAATAAAAAACGCTCAGTGGACAACCCTTATTTGGGAGCCAGTCGCGGGTCATGCAAAATAAAAGTTATTTACTAAGCTTAGGTCTTATTTGAGAGCAACATATTCATTAAATATTTTCTTCCATTTCATATAAATATTTATTAACTTCCTAATAATACTACCTCACGTTTTCGGTCGCTACAAAACATGTAAACTGCCTCTTATTTTCTACAACCACCACATGCGAATTTAAGCATTGCATACATTTTTGAAAAAAAGAAAGCAGGGGAGCACCCTACCTATATTTTTCATTTTTGATAATAAAAAGAATTGTACAAACAAAGGGACTGAAAAGAACAGGAAAGCTAGCAGCTAAGCTAAAAATTACCAAGGGGTTAACTACAAAGAACATGACTAGACTAGGAGCAGGAACAAAAACAACAAGAAGGGGGAGCTGTACAGAGGGGTGGAAAGGTACAAGGCTATAAAGCCCCAAAGCAAAAAAAAACTGAAGAGAGTTAGGAGTATTGATCTATCCATGAAGATAATGCTTGTGCTTTTGGGCTTGGCGTTGATACAAACCAGACCAAGCTCTGCCTTGAAGGGGTTTTTTCCAATGCTCAAAATTCCTGCTCCCGTGATCAAAGATGATGTCGCTCCTTGTTTTCCAAATAATCCAAAGAGGGCAGTTATCATGATCTCTAAAGATGGGGTGCCCAAACACTCTTCTCGGCTTCTAACAACATATCTAACCGGTCCAGAGTGTCATCCCAAAGAGATGTGTAAAGAGTTCCAGCAAGTCCGACTAAAAGAACAACCAAAGAATAGGTGAAACAATGTCTCTTGTACACCTGAGTCACACAAGACACAGCTTATAGGCACTTAGAGATCTATTCTTCCTTCCGAGAAGATTTTTCATGTTGAGTCTATCCCCATTAAAAGCCAGAAGAAAAATTTATGTTTCCCAAGACCGCTTGATCCCCATAGGCATTTCATTAGAGGGGAGGCAGCAACAGATCCCCTCATTGCATTGTAGGTTTTTTTTGGCTGAAAAGAAACTTCCCTAGACATAGTTCCAAATGTCATCTAATTCGGGTTCCATATCACTTTCTAGAAAAAGGAGCTGCAATTCTCCAAAAGTTGAGTTGCTACCTGGTTGGACAAAGGAAGGTTAAAGTTACTCAAGATCTTGGGTTCTCATATGTAACATAGAATATTTTCCCTTTTGGTAAAAGAGAAGGGATGGGGAACCTTGACTGCAGGGTTGAACCGCACCAATAATCAGCCGTAAGTTGATGGAATTGCCTTTATTGGGGATGCGGATGCTTATACTTTTGTACTTGTCAAAAAGTTTGATGACATATCCTTCCACCAAAAAACGAGCCGACCGGGTCTTCCGGCATGTGGAGACAATCTTGTATTCCCATAGAGTTTTTTCCATGTAAGAGAGACCCAAGGGACATCAGCTGAATTGTAGAACTTATCCAAGTATTTGAGGATTAAGGCATCATTTTGAGTTCTCGGATCTATGATTCCAAGTCCCTCTTCCGGTTTTTGGTCTGCAAGCATCTTCCCATGCCACCAATCAATTCCCTTTTTTCTCGTTGATTTCACCTCCACTCCACGACATTTTTTTTTCCTGTAGCTATCAATCTGCTTGATTATCTAACGAGGTAGGCTTAGGGTACACATGTACAAGGTTGGTAGTGCACTCATGACAGAGTTAACAAGCACCGGTCTTCCATGATAAGAGAGGAATTTGCTTACTAGGGATAACTTGTTTTCAATCCTTGTCAACATTGGGGAGAAATCCTATATATTTGGTTTGGTAGTGCCCAAAGGAAGACCAAGGTATGTAAAAGGCATGGTACCCACAGTGCAGCCAAAAGTATTTGCCAAATGGGTGGCTCTTTCTGTGGACATATTAATTGAACTAAGAAAGATTTTCTGAAATTCACATGCAGTCCTGTGGAATCGAGAAAAGGATTTAAGCATTGCATACATCATCTTTACACCATATAGTACCTAATCTTAGACATCACCCTTTTATCCCGCATAAATTTTTATATTATTACACAAATCTTTTAGCTTTGGAAGTGAGTTGGTCCACACGAAATCTGGGGAAGCTTATATTCATGACTTTCATATATCACAACATTTATTATGTAAATGTGAAACATCACAAGCATTGCCATGTCATCATGTTGTTAACATTTTATCCTTTTTTATCTCGTTTAGGAGGTACTACATATATTGTCTTGATTGAATCACTAGGAAAACAATTGTGCCTTAGAAATTGCAGTTGCCAAATAAAAGGAAATAATATTTGACCATTTAGAGAACGTCAAAAAAAATGGTCAATGTAGAGTTCCTCATCTCGTTGAGAGCTATATGTTCTTATAAAAATTATCTCAGTACATAACACCTAATCATTTTGGCTTGAGGTAGTCCAACTTATACTAGTATAGCCGATGCACCATTGGATAATGTGAGCATGAGCCTAAGTTTTGGCAAAGATACTCACCATCCATGTATAGGAGAGTGTTGAGAATAATTAGTGTCAAAGCTTGAAAATAAAAAATAGAGGGAGCCAACAAGAGAATATACATGGTTTAGTGAGTGTTATGGTGGTCATTATAAAGTTTCGTGAGCAAAAATAAATCTATATACTCCCTCCGTTGTTTTTTAGTGTCACATTTGTTGTCCTAACTCAAACATGTGTATCTTTGACCATTGATTTTTAAAAAATTATATAGTCTCATGTAATAAAATATATATTTTGTGATTTATCATGAGAAATATTATCAAAATATATAATTCATATATTGTGAAACTATAAGGATTTTTAAAAATAGTTGGTCAAAGATTTCAATGTTTGACTTAGGACAAACCAAATGTGTGACACTTAAAAAATAGAGGGAGTAACATTATCTATAGAAAAATGGAGGGGATGACCTACAATGGGCCCAACGAAGCTTGATCCAGCCTCTACATACACATGTGCGCTTATCGCCGCCTCCAAGCCCCTCACTCCTCTTTTGATATGGAGTGGCCGAGAAATGGTAATGCATAGATTTGGGAAAAGTCGGTGTGGGGATTACCATTTAAGTGATTGTGACAAAACGTCTAAGTTTTTAGACACAATAAATGTGGTGAACATAACATTATTTTTACTTATGGCTTCCAATATGGTTTGTGGTAATATGAAGTTATTTACGGAGATCAAACAGAAATTCCTATCTAGTTAGAACCTCGTAGTCCAGCTGTTTAAAAGTGTAGCATATTGACAGTTAGTTGTTCTTGCATCATAGTGTTTTTTTGTTTATAGCATCTGTTCAAAAAAAAATTTTACATTGCCAACGACTCTAAATTAATATTTCATAAACAAACAATGCACAGCTACCCCCGCATTGGTACAGACTATGGAGCTCAACCTACTAGAGGGTGTAGTAGCTGGAAGCGAGGAACCTAGCCATCTAGATTTGTCGCTTCTACAGAGCATCACGGAAAAAATTTTTCTGAGCAAAGAAAAATTGGTGTTGGTGGATGTGGAGAGGTTTACAAGGTAACTGCAATTTTATGGTACCACACCTTCATATTTTCCCATTTCGTAGCATTACTTGATAATATGGTCATATCCTTGCTGATGATAAACAGGGCATCCTTCGAAATGGAATTGTTGCTGTGAAAAGGCTTTTCAACAGCCGAACAATTAAAGACAAAATGTTTCATCGAGAGGTTCAAGTTTGATCATGGTTAGGCACAAAAATATAGTACGGTTTCTAGGTTATTGTTCTTTTATAGAAGAACGTGTGTCAACATTTGGAGGAAGAATAATCATGGCCGATATACGGGAAAGGTTGCTGCTTTTGAGTTCATAGGCAACGGAAACCTTGAGAACCATCTAACAGGTATGAGAAGCTCTGCAATTCACATTAGAAAACAGCAGATCAAATAAACATCAATCTTTCACAGTGCCCACCTGAACAATATGCCAAACATTAATTAAACTAAGCTATACTGAAATTAATTTAAAGAGGACAACAGAGAAAGAATATGTTTGTGGTAAACATTAATCATGACCACTTCCTGATTTTAAAACAAATTGTTAAATACTCAAGTAAACACTATCAATATTCTTCTATTGCTTACATTCAGTCCAGTGACCAAAGCATGCAACTTCATTTTCATATGATCTGGTTACTCCCTCTGTTCCACAATAGTTGCAATTCTCGCTTCCCCGAGAAGTCAACACTTTTAAACCGCCAATAATTATTAATTAAAATATATAAATATTTATATTAAATAATTAGTATCATCGAAAAAGATCTTGAAGTCTAGTTTTTTAATAAATTTATTTGAAGATATAAATGTTGCACGTATTTTACTGCAAATCTAGTCAAAGTTGAGAAAGTTTGACCGCACGCTTCCCATAGTTGCAACTTGTCATACCCGATTTTAAGGACAAAACTGGATACACACCATATGTGAGCCCGTGAAGTCAAATCTCACATATAGTTACAATTAAAAGAAATATCAAAACATAATGCTTAATATATAACAAACTTAATACAAGAAGATAACCTCAAAGCGCAAAACAACGGATAGACACTCCGATCCCGATGAGCCTCCATGCCACAGAGGACAAACCGACCGTTGATCACACAAGCCCCACTCCTTCAAAAAACTCTAGCAATCTTGCAACCCTCCCGGGTTTGAGTGGGAAATAGCAAGGGTGAGTACATGTCGCACTCATAAATATAACATGGGGTTATGAGGCTCAAAAGGGTAGACACCGGGTTTAATCTGCGATCAACATTTTAGTCAGTCAAATTTTAGCATTAATTAAGCAAGTAGTTGTGCTTAAGCCCCAAATATTCCCACATCATAATTAAAAGCGAGTCAAAGTCTCCATCATCATCTTCAACGCCATCATCATAGTCACCATCAACATAAATCCATGTCTCAACCTTTATCTCAATCTCAACATCCATAGATCACTATTCCTTGAGTTTTTCGGGCCGCCGTGATCGTGAGCACGACCGATATATCGCCATCAAACTCGCAAGCAGAGGTGTACACTTTCACCGTGAGTCATGATTCTCAAATGCACGGGTTAGCAAGGTCCAATACACCAAGAATCATATAAAGCCTTTCAATGGTTCTTCTAAAATGTCGAGCCGCTAGGATTCAATGGTTATTCTCAGAAGATCAAACCCACAAATCGATCTTCCCCATTTGCACCACAAGAGGGTAACCCTGACAAGATAGGAAAGGTCCATTGACCGACTAAAGTCAGAGCCATATAACCCCCACAGTTGTACTATAAGTCCCAGCTTTTGCCAAAGGATAAGTCCTTATGGAGGGCCAAGAGTACCATGAAGAAGCATGGACTCTCACCCTTAAGGATGGCAACGGTCGGGTTCGGATCGGGTGGAGTCTCCGTGCACCCAAACCCGAAACCCGAAATCGAAACCCTAACCCAAACCCAAAACCGATTCGGGTGGAAATCCATCACCAAACCCAAACCCGCGGATACCCAAACCCGAACGGATACCAAAACCCGAATGGATACCCGAAACCCAAGGATTACCCGCGGATTATCCATGATATATACACATATTCACATGTAAAACAAGAGACAACAAATAATAAATATTTTCATGAGTCAACTTTGAATAAATTTAATAATTTAAGTAAACAAATTATTATTAATATATTATAAATCATAATTTTTAATTCAAATGATTTATTTCGGTATCCATTGGATATCCACGGGTGGAATACTAAACCCCTAAAACCGAACCCGAACCCAAACCCGAACCCTAAAAAATATGGGTGAAAAAAAAACCCAAACCCAAACCCGCAGGACCGAAACCCGCGGATTACCCACCAACCCGATCCGCTGCCATCCTTACTCACCCTATGGTCTAGGTTGGTAAACATCATCTCATACAAACCATTGTATATATCATATTCACCATTAATTAGATCATGCTTATTAAAAGTTGAGCACTAGCAAAATACTACCCATATGCAAACATCCCCATAGGCAACAAGGTACAAGATAACAATAACTATGTTATAATCTCTAAGTTTGTCAAGGTGGACACATGCATATGAATTGTGATTATAAAGTGTATAGGTAACAAGGATATAGTCCCATGCTATACTTGCCTTAAACTCGATTCCTTCTTCTTAAAATTTTTCAAAGAACTCCCGAGGATCCCGATCTTCCAATAATTCCTGATCTTCCACGAACTGCTCACCGCCTACAAGATCACCAACTTCTCTTCTTCTAGGCCACCAACGTAAAACTCATTGGTGAACATCATCACAAAGCACCACACAAGCATCCAAAAAATCATACACGAAGCAACAATAAAACTATATTAGAACATTACACCAATAGTATGAAAACAATATGAAAAGGTTTATAAAACAAATCTACGCCTCATTACGATCACAATGTGACGCCAAGATCATGAAAATCGGAGCTATAACGCGAAAAGATAAGAATTATACAAGACTTGCTTTAGTAAAACAAATTAAATCAAACTTTGAATTTGAAAAGTTCAAAACACGGTTAAAACACTTTGCTAACACGAAGTTTACGCCGTTCTGAACCTAACGCAACTTGAACAGGCCAAAACAGATTTAAAATGAGCAAGTTATGGCCAAAACTAGGTTCTAGGGGCATAATCGCGAGAGGCCGTGGCCTAGATCGCGGATTAACCGTAGCCACCGAGGGCTAACTCGCAAAACCGACAAGTCGGGGGCTATAATCTAAATACTTTTGAACTGCGGTGGGCCTTTTACTGAATCAAAGAAAAAGCGAGAGTTTATCTACAAAAGAGCAAGGGCCGATCGCTGCTGGATCAAGGCCGATCGTCGGCTACGGTAAAGGACATGGCACCGCTGCGACACACACACGCGGCGACGCTGCGCCGGGCCGGACGTGGCTGGTTGACTCCGTGTTGACCGGGTACCCACGATCGATCCGATCGTCCGGACCCGATCATGCGGCTGAGGGGCGACGGTGGCGTTTTGGTCGCCAGGCGGCCCGTCTGGCGGCCGGCGCGTGGCCGGAGTGGCGGCGAGTTATGCGGGGTTAACCCCGTCGGCGCTCGGTGGTCGTTTTCGTCGT
Organism: Hyparrhenia diplandra; assembly: GCA_015847255.1. Lineage (NCBI taxonomy): Eukaryota > Viridiplantae > Streptophyta > Magnoliopsida > Poales > Poaceae > Hyparrhenia > Hyparrhenia diplandra. The sequence goes on along the minus strand of JADLZK010007785.1, from coordinate 76,210 downwards.
CGCGGATGGCGGAAGGGAAGGATTTGGCGGCGTCTGGAACTTCTAAGGCGGCGGCGATAGCGATGCGGTCGGAGGCGGATTACGCTGCGAGGTGGAAGCGGATCGCGGCGGCACCACGGCGTTGGCGATGTCGCGTGCAGGGAAGCGAGGCGAGACGGGCGGAAGCCTACGGCGGGTTCCTCACCTTCTCGCGGGCTCGAGGGGGTGATCTCGTTGGTGCGGACACGCTGGCGGCGAGGAGATCGGTGGCGCCGCGCGAGCTCGATCTTGGCCGGCCGCTCTGCCCCAGGGTTAGGGTTTCGGGGCAGCGGATGGTGGCGTGGCTCAACTAGGGTTCAAGGGTGAGCAAGGCACACCGGGGCTCGCCTCTTATAGGCGCTGGGAACCTCGGCTGCGCTAGGGGATCGGGCGGCGGGGACACGCCCGCGACGATGCGGAGGGTGGGAGACGACTCCACCTCGACGACAGTGGGGCCGAAGCCGGGAGCGGGGCCCCGTGGGCAGCAGGCGAGGGCAGAGGCAGCGGCGGGCGCTGGCTTCGCTGGCCGCTTCTCGGCCGGGGCGGGTAGCTGGGGCAAGCCCATTACGCTGAGTGCGCCGCGCAAAGGCCGCCCAGGCCGGATGTTGGTCCGGCAGAGCTGGGCTGCAAGCTACAGCAGGCGAAAGACAGGGAGGCAAAAGAAGATGCTTATTCTTTTATTGAACCTCTTTTCAAATGGAATTTGAAATCCTTTTTCAATCAAACAAAACCAATCACCACAATAGAAAATATGTTGTAGCATGAATGCAAGAACAATGTTGCTAAACCTTATGATAAATTTTAATAAATGAAAATGTTATCTTTTCTATATTTCATGAGCACAAAAAATCAAAATAAATCATTTTAGCTCTATTTTCAAAAAAGAGGCAAAATTTGGGGTGTTACACAACTATTGTGGAACGGAGGGAGTACTTTCTTCACTACTTGTAATCCTAACCTTTAAAGTGCATTTGATAAATAATTATGGACATTCTGTACAGATAAAAAAGGTCAAACATTTGTTCAATGCTGACATGCTTATACACTGGGCACATTATTGTTTAATGATTTTCAGCTCCTAAAACACTCTTTATTCTTCATCTATTTCTAAAGATGAATTGAGGGGACTTGAATGGCATACACGTTATGAAATTATTGCGGGATCTGCAACGGTTTGCTCTATCTTCACATGGAGAAAAATATCGCCCACATGGATCTCAAACCTGCCAATATACTACTAGATGATCGCATGGTGCCCAAAATTACAGATTTTGGTCTATCGAGACTTGATAGTAATTCACAAGCAGCAACTACATCACGTCTTGTGTCACCGTAAGCTAGTAATAATACATTGTTGTTTCTCACACTTGTGTTTTTATATGGTCTTTAGGTTAGACCATGTTGACATTTGTGTTCCTGTGATGCAGAGGATATTGTGCGCCAGAATACTTCCTCGAAGGCAAATCATCTAGCAAGTCAGATATATATAGTTTGGGAGTGGTGGTCCGAGAGCTGGTGACAGGAAGTAAAAAAGGAGCCTGACCTTATTAAAGTAAGAGTTGTGATTATGTCACCATTGCATGGATATGTTCGCTTTTCATCATGATGCTGATATAAAAAACCTTGAATTAAAGTAGTTGTGGATGTAGCACCTACGTTTCCTTAGGAATAATTCCAATATCCAAAAACAATAAAAGTTATTGTTTAATAGTTCCATTTCGTATACAGTTGTCCACTTGAAGTCATTTTTTTGTACCTTGTATTTTTCAAAACAACTACATTGTTACATTTCATAAATTGATTGGCCATCATGTCATACAAGGATAACATATGAATTCCACATGAACTTTAGAGGTTGCATGAATGCATGGTTACTGGAAACAGTTCAATTCTCAGTTGCAGGAAATAGGATGCTTTGACATATTCGAAACCTCTGTATAAATGCAGGTACTTAGAAGATGGAGGCACAGGTGGATTAAATCATCTAAAACATACACCCTTGGGTTATCAACAAGTGACAAAATGCCTGGAGCTGGCCCAAAGATGCACTCAAATTGACCCAACAAGCAGACCTGACATAGTAGACATAACACAAGAGTTCAACACAATAGATAGTAAGGGTTGCCAATTCCAGGTATGCCTATATGTGCTCCCTGAACCTCAAGGGATCTAAAGCATTGATAGGCTGTGGTAAAAGCTAATGCATATTTAATTAATCCATCACAGGAAATCCCTTGCTTGGACGACATGTTTGGGATTGAGCCACTGGAAATACACTTTCCCTTTGAACTTGACCTGCAGATATCACACTCAATAGAGCTCACCAATGATACAGATGATTACATTGCCTTCATGATGACGCCAATGCTACGCTGCTTTCAGATAGAGTCAGACAAGGGCATTGTCACACCACGATCCAAGTGCAGTGTCACCATAAAAATGCAAGCGCAGTCCCCAAACTTTCGGATAATCACTACAAGAAGATCATTGTGCGAGCACCATAGTAGATGAAACACGGGCTGTAACAACCCATTCGCGGAAAAAAAAAAAAAAGCACCATAGTAGATGGAAGTCTTGCTACTATGGATATAACCGGAGACATGTTCATTGAGAAGGAAGGTACCGTGGTTGATGAGGTGGATGTGATGGTTGTTTTCGACAAACCACCATTGGCGAGAGGAATCAAAGGACGCCTAAAGATTCACTGTGACTTGTGTCATGGGAAAAATATTCTAACACGTTGGGATTGTTTTCTAACACTTTAACAAACATATAGCAAGAAATTTAAGTTTAATGCAAAGTTTCAATCGGACCTGATGAGGTTTGCCGTGACTTCTATATATCACCATACAATTCCCTTCTACGGTGCTCGAATGATTTTTCTGATTTTATAGACGTGCATTTGTGACGTTTCAAATATTTTTATTGACTACATGAAGAATTAATAAGGGTTGTTTGGATGCCAACTGAATTACAGTAATTCCTTTCTTATTCTAGAATTTTTTTAGCAAACCTTTGTCATTCAGGACTATGTAGTTCAATCCACCACCAGCGCCGATCCTGCTGTTGCTGGTATTGCTCTCCCCAGCCCCAGCGTCCGTCAACGATGCAACTCAACACCTGACCCCCAGACTCCGCTCTCGCGACTCCACGGAATCCCCACCACCGCCGACCATAATAAGCCCTGTCCACTCCGTCGACCTGGACCCGGTAGCAGACTAGCAGCTTGAGCTTGAAGAGGAAGGGTGCTGACACCTGTGCGTCGCATCTTGTTGTCCTAATACGTCCTTCTTGCCCAAGGTACATTAAATTCTTTTTCTTTTTATTTTTAAAAAAAGCAAGCAGTGGGAAGTACAGGAGACGGGATTTGCGGATTCAGAGCCGTTGCTCTGTTTCGTGCTTCGTAGATAGCAGCCAAGAAAGTCTGTTGTTTATTCTAGATGTATTTTACCTGTTGATGTTGCTTAACTCGCAACCTTGCTTCTCTGAGTCACATTGCTTGCAATTTACTGGAATTTCAAGACTGGAATTTACTGTACCTTGGGCTTAAAAGCTCCAGTGTAAGACGAGGTCCAAAAGATTCTAGAGAGCCTTGTCCTTTGAAAAATTAAACCAAAAAAAAAAAAAAAAAAAAACTAACTGATGTGAGACTAATTGGATCAAAGAGTAGAGACTTTTACATCTGTGCTGGAACTGATTTCATATATAGTGCAAGATGAAATTCAGATTTTTGACATGGGAACAAGATTTTTTGGCATCAGTTGTTATGACAATTGTGACTTGTTCTAAACGAATGGCACGGAATGTAAACATATAATCATATTGAAGATATCCTGTTTAGGTTATCGGATTTTTTTTAACAATGTAACAATTGCTAATTAGAGGATCCTTTGTAACCTCCATACTGATACTCACAGGACTTCGTAATACTACTGTTAATTAGAGGATCCTTTCTAGCCTCCGTACTGATCCTCACAAAATAAAAATAAGATATTGATGGCAATGCACAGGAACATTATGGACCACTGATGCATATAACTATTGCAGCTAGGACAGTGTAAACAAACTGATGCATATAACAAGGACGGGCGGGCTTCAGGCAGCGCTGGGGACCGAGGGAGTAGGTAGGCCGCATCCGCATGCGCGTGAACGGCACTAGCGCCAAGCGGCGGCCGTGGAGATATTATTTTCCTCGATCAGTGGGGCTCCCGGCCACTTTCCTCGTAATTTCCCGTGCAGCACGAAATTAAACTTTGCATTAGTACAGACGATCTCGTTACTTTTTCCACGCTTTCACGCTCCCACTGTCAAAAGAAAATAGCTTTTTTTGGCTACTCCTTTCAAAAAGTTTGAAGCAACGGAGGGCACAGCAGACTAGGGAGGGAGAAACCTGTTTTGTTCTGCTAGCCACGACCAAAAGCTAACGGTAAAATAAAACTCGTCCCTTTTTTTTTTGACAACCAAAACTCGTCCCTTTGACCTTCACGCGTGCAGGTGACCCGGCGCATTCACCGCTGCACTGCAATTATTGCCCAATTTTTATACTAGTTACCTTCCAAAAGTTAGAATCTTTTCACTCTCTTCATCGATCAATGTTTGGACGTATACATTAAACATTGGTAAAATAAATAAATAATTGCGGTTTGGTTGTAAATCACGAAACAAATTTTTGACCCTAGTTAGGCCCTGTTTGGTTCCTACAGGGACTAGGGACTAATTTTTAGTTTCAATTATTCCCTAATTTATCCAACAACAAGACTAATGGACTAACTTTTAGTCCCAACTAGTCCCTAGTCCATTAGCCCCTCTTGAGAGTCTAATTGGGACTACTTGTGCTCTTTGTCGGTCGTCAACTTATTTGTGCATTTTGCATGCATTTAGTCGATCGTCAGCTCTAGTCCTCATTAGTCGGCTTTGAACTAAACATCTTTAGGGATTAATAATAAGTCTCTAACTGGTCTCTAACTAGTCCCTAGTCCCTAGTTCATGGAACCAAACAGGCCCTTAGTCTATGATTAGACAATATTTACCAAATACAAATAAAAGGGCTACAATTAGAAAATACTAACTTTTGGGCAACTAAATAAGGCCGTATGTCTTATGTTCACATCATCAATCTTAATATAAGCATCATCTACTCCCTGCTGGTTACTACTGTCCGGGCTCTCTCCTTTCCTCTCCTGCCGGCCGCCTTCTCTGCAAGATTGCTTCGGGTGAGTGAATCTGATTCTGCTACTGTTTAGTTCTGATTTTCTGAAAGGTTTTAGAGGGAAGTTTATTTGCGCCAGCTGGATCATCGTAGCTCGGTCTGTTCGATCTAGCCTGGCGACTTTTGTTCCCAAAAAGTATGTATGGTCCGAGGATATGCATCACATATTACTAGTTCCTCCTCAGGTTATTGTGTGTCCCATCAGACATCGGTGCAAAGGAGGTTAATAGTTGGTGTGGGGAAAACAGCAAAACACCATAAACCATTTCGTGACTATATTCTCTCTGTTACTAGTATTTTTTTTACAAGGAGTCAGGGTAAATAGTCGATGATTGAATAGTGTTCTGTGAGAGAGAATAAGCTGAAACAAGCTGTTCGGCTGATTTTTTTTAATAAAGAAGCGGCCGGATTCTTTCAATTCTCCTCTAGTACTTCTCTAGCATATATACTTATGACACCTTAGCACATGCGTAAGGATATTCCACACGATTTTTCTTTCAGTCGCTGAAGCCAGCACACCCCGAGAACAGCAGTCTTAAGTCTAATCGAAGGCTGAATCATGTTTTTTTTCTTTCTTCTACGTACTCCGTATTTCTTACTACCAGTCGTTCACTAATATGTTTACAAAATCTCAGTCAAGGTTTGACGGTTTCGTTTGCATAGTGTGAAATTAGTCCTACCTATGTTTTAGATGAAATTCCCGTTCCAGATCTGTGTTTATGCAATAGTCTTCCGTTATAACCATGCATGCTCATGGAGTATTTTGTTGCTGTCCGACCTCTGCTCTCAACCAATATAATCCACTGTCCAAATCGTGTAGCAAATTGGCACCACTGAATTCCATAGTGACCAAGATGACATTAGCTTCCATATAACATTTCAGAGTTGGGGATTTCTTCTGAAATTCTACTTGAAATGCCGGCTTTGATAATATGCAGTAAAAGACAATTATTGCTTTAATTTACTAGCTACCAGGCTACACGAACTATTCTTATTGCAGCATGCATTTTTTTTCATATGTATTTCAAATGTTTAAAATGTTTTGATGGTTCATTGTCAATCCAAAGATGATAGCAGGCCAGTATCCGAGAATTCCTGTATTCTAGAAAATACAAATACAAATAATCAAAGTGCAATTGGATTTAGTACACACAAGTCTTTGGATTTAGTACACACAAGTATCCGAAAACTAATCAGGCTTAACCTTTTAGGCACTACTAATATTAAACACTAATTAGGTTTAGTCCAAGTAGCAAGTGCAAAATGAATTGCCTGCCACATGTCCACATACCTGCAAGTCTGTAACGAACGTGTGTGCCTTCGACAACACAGCCAACAGGCCCACCGAAGGCTGATCTCATGGAAGTCGTTGCGGCGTCGCCAGGCAGATCGTTGATGAATGTAGTAGTCATTCCGCCGCCCTTTATTATATTGACTCGACTTCGTTGGTTCGGCTAGTACTGGCTATGTCATTCCGTCTACGCGCAGGAATCAAAACAGGGACCTGGATGACACGCAGAGGCTAAGCTGAAGAAATTGAAGGTTGGTGTGTAATTGTCTTGTTGGGGCATAGGATTGTGTCAGGGTAGGTACACATATGATATATGGTAGAATTTTAGTCACAATAGCTGATTTTTCAATTTTTAGGGTGTGCATTCGCCCCTTGATAGCAAAGTGTGTTTCCTATTGTGTAAATGTTGTGTAGAAATTGGGCATAGGATGCCCCTTGATGCCCCTTGAAGAAATTCCATCTTTCATAAGTTCCCGGGTGAGTGCATGAAATTCCTTTTGTTTTGTTTTGTCTTTCAAATTGGGCATAGGATGCTCAAAACAATTTTGTGTATTTACCAAAGTTGATTCCATATTTACCATCATACTTTCCTTAAGTCCTTGGATGTGTAACGGACATGGTGGGTTTGTAGGTCTGATCCCACATGCCAGAGTACAATAGCATAAGGGTTTGGACACTTTGCAATGGAAGATAATGAATCATGTCCCGTTTTATTAAATACAGATAAAATGAGAATAATATGTGTGTATCAGTATTATATTTTACACCTAATGTTTATATGAGTAGATTCAAAGAAAAGTTCGTAACGTAGAGTTGTGTGAATCCAAAAATCACCGATACGTTTTAGTACTTGGAGGATGTCTATTGATTGTTCATTAGTTGCCCATTGTCTTAAGTTATTTTTTAATAAAAATTGATACTAAATGTAAATGGTATATGAATTATGAATGACGAAACTACGTAATACAAGGAAAGTGCCAACAGATTTCCCATGGAAAGAAATTGAAGACATTACAAATGATTTTTGCGCCTTGAGCGAAAAAATTGGTCTTGGTGGATATGGGGTGGTTTACAAAGTATGGTTAATGATTTTTTGCTTCTATCTTTTCAGTTTCATCTATCAATAATGAAGTGTCTGTAATCAAATATGTGAAACAGGGAGTGCATCCAGATGGACAGGAGGTAGCTGTGAAAAAACTTCACCACATGCCGATTAGATGAGGATCGGTTTCAAAATGAAATTCGAATCCTTACTGGAATTTCCCATCGAAACATTGTCCAGCTCTTCGGAAAAAGCTACATAGAGCGAGATAGATGTGTCGAACACCAAAGGCGACTAGTGTTCGCTACAATGATAGATAGGGCAATATGCTTGGAGTTTTTGCCTAAAGGAAGCCTTGACAAGCATCTTTCCTGTACGAGATAATTTTGTTCAAAGTGCTAGTTAATTAGTGTTGATCTCTAAAAAATGCTAGTTACAATTGATAGAATAATTTTGTAAACATGTGTCATTTGTTTTCTTCTATAGGTGAACAAATGCGGACTTCGTTGGTATAGTCGGTACAAAATAATAAAAGGGATTTCTGCGACGGTTTGAAATACCTTCATGGAGAAAAAATTTTCCATCTTGACCTCAAACCTTCAAATATATTGCTTGACAAGGATATGCTTTGCCAAAATTGCGGACTTTGGCTTATCAAGGCTCTTTAGTGGAACTTGTCAATCTCATACTACAAAAATCTTCTATGCACTCGTGAGTTAAATGATCCATTCCTTACAGAACTTTCCCTTATTTTTTTTTTTTTTAAAATAGTAGTATATTTGCATTGCGTTTACACATATGATATTTTATGATATAGTCTACTACAAATTAAAACCATTTGTATATACGCTTCCTTTTTCAATAGAGGCAGCTCAATCTATGTAACAGCACCTCCTAAATTATAGGGTCCACATGCACTTATCATTGTCCCAAAGAACTTTGATAACAATGCACATGCACCCAATAACTCAAGAAGCCTGTCGGGTGTTATCGGAGACCCCGATTACACCTCATACCAGGATCAACAAAGGAGTAGCTACAACATTACAACACTTGTTACCAAAAATATATATCAGAGTGCGGAAGAATAATAACATTAATTTTTACAAAATGTGAGTAGGTTACATTTGAGTAAACTTAACTTAATTTGCGGAAGCCGAGTAGAACTAGAAGACAACCAGATCGTGGTCGTGCCCACCGACATAACCCTAGTTAACATCATGAGTCAGCACCTGCAACAAGGGTCAAAGAACCTTGAGTACGGGAGTACTCAACAAGACTTAACCGGAAAGAAAAGTGAAGAAGACTCAGGAATGCAGGCTTTGGGAATCAAGGTAAGGTCTTAGCAAGAATCAAGGACTCTTTTGCATAAAAGCTTACTAAGAGTGGATCCTTACTTTTCAATATTTTAGCCAACTTGGTAGCTCACAAACTCTAGGTGATCCTACACTAGAGCAAACACTTCTTAGTCCTTTCAATTTTCCTTTCATAAACTCCTTCATTCCATCAGTTAACTACGATGCCTGGGCAGAAGAACGGGTCTCCATATCCGAGAAGCAATGGCGATCCACGAATAGATTCAAACCCAACTGGGGATCCCTAACCACACGATATATGTAGCACTTAAGCTTGCATATATCAACCATCTCTCGGTTCGTCCAAAACGGGACCGCGTCCTACGCCACCCGAGAGTACCGTACACCTCCAATCCGGGACTTTAACCCACGAGGGTAATATGTACTCCCGCCATCTCTCCACTCCCAGTGCGCGGTTGTACGTTCCTGATTTGGCACACCCCGGGATCGAGCTTACCGGGGCATGTGGCCGCTTAGTTTCGACCGACTTGGGGTGACAACCAGGCAAAAAGTGCCCTCGCCCGAAATCCTCGAGGGCGCAACTTGCGTTCAATAGTCCCGAACTTAACAAGCCAAACAATGGATGGTCCTTAACCCATTACGGAGACGGGACAAGCACGGCCAGGTGAACCTGTCGGCCTAACCACCATAACAACATTTTCCCCATCGTCCCCGTCCGGTCTCATATTAAACTATTTTTTTATCCAAAAGATATTCCATTCTCAACATTGAAATGCTTTTGTTTTGAAATGCCTATCTCATACTAAGCAAGACTAAGCATACTAAGCATTTTTTTTGAAATAAACAGGTTAACAAGGATGATATTTAAGTAATCAAGGGTGGTAATGCAGCAATTAGGTTAGCACTCAACTCCTAATTACTTAATGCACATATAATTAACATAAGTGGCATAAAAATTTGTAAAACACAAGGTAGGGTTTAATGCATCCGAGGCTTGCCTGTTAGGTTGCGTGGAAAGTCGATTCCTTAACAAGATCACCCGAGTCATACTTGACATCGACACCATCGGGTGGATGGATCTTCTTCAAAGCTCGACCATCATGAACCACCTCACTCTCGTGATACTCTACACGTCGATGATGATGCATGCTTTAGCATGATGAAGTATAAACATGATGTTTGATGCATGCATGAAATAATAAACACTTGAGTACAACTTTCCTTCACGATAAAGTTGCAACCCAACAAAACCAACTTGTTGGACTACTCTATAAGATATCATCACCATAGCCTAAGGAGTTTTCAAGGACCAATTGATTATGGTATGATCCAAGATTCACAAGACAATCCCAAATCACACATCAAACCTAGGTCATTTACACTAATTACTCTCTTTTTCTATTTAAACAAACAAAGCATAAAAAAGAAAATAATTTAACTTCTCAACTGGACCCCAAAATTTTATACAAGTAGGTCATATCATAAAACAGCATCAAATAATTTTTTCATGATTTTTGAAATATATTTTATTTTCTAAAAATCATGGAAGATGCATTTTTCAAATAAAGAATGTAACTTTAAATCATGGAAACACTATTCAAAACACAAGTTCCAAATTTTTGTTGGATACACATAAACATAGGAAGGCTCTACAAAAAAATTTTAGAATTTGTGAACAAGTATTTGAATTTATATGGAATTTACAAAGTCGGGCACTATTCAAAAGTAAAGAAAATCGAAAAACATAACTTAAAAGGAAATCGGCCACGTGGCTGAAACTAGCCCTGCTCGCCCACGACCCGCAGGCCGGCCCATCACTGGCGGCACCGACAAAGGGGCCGGGGTGTCACCGCTACCGACCCGACGCCCGCCGGAGTTGACCGGGCGATTTCTCGCCCGACAACGAGGTCCCGGCGGCGCGGGCCGCACCTACGGACAACCCTTGACCTCCCGCATCTCCTGGACCCCTTTTTCCCCTTCCCTTGAGCACGGCTGCGATCTCGCCGGCGACCATGGCGGTCATGGCGGCGCTGAGCGCGCGGCACGGCTCAACGGGCTCTCCCCGCAAAAAAGCGAGGACACAATCCGTCAAGCACAACGGCTTCTAGTAGGGCGCGACCGCCGCTGGCGCGCGAGCCAGGCCGAGCTCGCCGGGCGCACACGCCCGGCGACCTAGCACGCCAAACGATGAACGAACGACACGGGCACGACCGTAACCTCACCCTGAAACTGATGTGCGCGTTGGTTTGACTTGAGGCGGGACGAGCTAGGAGGTCATCGGGATAGCGGCGATGGCGGCTCGCTTTGGCGGCTACGGGCGACGCTTTCGCCACGCCTGGGCTTCAATCTGGAAATGAGCAGGTCTATCACGACCATGGCAACAAGGCAGGGCTAGAATAATTGACAAAAACGACGTAAGGCTCACCGGAGCAAGCGTAGAAATGGGAGGCGGCTTGGGCGGCGCGGCCACCGTCTGCGGAAAGAAGACGGCATGCAAGCGCACATTGAGCGATCGGAGGGCTATGGTGGGATCAATCGAAGCGCAATAGTGATGCGGTGCTTCGAGGAAATTGCAGCGGGCGGAGATGGTGCGTTGGCGGTGAACTCCGACGGCAAAGGAAGGCTCGACGGCGGCGATCGGGAAACGAAGAAAAGACGACGACGGCGGTGCTAGACTTTATAAGGCGGTCGGGACTGCGGATGGTCGACACCATGGCGCTCACGGCGATCTTAAAGCAGCAGCTGGCGGCCAAGGCGCGCCTAGAAGGCCGATGAAGGCCACGGCGACGGCGGATGACGGCGTCGATACTCCCCTACTGACACCGTAGCAGCTCTCCCCTCCCCCGGATTTCTTCCAATTGCTCTAAGATTCGTGCAAGAACTTGAAAATCTGCCAATACAAAAATTGCTCCAAATTTCATGCTCTACAATTTTCCTTATAGAAAACCTTTTCAAATTTTGCCACCAAATAGGACTTTTGAAATAGGGTCAGGTTAGGGTTTTGAAATAAATTCAAAATTACTTTTAAAATTGCATAAAAACTTGAAAAACTTTGTACACCAAAAATGTACATCAAGAAAAGATCTACAAACTAGCTTTTGACGCTTTTGTCAAATTTTGGATAAATTTGAAATTATTGAAAAGGGGATAAAAAGAGGACATGGAAATTAGGGTTTTCGAAATCCACATATCATCACATGTTACCTTAATATAAACATTCCACCAAGCAACATTCACAAACTATAACTTAAACATGGAATGCTATGCATTAAATATAATGCTCAATGATTATGCTTAATGATGACATGATTAAAATTTTAATTGTCTATTAACATCTAGGATGTTACAATCTACAACTGCCTCAAAAAATGATTTCTGAAATGAGCCACTTCTTCACATGCATTTGTAGGGGGTTGATATTTTTAGCCGTCTCTACAAATGCCTCTTTCTTTGGAGACGATTCTAGATCTAGCCACCTCTAAAAATGGATTTATAGAAGCGGTTGGATTTAGAGCCATCTCTATAGATCGCTCTAAAAATATGTGTGGTACATTAAAATTCATAAATTCTAATGAAGTTAGCTGAAGACAAACTTTATAACGAAGTTGTATATCTCGTTGAGATATAAAATTTTTTAGATCTGTCCTCCTGGGCGATCCAGCAGATTGATAAGCAGCGCCGAGCATTCATCTGGTGCGGTGCTGAATCAGTGACGGGTGGTAAGTGCAAAATTGCTTGGTTGATCGTGTGTTCCCCAAAATGTTGTGGGGGTCTTGGCTTACCAGACATCAGGGTCCTGGGTTTTGCTTTGCGCCTGAGATGGGAGTTGCAGCGCCGCGTGCCCGGCGCTCCTCCGTGGACGAAGCTACCTTACCGTAACGAGCGCATGGTACAGGGTATGTTTGACACCTCAGTCCAGGTAGAGTTGGGAGACGGGGCTTCGGCCTTCTGGACTGACGCCTGGTTGCCGGCCGGGCGGGTTCAGTCCTTTGCGCCACACCTGTTCAGGGTTGTGGGCCGGCGTTTCTTGGGTACGTCGGTAAAAGATGCTTTGTTTCAGCGCCGCTGGGTCCGCCACGTTGCTGGGGCATGAACTGCGCCTGTTCTGTACGAGTACGTGAGGCTTTGGATGATGCTGGACCATGTTCAGTTGGACTCGTCCGTGGTTGACCGCTTCGTCTGGCGCTGGACTACGTACGGATGGAGTCTGTTCCGCCTCATCGTCGGCTTACGTTCCATCTTCGTGGGCATGTCGTCCATGCTGGGAGCTAAGGAGCTTTGGAAAGCCTCGGCACCGTCTAAGGTCAAGTTTTTCTTCTGGTTGGCTTTGCATGGTAGGATTTGGACCGCGGACAGGAGATTGAGGCATGGCCTCCAGGACTCGGCGGCCTGCGGGTTGTGCGCGCAGGAGGATGAAACAGTTGATCATCTCCTCATCGGCTGTGTCTTCGTGAGTTGAGCTTTGGTTTCGTCTGCTGCTCCCTGGTGGATGGGGAATGCTTATGCCGACGCCAGATTCCACGCTCACATCTTGGTGGATTGAGTCACTGTTGTTCGCTCCCTGATAGACTGCGTAGAGGTTTTGACTCCTTGTTGCTGCTCGTCTCTTGGAGGATTTGGAAAGAGCGTAACTCTCGCGTCTTCGATAACGTCTCCGAGTCAGTGGCTGAGGTAGAGCGAGCGGTTCTTGATGTGGCAGATCAGTGGATTGCTGCTGGTTTCACTGAGGTTGCTGAGGTCCTCGTCATCCCGGTTTGACAGTGGGAGCAGTCCGTTGTCCCTTGTATCTCTATTGTGATGTGTTTTGCTTTGACTCTACTCCGTTAGCTGCTGCTAACTTCCTCTGTCCTGGCATCTCGCTCGGATAGTGAGCTCGCTTTGTAAGGGCTTTGTAAATCGTTTTCGGTTATCTCTCTCCTTAACGAAAATACACGTGAAGTCATGTTCTAGAAAAAAAAAAAAAAAGAGGCCTAAATGACAGAGAAAAGATGCATTGTGAAGCATGGTTTCTCGATATAGTTTCTTAGGCTATAGAAACTAGTTCTGGTTTCTGCATTGTGAGCCCCTGACACGCCTTCCGCTCGGCATCCGACGCTGCTGCCCCCGAACTGTTATGAATGAGGGAACGAGGGTAAGTCCCTAGGGTGCCTTGGTTGCGTGTTGGTGGCTTGTACATCAAGAGATGATTACATCTTAAGTTACAAGATATCTATCCTAATACTTGGAATACAATCTAGGCTAGAGTACAACCGTGACTTGCAGCCTACAAGATTACAGCGGTACAATATCTTTAACAGCCCCTCTCAATCTCAGCCACTATTGGAAATAAGTTTGAGATTGTGTCTAAACTGTCTAAGCTTCAACACTAGAAGAGATTTTGTAAATCCATCTGCGACTTGATCACCAGAGTTGATAAATTGTATATCCAGCAACTTTTGTGCAACTTGCTCTCGAACAAAATAAAAATCAATCTCAATATGCTTAGTTCTTGCATGTAATATTGGATTTGCCGAGAGGTACTTTGCACCTAGATTATCACACCATAGTCTTGCTACGGGTGAATGACGAACTCTGAGTTCCTTCAACAATTTTTGTATCCACATCATCTCTGCTGTTGCATTTGCTAATGCTTTATACTCTGCCTCCATGCTGAACCTTGAAACTGTCGGCTGTTTTCTAGCCATCCATGAAACAAGGTTGTGACTGAAGAAAACAGCAAAGCCACCAGTTCTTTTATCATCCACACAACCGGTCCAATCCGCATCAGAGAAAGCGCTAACAAGCGTGAACTTGGATGGTACAATGCTCAACCCAAGGTTGATTGTTCCTTGAACACACCGCAGGATCCGTTTCACAACGCTCCAGTGAGTCGTAGTCGGCGAGTGTAGGAACTGACAGACTTTGTTTACTGCGAAGCAGATATCAGGCCGAGTTAATGTCAGGTATTGCAAGCCACCAATAAGGCTTCTATACCGTGTGGAGTCCTCGGGACCAAGCTTTACACCGTCATGTACACTGAGCTTCTCAGTACTCGGTAAGGGAGTAGCAACTGGCTTACACCGATTCATACCTGAGCGAGTCAAAATATCAGAATCACATTTGGACTGAGACAACACTAATCCTCCTTGTTTCCTTTTGATTTCAATGCCAAGAAAATAGTGTAGATCACCAAGATATTTGTGAGCATGCAAATTCATGCTGCAAATCACGCAACAGAGTAGAAGTGGCATCCGGATGGGAACTAGCAACAATAATATCATCCACATACATTAAGATGAAGATATTGACCCCTTGTCGATGATAATGGAAAAGAGACGTGTCGGCCTTGGATGGAGTGAAACCAAGGGCTTGCAATTTGCCGAGATAGCCTTGCAAATCCCGAGGCGCCTGTTTTAACCCATAGTGAGCCTTGTCCAATTTACACACAAAGTTTGGATGCCGCTTATCAATATATCCGGATGGTTGCCTCATATAAACCTCTTCTTCCAAGACTCCATGAAGAAAAGCATTCTGAACATCAAGTTGACGAAGGGACCAACCATTTGACACAACAATAGAGAGAACCAGACGTATGGTTGCTGCTTTGACCACTAGACTAAAGGTATCTTCATAGTCAATCCCATATTGTTGTTTGAACCCTTTGGCAACCAAGCGAGCCTTGTATCTATCGACGGTACCGTTAGACTTCTTCTTGACTTTATAAACCCATTTACAATCAATAATTTTCTTTCCACGTGGAGGAGCCACTAAGCGCCAAGTCTTGTTGTGTTGAAGAGCTTGATACTCATCATCCATGGCCGAAACCCAACGAGAATCTTGCATCGCTTCATGGACTGTCACAGGCTCAAGAGGGTTAGAAATAGAAGTCATACACCACCTCACCGTGCCATCTGTGTAGGTTTTGGGCTGTCGAATCCCAGCCTGAAGCCGCGTGCCATGCGAATGGATCAGTGATGGTGCCGTGGGAGATGTGGTAGTAGGCTCGGCTGCAGGATGAGGTGCCGCACCGGATGAAGAAGCGCCCACAGGATCAGATTGTGCCACCACAGGAGACGACACAGGATCAGATTGTGCCACCACAGGAGACGCGTCAGGCGTGGTGGAGTGCTCAGGAGCCACAGAAGATCTACTGGACGGTGACAATTGGCCTGTGGCAACAAGGGATCCAAGACGGATTCGGCGGCGGTGTTAGCCGATCCGGCGGCGGTGTCAGCGGATATGCTCCGAGGCGCGTGCTGCTCCCCGCGGGCTGGCACATAAAATGATGCTGGACAACACCAGAACCATCACCGTTTGCGTCCGAATTTGAAGCCTGTGACCTGAAACTTTCAACTGAACTGGAAGAACCATTAGTAGGACGTGGCACAGGGTCATGTACTGACACTTCCCCATCATATGGATTTAATAAGATATCAGGAAGAAGCTTAAGCTCGGCTTGCAAGCGGGTGCCAGCATTAGGATGCATAGAAGCAAAATGAAACAAATTTTCATCAAACACCACATCTCTGGACACGTAAACGCGCTCTTGGGTTGGATCTAAGCACTTATACCCCTTATGCTTGTCACTGTAGCCAAGGAAAACACATTGTTTTGATCTAAACTGAAGCTTACAATCATTGAAAGGTCTTAAGGTTTGGCCAGCACGCGCACCCAAAGGTGCGAAGGAGACTTAGATCTGGTTGCTAATTAAACAAGCGTTGAAACGGTGTATCATTTGCAATGACCTTTGAGGGCAATCTATTTATGAGATAAACTGCAGTAGCGAAGGCCTCATCCCAAAATTTTAAGAGCATGGAGGAGTGCGCTAGAAGGGATAGGCCAACCTCGATAATATGTCTATCCTTGCGCTCTGCTGCACCATTCTGTTGGTGCGCATGAGGATAGGAGACTAGATGACTGATGCCTACCCGCTTGAAAAAAAGTAGGTCTTGATATTCACCATCCCAATCAGTTTGAATGCTTTTAATCTTCCGATTGAACTATCGTTCATCGAGCTACTGGAAGTTTTGACAGCACTGAAAAACTTCAGATTTGCGCTTTAGGAGATAAATCCAAACAAATTTACTGTGATCATCAATAAAACTCAGGTAATAGTTGTGCCTCCCAACAGATGTTGGTGCAGGACCCCAGACATCGAAGAAAATAAGATCAAGAGAACTCTCTGATTTACTAGTTGAACATGGGTAAGGTAATTGGTGACTCTTGCCAAGTTGGCAACCATTACACACGTGTTTATTCCACTCTTTTGAAAAGGAAATGTTGTGGCTACTAAGCAGATGCCTAACAATAGATATAGATGCATGACCTAGCCTATTGTGCCACAAGGACTTAAACGACTTGAAGACTCCAATCGCTGCTTTATTTGTTGCTGACCGCTGGGGCGAGGACAGCAATGGGTAGAGGCCTCTCTCACATCGGCCTTGATGAAGGATTTTCTTCGTCGCCTGTTCCTTGATAAGAAAATGATTGGGGTGAAGTTCAATGAAAATATTATTGTCATGTGTAAGATGACGAACAAATATAAGGTTTTTTTTGGGGCTTTTGGAACATGAAGAATATTACGGTTGAATAGAATTGGATGAATCTAATGGGGAAGGTATAGTACTATGACCAATCTGCTTAATGTCCATACCATTGCCGTTGGCGACGTGCACCTGATCTCCACCATTGTACCGATCCCTGGTGGTCATCTTCTCTAGCTCAGATGTTATACGATCGGTCGTGCCAGAGTTGATGTACCAGTTGGTGTCGACCCCATAGGATGTGGTGGCCGACGACACCGTCTTCTGAGGAGGACCGGAGACATTCTAGTCGAAGCGCTTGAAGCACTTGTAGGCAGCGTGGCCCTCCTTGCCACATACCTGGCATATCACACCAGGCTGGAATCTAGATGAGCGCCCTCCATTGTGCCCTCCTTGCTGCTTGAAGCCACCGCGACCTCCGCGACCTCCACCGCGAAAGTTGTTGTTGCCGCGTCCTCCTTTGGCCACCATATTGGCCGACGACTAGTACCCTTGGCCATTCTTGATCTCAAGACACTGCTCGAAACTTGTAAGTTGAGTGAAAAGCTCAACCACAGAGATTGACTCGGTACGAGCCGCAACATCAGATACCACGGGATCATATTCCCGATCTAGGCCGGTGAGAATATAGGAGACAAGCTCCTCATCCTCAAGCTTGCGTACGGCAGCCGCCATATCATCTGCCAGGCTTTTCATCTTGGTGAAGAATTCGGCCATCGTAGACGCCCCCTTGGATGCCATAGCCAATGCCATCCTCGTGCTACTAATTCTTGCACGGGATTGGGATGCGAACATCCCTTGAATGGCCTCCCACAGCTCCTTGGTCGTGGTCACCATAGTAGAGATCCGGCCGGAGATCTCTTTGGACAGCTTGGAGAGGATGAAGCTAAAGACCGCCCCGGTCCTTGGACACCCGGGGCGCGTAGTCCAAGTTGGGCTTGGGCTCCGCCGGTTTCCCATCCGACGAAGTGCCAGCTTCAAGGAACGGGGCGATGGCGGCTTGGAGTCGACCGACAGGCGTAGGTCACAGCTGGGCTCCCTTGAGAGCCGACGACACATAGAGCTTCCACGTGGGGAAGTTCTTCCGATCTAGTTTGTCGGTCCGCAGAGAAACCGAGACGGCACATGTCACAAATCGCTTTCCCGTCAACGCAAAGGGGAAGATGGAAGGCGTGACATGGCGTAGATCATTGAGGCAAAGCGTGGGGCGGCCGGGGCGCGGCGCGCGCGCACGCCGCGAGGCGCGGCTGCGCAGCGGCGGCGGGGGCGGTGCGGCGGCGAGGGGCGCGGTGGCGGCGGCGGCGCATTACCGGGGTGGCGGAGCGTGGAGAGCTGGAGATAGATAGGGTTAAACCCTAAATTTTTCTTGATTGATTGTCTCACAATAGTTGCCCCATATTTATATGAGGGGTTTACGGTTGCTAACGGGCCAAGCCCATTAGTCGAGCTCATGTAAATTAACTAAATAAATTTACTAATAAAATCTATATAATAATTAATTATTCAGTCCACTCCTCTTATCTCGAGGCGACTCACCGACCGAGTGTGACATCTCTCCCGCGGAGATTGACTCATCCTCGAGCTGAAAATCTGGATAAATTTTGTTGAATATCTCGGCATCTTCCCATGAAGCATCTCGTAGTTGTCTTGTTCTTCCATTTGATGAGGACCTAAAGCTGACCTTGCCCGACTGCGGATTTAAGCATTACCTCGGGTTCGGAACCTGTACCTTCGTGTATACGTGGCAGATACGTATATCAATAGGAATCTCTCCTCGATGAGGCTTAAGCATCTTTGACATGAAAGGCATTGTGTATGTGAGTTCCCGCAGGAAGGTTCAACTCATATGTAACCGGAGTAAGAATTTTGTTGATCTTTGAAGGGTCCAAAATATTTCGGAGAGAGCTTGCTTTGTATAACAAGATGATATAGTTGCCGCAGACCGTGATAATAACTTGAGCCGAGACATAATCACCCACTTGGAACCTAAAGCTCCGTATGTTTAGCATCAAAGTACTTGCGGTAATAATCTTGAGCCAATTGTAGACGAACCTTTGTCCGATTGAGAAAAAAGCATCACGCTGAGATAACAAGGCATCTATAGAAGGTAATGTTGTCTCACCCGGATTGTAGCCTTGAATCGTTGGTGGGTCGCGCCCATAGACCGAGATTGAATGGTGTCGTTTTGGTGGATGTATGATATGAAGTATTATAGCAATATTCTGCCCATGGTAACCATCTTGCCCAATCCTTTGGTTTGTCACCGATCAAGCAAAGAGATATATTGTAATAATTTTGTTTACTACCTTTGCACATCCATCCGCGAGGATAATAAGGCGGCGTTGGTGATAGAATAATGTCGGGTAGTCTAAAGAGCTCTTGCCAAAACTAACTTGTGAAAACCACATCGCGGTCGTAAGAACAATCGATCTTGGTAAACCATGTAATCTAACAATCTCACGAAAAAATTTTGAGCCACTCGAAGTTGTTGTGTATGGGTGAGAGAGGGGTATAAAGTGGGCATACTTGGATAAACGATCGACCACGTTAAAATCACCAACTTAGTGCCAACTTTAGGGAGTACTTCAATGAAGTCCATTGAGATGTCTTCCTAGATCTATTCTGAAACCAGTAAAGGTTGAAGAAGTCCAACTAGATGTAGATGTTCGGTTTTGTTTCGTTGGCACACTAAGCAATCATTCACGAAATCTCTAACAATGCGTCGATCATGTTTAATAAAGAAAGTTTGATGGAATCGATGTAATGTCTTACGTATTCCCTCATGAGCTGAATCATGGATTGCATGAATAATAGTTTGAAGATGTTTGGATGATCCTGAAAGCCATACCTTTTTGTTGAATAGAATCAAACCATTACGGACTTCCCATGCTGAATCCTTACCATTAATTATGGAATCAATAAGGCCTATGGCTTCATCACTGAATGCAATTTCCTCTCGTAGCTGAGCAAACAAACCCAATTATATTTCTCCAAATAGCCATTAGTGAGGATTCCTCAACGTTCGACGAGATAATGCATCCGCCACCACATTGGATTTACGGGTTTGTATTCCACAAAAAAGTCATAACCAAGTAATTTGCTAACCCATTGGTCTTTGGAAAATGGTGGATAAACGTTGGTCTAAAATGTATTTGAGGCTGTATTGATCGACATTATAAGAAAGGGGCGGCCCTAGAGATACGATTAAGCCAATGTTTGACTTGCCGTTACCAGCCCTATGAGTTCTCGTTCATAAGCTGCCAACTTTTTGTACTTATCAGGCATTCTTTTGCTGAAGTAAGCTATCGGACCATTGCCCTGATGTAACACTGCACCCATACTTGTACTAGAAGCATCACACTCCACCACGAAAAGTTTGTTGAAGTCTGGAAGTTGAAGGACTGGTGCTGATGACAATGTCCTCTTTAGGTGCTCAAAGGCTGTTGTTGATAGAGGTGTCGAAAAGAATGAATCCTTCTTAAGAAGATGCGTAAGAGGTCGAGCAATCGTACCATAATCCATGATGAATTTTTCTGTAGTAGCCTACAAGTTCCAAGAAACCTCGGAGTTCGTAGAGAGTTGTAGGTATTGGCCAAGCAAATCCACGCCTCTATTTTCTCGGGATCAACGGACTCCGGCATCGAAATAATATGTCCCGGATAACCCGGTTGGGATTGACCAAAAGAGGCATTTAGATTTCTTTAAGAAAATGTTGTGTGATGCAAGTACCTTGAAGATCTCTTCCACATGGGAGAGGTGTTCAGTCAAGATTTCTTGAAGATTAAAATATCATCGAAGAAAACCGGGACAAACTTTTCGTAGAAAAGGTCCCAAAATATCATTCATCAAACCTTGAAAGTTTGAAGGTGCATTGCATAAACCAAACGACATGGGAGAGGTGTTCGAAAGGCTGTCTTTTTCGATGTGCGGTGGATGCATGCGTACACAGTGATAACCCCGGCGAAGATCTAGTTTCTTTGAAGAATTTAGCACCTTGCAACTCATCCAATAATTCAGCAATGACAATTATCGGAAATTTATCTTTCATAGTATTATCATTTAGTGCCCGATAGTCAACATAGAATCGCCAAGTCTTGTCATGTTTCTTGACAAGGAGAACGATGGATGAAAATGGTGAAGTGTTGTACCCGATGATCCCTTGGGATAGCATCTCGGTGCATTGTCGTTCCGATCCATTCTTACGTATCGAGGGTAGCGGTAAGGGCGAATAATCGTAAATTTGAGTCGGATCTTTCAAATGAATACGATGGTCATAGCGTCGTTGAGGAGGAAGTCCCGGGCTCTTTGAAGAGTTGTTGAAATTTTGTGCAGCAAAGGTTTCATTGGAGGATCACAAGAAAGGACATGAATACCTTGTGGAGGATATGATTCCTTAGACAAGTTGTGCCATATGATCGGTTGTCCATGGCCTTGAAACTTCATAATTAGCTTATTAAAATTCTAAACAATATTGCCCGAGAGAGCTCAGCCATTCCACACCCAAGATAATATCATATCCACCCAATTTGATGCTAAAGAAATTTGCCTTGAAACTTTCAGTAGCAATAGAAAATTCAATATCATCATACCTCGCAACATTTGTTATATGTTGTCCATTGGCCACAACGACTTCGTATAGATCGATGTGAGGGAGAGCTCGATAGGTTCAGTTTAGTTGCCAATTCAAAGTCCATAAAATTGTGTGTTCATCCAGAATCCAATAAAGCCAATAAATTGTTGCCATTTATATTGATGAGTAATTGCATAGTAGGACATGTAGATATGCCAGTTAATCCATGGACTGGTATCACGAACATCGAATGTCGTCGGCTATTTACCTTTGAATGTTGCCGACGTGTTGAAGAATATAAACATCTGGCCAATGCTATAGCAGTCTCCAAATCAGGTGGTTGGTGTAGTTGTACCTCTATCTGAATCAGAGGTGCTAAACCAGCAACATACAACATAACCTGTTGTTTGGGAGAGAGGTGTTGTACCTTATTCGGTGTTCTTTGTGAATTTATTTGTGTAGTTGTCCAAGTCTCCCGTTTGCGTGTGACTATTAGATCGCCGAGATGATTATGCATTGGCGATCCAAAACGCTCTAGTGATTCTTTGCGAAAAAATTACGGTCGGTTTGGTGACCCAATTCATTTTCCTAACGAATAAACCAAGATAATGCGTTCCTTGGAGGTGGATTGAAGCAAGCTGAATTTGATCATTGACCTTTATGCCTTGAGCGAAAAAAAAAACTATTGCATTTGTACAACCAATGAGAAGGATCTTCTTTACCATCATACTCGGGGAAAAAATAATTTCAAATTATTCCCGGTCCTTCTAGGAATTTACGGAGGAATTTTAGGAGGATTTTACGTGGTGCTATCCGTAGGAATTTATGTAGAAATTTACGTAGCAATTTACGTATGAATTTACGTAGTCGATGGTGAGGAATTTTTGGGTCGAGGCGCGGATGGTGAACTCATCGGTGTCCACGGACTAAAAGAAAACGCTTGGAGGGCGGAATGTACTTAGGCGATGGTGGGGCGATGACGCCTCCATGGCTATGATGTAGTTGTTGATGATCTTTGTTGGCGTCCTCCATGAACTTCTTGCTCGGTCAGAGGCCATTGGATCGTCGGTCTCGGGATACCAATCTGTCTGGCCGTTTCCCGGTCAGCGAGGGAAGGCGGAAGGCGTGGCGTGGCGCTTGTCGTCGTCGGCGCGGCGGCGCGGAAAGCGGTGGCGGTGCCCGGCGGCGGCGGCACATGGAGAAAGCTGGAGATAGATAGGGTTAAACCCTAAATTTTTCTTGATTGATTGTCTCACAATAGTTGCCCCCATATTTATATGAGGGGTTTCACGGTTGCTAACGGTCGAAGCCCATTAGTCTTATCGAGCTCACTTTAAATTAACTAAATAAATTTACTAATAAAAACTATATAATAATTAATTATTCAGCCACTCCACTTATCCGGGCGACTCGGCGGAGTGTGGCTGTGACATGGCATACGCATCGAGCGAGATCCGAGTTGGAACGCCCGCGAAGAATTTCCGTGCGGAATTGTATGGCTCACGAATACCATGTTACGAATGAGGGAATGAGGTAATAAGTCCCTAAGACGCCTCGGTTGCGTGTTATATAGTCATGGGAAATGCCCCATGGTGGCTTGTACATCAAGAGATGATTACATCTTAAGTTACCAGATATCTATCCTAATACTTGGCGCCAGGCCCTAGTCGCTGCGCTGACCCCATGGGCAGGGCTCTGCTCGGCGACCGCAGCTCTGCAAGATCTGCACCACGAAGCTGCTCATCGCGTCGCGCCCTGCGTCCGCTCGTCCAGCTGGGGCTAGGGCCATGTGCGAGGACGAGGTCAACCGGCTACTCCGCTCTGTGGTGGCAGCGGTAGTCTCGTTGGGGCAGCAGCAGCAGCAGCAGCAGGCGGTGAACCTGAGCGAGATGTGTTAGCAACCCCAATCCTGGGCCACTAATCTCAGTATCTAGAAGCTCTAGAAGGAGCCGATCCGGGGTAAGGGATAGGAAGGAGGGGAGAGTTGGGGAAGAAGAACAGTAGACTACGATACATGTAAGGTAAAGGGTAAAGTAAATGAATTCTGATAATTTGGTTGATGATGCTTGCTTTGGCCTCCTGGTCCTTTCATGTAGCATGGAGCCCTTCCATGCCAGGCTGGCCCACATGGCAGGTTGACCTAGTCCCACATGGCAGCAGTACCTGACATTAACTGACATTCCTCCCTCCTTAAATGGTGGCTTGCCCTCAAGCCGCTGCAGGTCATGATGGTTTCCAACAAACAGCTTGACCCATAGAACAACAGTTGCCCAAGGTGAAAGATGGCCATGGCTGTAACTCAATGCAGTCATTCCAGCTCTGCCTATTGAATTCATATTGAACCCATCTCTCAACATCTCAAGCTGAATAGGAGGTGGCGATGGAGGCCTGTACTGCACAGCAACCAAACTGAAACAAGGAGTGACCAGAAACCCGTTATTTTCATCAAATTTGATGGAACTCAGTAGCACGCCATTATCAACATACTCAATGCCCAACTGAATCTCCTTATCCACAATGCTCAAGAAGCTATCTGTACGCTGAGCAAATCCATCTTGCATGGAGCCTCCGTCATCAATGAATGGAAATTTGCCATCACAGAATTCAGATATAGCATGCATGGCAGCAGTATCATGAACTGAGCTGAAACTGAAATTGTGGATCTGGACATGATGGCCATCAGAGAGAACAAGAACATCACTTATCTTGAGCATAGGGATGTCCAGGAAGCTGGGGTCCATCAGTGTGAGGTTCACCATCACCAGCTCGAGCATCCGGACAGTCATCGGCACCATGTAGCAGAAGAGGTCCAGGGATTCCATCTTTTCCTCCTCGGGCATCAGCAGCACGGTCCTGAGCGCATAGCCTGTGCTGCTGTTGATGGCGCAGGCCTCGTGGCGAGCGGCCGCGTAGGCCAGGAGCGTGGGAACGACGGGGTAGCTGCGGCCGAGGTACGCACGGAGCTGGGACATGTTGACTCTGTAGAACTTGAGGTGGACGCCGGCGTAGATGGCATTGCGGACGCGGAAGCCTTCCACGACGAGGCTGTATGCGTGGGCGTGGTAGCCGCTGAGGCAGAGCGCGATGCAGTGCCTCACCCGGTCGGATGGGTCGTGGCCGCGCAGTGCGTCGAGGCCCGCGACGAGGTGCATGAGCAGACGAGGATCGGCGGAGCCTGCGACGACGACGACGTTGGAGTTGTCGCGGTTGTTGGCAACTTCGCAGGCGTAATCGGAACCCGTCTGGCTGTTCCACTCCATCCGCAACCTGGCGCGGACGCAGAGGACGGAGTCGGCGGGGCACTTGCGCCAGCCGAGATCCTTGACGTCGCGTGCGACTTCCAGAACCGGGAGCACGGCAACTGCGGCCATGGCGGAACCCGACGCGCGCGCGAACTGGGTAGAGTTGAACGGGAGCCTGGCCACGGTAGGAGCTCCGGGACGGCCGTGGAGTACGCATTGGCCGCGTCGACAGCGTGTGCACCCAACGCGACCGGTGCGTACTCATCGAAGGAGAAGCCGCGCACAGACGACGACGCGGCGAGCGCGATGGAGATCTCGGCGCCGCCGCAAGCAATCGGGGTTGGGGCAGTGCCGCCCCGCACGGACGGAGTTGAGGTCGCCGACGGGTCCCAGCTTGGCGAATCCGAAGTCAGGAGGCTTGGGGCAGGGGCGACATCGATGCGCTCGGTGAGGTGCTTGGCGCGGAGCACGACACGACTTGGGGTCAAGCGGAGCGCGCGCAGCCGCGGACGCGATGTCCACGCTGCCAGCGGGACGCCAACTGCAGGAAGCGGAGCGCCATGCTGGGCGCCATGAGAGACGCGGGCGAGCGTCTCTGCCGGGGCTCTCTCCCGGGGGCGGGGCTCCCCGAGGGCGAGGGGGGGGGGCGCCGACGCTGGCTCGGCGAAGAGAACGTGGCCTCGGACTCGATCCGGGGGCCGGGGGGGTCGTCCCACGTCGGTAGTAGCGCGGGGCTCGGGCGGCGGGGGGGCTGAAGCGTGCGTGGTGGAGATCGCCGCGGACAGCGGAATCGAGGCCCTGCCGCGGTCGGCGGTCGCGCGGGGGCTTCGCTGCCGAGGAGAGAGGATGCCCATCGGCGGTTGAGATCTCCAGCTCCTTGTCGGCCCGAGGGGCGGAGGCTCGGGCTCGGCCCGGGCTTGGTGGAGAACGCGGCGAGCGGGGGCGAAGTCGAGAAGCTGCAGCTCTGCCTCGAGCTCCGGTCGCGGATACGGGCGGTGAATGGCCGCGCCTCGATCCGTACCTTCGCTCGGCGGGGAACTTGATGATGGCGAAGGGCTGCCCGAAGCCCGCGGAGGCGGCGCCCGCGAGGAGCTTGTCGGCCCGGAGTGGATCTGCGACCGTTTATATCCAGCGGCTCGATGGAGCAGTCCACGGCGGCGGAACGTCGCAGCGGTGTCGAGGGCGATGGGGACAAGCGTACGCGGAGTTTGCTTCTCGAGCACCTGGATCTAGGGCGGGGACTCCTCGGGCTCCATCTCCTCGATGGCGGAGGAAGCGATAGGTGTGAGGTAGGCGGGCTCAACGTCGGTGGAGGTGTACTCGATGGCCACCGCGTGGGACGGGGAAGGCGTCGAGGGGTCGTTGGAGGCGAATACGTCGGGGAAGGAGTCGAGCGCGGGGACGCCGTTGAAGAGGTCGCCCCAGTTGTCGGCCACGACGGGGAGCTACTCCTCCTCCGGCTCGAAGACGCGCTCGTCCGGGAGGGAGTCGAACAGCCCTCCCCAGTTGTCGGCCGCCACCACGGCATCGAACTATGCCGCAGGGGTCCGCTCGCGGACGACGAAGAAGGGAACTCGACGGCGGCGACACGCCACTCTCGGTACTTGGAGAGGCGCTCCTCCCACCAGGCCTCGCTCTCCTCGAACTTCCTAAGAAACTCGTCGAAGGGGATCAAGGAATCCATGCCAAGAATCGACGGAGCTGATACCACTGTTAGCAACCCCAATCCTGGGCCGCTAATCTCAGTATCTAGAAGGCTCTAGAAGGAGCCGATCTGGGTACAAGGGATAGGATGGAGGGGAGAGTTGGGGAAGAAGAACGGTAGACTACGATACATGTAAGGTAAAGGGTAAAGTAAATGAATTCTGATAATTTGGTTGATGATGCTTGCTTTGGCCTCCGGGTCCTTTTATGTAGCATGGAGCACTTTCATGCCAGGCTGGCCCTACATGGCAGGCTGACCTAGTACCTGACAAGATGCTATCGGCGTACGTGGCCGACGCGTCCGTGCACGCCATCATCTGCAGCAATTTCAGGGACATGAACGGACACGTTCCCTGCGCGTCCTGGAGCACCGCCTATATATGGAACGTGCCCATGCAGACCCAGCCGGACCTCTTTCTCATCCTCACGCTTGGCGATGCTCGTCAGCTCGACACTGGCGTTCATCGACACCATCATCGAGGACATCTCGGCGCCCGTGTTCCCCTTCTCCGCGTACGATCGTCTAGAAGCTTTTCAACGGGGAGAAAGAACTAGAAAGGTCCAATTGACCCATAAATGAAATAAATAAATAAAATAAACCTGGTCCAACATAGTATTTTGGTACTTGTCTCACCTAATTTTGTTACTGTCCCCGCCTATTTAATACTCTATGCCCTCCGTCCACAAATAAGTGCACTTCTTTGACTTTTATTGAACCTGTTTAACCATTCATTTTATTTAATTTTTTTTTAATAAATATAACATATTTTGTAATAACATAAAAATATCTCTAATGATAAATTAAGTCATAAAAATAAATAATATTTAATAAAACTTTTTAAATAAAACGAATGGTCAAATAAAAATAATGAAAGTCAAAGAAATGCACTTATATATTTGTGGACGGAGGGAGTAAATAATTTCACATTGGTATGGTACCTCCTATTTTTGTACCATCCAATCTCATTGAACGGATGGTTCATGTTTTTTCTAACCATTGTAAAATTTCCTTTAGAAAGGAGATTACCTTGTGCCATCTTTTTTTGAAATAAATTAATTAGGTTTCCATCACTCTTACTTACGATGTGATGCTTCAAATATATTTCAGTGGATCTGGCGCCACGGAGTTTGTAGATAGGGGAAAATCACAAACAAGTTTGATGTATTTAGTTTGGGTGTCATAATCATAAAAGTATTGGTAGGACCTGATGGCTACTCCGCATTTTCAGATATGCCCAATTCCCAAGACTTCATTGATCCGTGCGAAGTCATTTCCTAATATGAGGATGACAGTGGTCATTTTCTTGTAGTTTTGGCTCGTCACATTTTTATAGTCAGTCAGGTATGGTGTTTCCTGATTCACTTCAGTCACAGGTTCAACGAAACTGGAGAGAAATGTTTCTGAAGGTAGGATGGAAAGATGCATCGTATTTGGGTGTGTATTGCAACCAAGTGAAGACTTGCATTGAGATTGCACTAAAGTGTGTGGAATCTAACAGCCACAAAAGGCTAATATAGAGGATATCATCACTATATTGAATGAAACAGAAGAAACTATTGACAAACTATACCGGCAGCTATTTGTTGTCGAACCTTCACATCTCTGCTTTCCCTTCGAGCCGGATAAGCTCATTCCATGCCCAGTGTGCCTAACCAACAATGCAGATCATGACATTTTCTTCAGGATTCAGCCAAATACCCCAGATATCTTCGTCGGTTCGCTCAATGGCTTTGTGCGTGCAAGATCCACTCAAACTTACATTCTGACCATGCAAAAGCAAGAGAAGCCACCCCAGAACCTGTATACAATTCACATCCAGAGCATTGCAACCAACAGGGCCTTGAACGTTAACTATAACTACTTGTTCACCAAAGCAGAAGCGGTTCATGATGGGACGAAAGAAGCGCACCCTTATGACCATGCAAGACAGCTAGCATCCAAGGTAGTATGTTCTGTAAATTTATTGCTCATCTGGGGGGCGGGGGTTAATCGCACTATTTCCAGAAATATTATGTCCCTCAGACAACAAAAGCTAAAGCACAAAACTTATCACTCCCCATACTAACAAATAGATCCAGATCGTATCATTTTTTTATTTAGTGAATTTTATTTGTAATATACTTTTTCTCTGTTTAATTTGTCCTTGGGCGAATGGGCGTCATTATGCGACTGCTTAATTACATGGTGTTGTTACACCAATACAGCCAAGAATTGAGGTATATACATAATTTTATTTTTCTTTTTTTCTCATAATAATATGTGAATCTTTTGGTGGTAATTAGCGTTTGTTTGATTTGATCAGGTGTTATCCCTGAATCGTGCTTATAAAATGGACGTGCATCCATTGGAGCCATGGTGCGTGCAAAGATTGTTTAGTTACTCGCCATTGAAATGACAAGGATTAGCACTGATTATTCGTGCATCGAGTTCTTCAACGCAACTATTATTTGTTCTCACAGAACTTATGTGGTACACGCAGGGTTCTAATAACATTACTAGGTGAGGAACGTGGCATTGAAATTTGGAACTACAAGACCAGGGTAAGTGCTGCACAGACACAGTGTGTAGTAGAGTATAGTTGAGTGCACAGAGCCATCTTATCTTATCTATAAGGATCCTTTATTTTTGGTGGCTTACGAATAGTGTTCACTGTAGATGACTAGTGCCAGGTCCCTGCTAGACTCAAATCACTGCTCATCCACAGTTATGGGTTCACTGTACCATAACCGGATTAAAAACGGGTCCACTGTACCATAATAGGTTTGTTTAATGGCTTACCATAACGGGTTTATTACTGTTACTAGAGAACCGTTACTGCTACTTATCGGGTCTGTTACTTTCACTGCAGACCCGGTAACTATTTCTAACGAGTTCACCACTATTGCTAACAACCCAACACTATTCCATAACGGGACCCATTACTGCTACTTAACGGGTCTGTTACTCTCACTGCAGACCCGGTAACTATTTCTAACGGGTTCACCACTGTTGCTAACAGCCCGCACTGTTCCATAACGGGTCCGTTGCTGCTCCTTCGAAACCTGATACATGTACATGTTTTTCCCCTAACCCAACCACTTTTCTCCTTCGGCGACGCTCTAGTCTACTCCCTTCGTCCCAAAATAAATGTCATTCTCGCCCCAGAAGTCAACGTTTTCAAACTACCAAGCAATTATATATTAAAATATATAAATATTTATGTTAAGTAATTAGTATCATCGGAAAGATCTTTAAGTCTAGTTTTTAACAAATTTATTTGGATATATAAATGTTGCACGTTTTTTTGTACAAACTTGGTCAAAGTTGAGAAAGTTTGGTCCAAGACGCTTCCCATAACGTCATTCTTTTTGGGGCCGGAAGGAATATACTATAAAAGTTGAAGATCGGGCCTCCCTCACAGGCACTGTTGCCCCTCTCACAAAACACTGTTCTAGTAACAGTAGCAGATCATGTGAACAGTGCCCACATGCTTAGACAGTACTCACCCGTAATAAATAGTTTAAACCCGTTACCAACAGTAACTGATTGTGTGAACAGCTAAGTTCAAACCCGTTAGCAACACTAACGGACTCTATGAACAGTGCATATCCACTAAGAACTGCAACCCATAGAAAAAAAACGTCCGTGCAAAGCATGGGGTCCCTGCTAGTATCTTACTATTACTCATTAAAGTGTCGAGTCCCATGTTAATTTTCACCGGTTGCGCTTAGAAAATATTAAATTAAAAAATTCTCACAATAATCGAAACATCCGGATTTTAATTTGGCAAGTTGTATTCATCATCACCACTAATAGGCATTTGATTTGGAATGTTTTATTAAAAAATACTTATCTCTACCACTATGAAAATATATAAAAGTAACCTCATAATTTTAGGTTTGTATTGCCCATCTCTACCATTACAAAAGATAATTTAAATAATCACCTAAATCTATATCTAAATTATAAACCCCATCATTATGAAAGATAATTGAAATAACTACAAATTTGCCTCTATATTACCTACCTCTGCTATTAATGAAAGATAATTTAAAATAAACCCCAAATTTTTGTATCTAAATCACCAAACCCTACCATTATGAAATATAATATCTAATATCATCTTAATAGTTTTTATAAATTACCTAGCTATATCATTATGAAATATAATGCAAAGTAACCCATAAGTTTGCATTCAAATTGTTCATATGTGCAATTATGAAAGTCAATATAAGTAATACCTTTTAATTTGTATCTTAATTATCTATCTTATTTATTGTAAAAAATAATAAAAAAATCTCTCAAATCTACTTGTAAACACTAAATAAGATATTACAAAAAACTATTCAATCTCCATAAAGTACACTATATATTTTCAAATTTCAAACTTCTACCACTATTAAGTTAGGAATGAGCACAATCCTATGTTCCACCATGTAGACCAAGTAAGCATGTATACCTTAGGATAAATATTTATTTATTTTAATAGGTTATCAAGTATGAAAACGCACTCCTTAACAAACAACGTAGTAATGACATAGTAACTCCTACAAGTTATAATACTATATTATAATTTTGTTAGTTGTAATCTTAAATAAGTTTATAATTTTTATTGAAGCACTATGTCATATCAATATAAGTAATTTAATTTTAACCACTATATTTCTATAGAATAATACTTCTACACACACCAATATATACACACACACACACACATGCTATTCTACACCAAGCTGTAATCTATCTATCTATCTATAACTCCTATATAGGAGAACCCCCACTAGGAGAGTTCTCTCGACATTCAGGGTGCCACATCAGCAGCCCCACTATCGATCTCCTTTTGCCATGTCATCGAAGTTGTACTGACGCCGTCCCACCATCGCACTAACCTACTCACATCAGTCTACAATTAATAGGAATCCATGCATGATTGTTGCCCTTCCCATCCCATCGCCATGTTTCCACTCACGGATCCATTATTTTCCAAACAGTAATAAATATGTCAACAATGGATGCAAACTAATGAATGTATTAATGTGAAAATCCAAGAGTCTCATCCTCCTCATCAGATCAGGTTGGTCATCAATGTATTAATGTTAAAAGAATCAAGAGTCCCCATTCTGAAAAGAAAACGCTCCAGGCTACTACATCGTGCACCGTTTGCTGCCTGCCGCAAATGCCAAGCCACCCACGTTAATAAAATGAAGGAAAATAAAAGGTCGTTGCTTCCTGCCTACCGCTCCATATATACTGCCCTCCTGTATGTCGCTCAAAGCCATGGCAACGGCACACCCTGTCCTGCTGCTCCAAGCCATGAGTGGCGCTAGCGCCAATGATTCTGCACGACACCTCCGACATCCAGCTCCTCAACCGATCATGTTGAGAGGAACTGACTCCACCGCCTCCGGCATCCGGGCTCCACAGGATCTAAGTATTGAGGCTAATCCGATCCATCAGGCGGCGGTGGCGAATCTCCTTCCATGACTCTGAGCAACGGCGGTGGCGCTGCTTCTGCGACTTCGAGCCAGCGGGGTTCGGGGCGACTCCGAGAGAGAGAGAGAGGCGGCGCTCCTTCCACGATCCCACACGAGCGATGGCGATGTGACCCCGCACGGCCGATGACAAGCCTCGGGAGTTCCTTCCGCAATCTTGCATGCGCTCGAGGTGAGGCTCTAAGGGAGTAAAGGCCTCCGGTGTTGAAGA
Source organism: Hyparrhenia diplandra (assembly GCA_015847255.1). Taxonomy (NCBI): domain Eukaryota; kingdom Viridiplantae; phylum Streptophyta; class Magnoliopsida; order Poales; family Poaceae; genus Hyparrhenia; species Hyparrhenia diplandra. Next base: position 43,613 of record JADLZK010007785.1, on the reverse strand, counting down.
CAAGGCATCGTATAGAAAAAGGAAACTATTCCTCGATAGCTAACTCCTTGCAGATTGTGAATAAAATAATCCCTCTTGACAGCCAAAGGTGGTTTGGGTCATGTACTGTAGTATATCTACAAAATAATTAAATTAAACTTTTGCTTGCCCAAGCCTAATAATTTCATTAGTTTATAAGAGGCTTTCTTATACCGTACCAGATTTGTGCTCCATACCATACCAGATTTGTTTCCGTTCGTTGGACCATCTCAAACAAAATTTAGTCATTATCTTTTCGCCAGGAATCCTACCCTTCCCTAACGATTTTATAGGATAAAAATAGTCTCTGTTTTTCCGAAGAAAAAAAACTAAACTAAAGTGTACGCGTTCGGTCGTTCAGTGGATGCGCGCAGCGCCAGCGGAGGGTTTCTCCGTATATATAGTGAATATTTGTTTCTAAATACTGTTTTTTCACATAAATATAGAAGATTATCTCCGGCCATGATGTGTATCCGGCCATGATGTGTAATAAGTAATAACCTTTTTCTATATGGCACTGGCAGGGCAACAGTCTGATCACTTGCCATTGATTTCCTGTAGTACTAAGCATTACCATTTCAAAATTTTAAAGGTTTGGTTGTGATATTAAATTAAACTCTCATGTCCATCCAACACCTATTCCACTTATATAATTAATTTAGCATGTAATCAAGTTTATTTCCATTTTCTCTTGCATACCCGCAGCAACGCACGCGCGGGGAAGAATCCTCTAGTACTAAACAAAATTCAGAACTATTCAGCAGTCAGTACTAGTTGAGTATCAGTCAGTACTACACACATTACCTCAAAATACTAAAACACGGCTACGACTACTGAGCAGTACTCAATTTTGTTAAGTATAACAGCTTGGTGTAGAATAGTGTGTGTGCGTGCAAAGTTAAAATGACTCTTTATAACACTAATTATTCTTTTGGATTTTCTAGATAATGAGGTTTTACTCTATTTCTAAATATTGCATATATATAGATGCATAACAAAAGCTATTTATCTACAAAAACCAAAAAAAGCTTACAGTATGCAACAGAGGGAGAGGGTAGCCTAGGACCTATAATACTTTTTTTAGTAAAGCAATGTATGACAATTTTGAAGGAAAAAAGATACAATAAGGTAGAGTTTCAAATTAACATGAAAAGATTGCAAATTAACATGAAAAGATTGCAACAACTAGATTAAAAGTTGAAAGATAAAACAATGATTCATGATGTCAAAAAAAGATGCTTGAAGAGTATAATAACTTAAACTTAGGTTTCAACTAAATATATATCACGCTAATGAAAAGTTAAATCCTAGAAATTCTAACTAGAGGTCCTCAATAGAGTTAGCCTCACGTTAATATTCATGAGCCCTCCTAGAAAAAAAAAAGAGAGAGAAATCCTAGACATTCTCACAAAATAGAACATCTGGTTATCAATTCGATACTCTAGTCAACATTAATAGTAATAGCCATTTAAACTATCCTATTTTCTAAATAATTACCCTCCTCTACGATTGTATAAAAACAACATAAAGTACTCCATGAATCTATATTTGAATTACCTACCTATGCATTGAAAAACATGATAAATAATCTAACTATCCACATAATGTCTTAGTTGTAGGTTGTAACTGTAATCCAAGATTATAATGTCTTAGCAGTGATAGTGACGGTGCTTGTCCATAATATCTTGGTTGTAAGTTGTAACTGTAAGTCAAGATTATAATGTTTTGATAGACTATGGGTCATCCTAAATGGATCAAATATGGGTCCAACTACATGAATTTTGTTTATTTGACGTGCCATGTACGGTGTATGACAATTTTGAGTGTATCATTTGCCACATTAACTTCTAGGGTCAGTTATACACTGGCTATTCAAGAAATATCCCTATTAAAATATTACTTCCTCCGTTCTAAATTGTAGGTCATTTTAGATATGGTTTTGCTATGGTACTCACTGTTGACATTTTTAACAGCACTTAAAACTAAGTTGTCATCCCTAGCAAGATATCAAAAATGCTGGTAATAAAATCTACACTTGAAAACTCTAAATAATATATAAAAAAAAAACTATCATAAGCAGTTTACGAGATAAATCACCTATTGTAACATCTCACCTGGGAGTAACCAAATATCATTATTTATTTAATCCCTAAGGAAGGACCGTGAGACAAATGTTTCTATGACATTATAAAATATGAATATGGAAACTAACTTATGATAAACCAATCATTCCAATGCTTTAGCAGGGGTAAGTTAAGATAAATGATAAATGTAATAATAAATATAAATATAATAATGGTATTCCAGAGATAAAAAATATAGAGACTCATTAAATGTAGCAAGGCAATCATAAATATTCGGTAAGAGTTAAAAGATTCCTAAGTTATTACTAAACACTAAGTCTTTTTGCATACTTAATTAAATACTCTCATGTATAGCATAATCAAATCAGAATTATAAACATAAGGAACATCACTTAAGGAGGATTGCAGCTAAATCGCCCCTCATTAGAGACCCTGTTCTACCATGTTCTATATACGCATGCGGGAGTGGACTACAAAGGACTCAACGGGTCTTGGAATGTCACACCCGCGATCTACCACATATCCCGGCATATAGAGGGCATTTGCAGGTAAATAATGTCTAAGCACCAAGCTTACATAATACTTACCACTTAGCTTTTCAAAATAAAAGCTAAGCGCTCTAACAACATATGCATATAATCATTATCAATCATAACTATATTAAATATCCAACTAGAATATACTAAGAACATAATATGTAGCAATATATTAAAATAAAGCAAAGTCATAATGAGATACAAGACAAATTACCATCTCCGCATCGAACAGATCTGAAATCCCGAGCAATTGCCCAAACTCTACTTGAGTCTTGCTAGAAAGCCTAAACTAAGAACTTGAAGCATTAAAACCCTCTAATTCTCTAATCTCTGGAAATCCTAGTTTCTAATCCTCTCTTGACTAATGAATTCTCTCTTCGAATTATGAATTAGGGTTACAAGGGGGTCTCGCCTTTTATTTATAGTCCTGAGGGATGAACGTGAGCCCTCCAATCAAACCGACCTTCATCAACGGTTCAGATGTGATCTCTTGAGTCGGTTGAAGAAGCTTCTAGAAGGTGGGCATGATTGGGCCTAGGCCCATGCCGCCGGTCCCGTGCCGTAATCGCCGGTCCCCTCCGTGGGCTTTTGAGCCCATCTTTGGTGGATTCCTCATGTCCCTTGGCGCCTTCTAGTGTAGATTGGGTCACGTATTTCGTTGATTTCTTCTCCAAAAATAAGCCCTCTTTTCTGTTTTTTAGGATATGCTCTCGCAAAAATAGCAATTCATCAAAAACTCGTGGAATCTGTTAGTTTTAACCCCTAAATGTCTATTAGTGATCACTTTTATGGCCAAAGTTGATGATAAAAATTGAATCGTAGCAACCGTCAACACTCACAAATGATTGTGAACCGTTCATTATTAGATCTGATGGTTATAATCACTTATTACTTCCTACGTGGTAACAGATGAAATATATATTTGTCTAATTTTTAATTTTGTAAAATAGGATAAATAAGGAAAGTTTTAGATATAAAGATCGTTTATATCTAATTGATGCACACGTGATCTATTGGATATGGTGAAATTTTTTATTTTTTCCAACTTTAGATACGAGATAATTTAATGTACAACTTCACGTGATCTATTAATGCATATGTCTACAATTTTATTAAGTGATGTATTGATGCATACGTGAAATTTTGTGCACATGCCAACTTTGCGTGCCTGCCCAACGAACGTGCCCAACGTACATGAAACATGTTGTAAAATGTAGATGAAACTTTACTTGTGTACATGACTGGGTTAGCTGCTAATATTTTTCATGTATGTAACGTATTTTTATTGGTGTTGTGTGATACTGGCGTAATTTATAACTCATATATCTGGCATGCACATGGTCAGAAGTTAGATTAGTAATCCAGGATTATGATTGTTGAGAAGAAGAGATCTCCGCCATTTGGTAACGGGCCAATGTCTGGAAGGAAAGAAGCTGCCCGCGTGAGAGAGGATCTGAGATGGCCGGCAGTTTCCTTTTTAATTTTCTGATTTTCTAGTTATTCAGTTCCATTGTAAATTCTAAAAATCAACGGTTAAGATTTATTTAAACTATTACCTCATAGGGAGTAGTTGGTGTTTATATTTAAAACGGTCACAATGATAATTTACAATTTGAAACAGTGGTAGTACTGGCCACTCATATAGTAGTAAAATAAACGGTTTTTTCTGTCTATGCGCAGGCAGAGTTGGACCTGTCCAATATGCTTCTGCAGAAAAAAGGTGATTTTTTTTTTCCTTTTGTTCTGACTTCTACTTTCAGATGTTTCTTTTCCCGTGCACCCACTTTCTGAATAAACATATATTAACGACTGCAATTCCATATCCAGATGTGGTGGTGGCCAAATTTATTGCACGTAACCCATGGTTTGTTGCCGGATATGGGGATGGTTACATGAATGTGTATTGCTACAAGACAATGCAACGGCTCAAGCGATTCGAAGCTCACCAGTCTAAATATGAGGATGGTTACATGGACTTGGCAGTTCATCCAACTGAGCCATATGTGCTGTCAGCTTCTTTGCGTGAGGGAAAAGTTATGTTGTGGGACTGGGAAAAGGGCTGGAAATGCACTCGAATATATCAGTTTGTTGACTTTAGACAGGTTTATGGAGTCACTTTTTAAACATAAAGGATACGGATACTTTTGCAGTTCGTGGAGATGCCGGAATAAAGGTTTTAGTCTTTGTACCCTTTTTTTTATCCAAAACTTTAGTCAATCTGGTAATATAGCCTTCTGACGGTCTATGTACCATCCTTCTTCAGATTTGCAGTCTTCGGTCTCCTGTTTCTGCTAAATTCATATTGTCAGAATATAGAGATCCAGCTGGTATAGGTTGCTTCGATTTCTTTGCTAATGGTGACCAGCAGTACTTGATTACTAGTGCATATGATGGGACTGTCAAGGTGTGGCATCTTCTCAGCAAGTACGATGTTCAACATATATATACGAAGCATTATTAATTATAATCCTTTGCTTCTGTTGAATTATCAGATTTGGGACATGCACACACAGAATCTTGTTGAAACAGTTGAAGACGCACATCTTGGTTCAGTCTATCTAATATGTTGCCATCCCGAGCATCCAGTTCTAGTTACAGGTTCAGATGATGGAACTGTTTGTCTATGGAACCCAACTACCCTCAGGTAAAAGCACTTTGAAGACTACTGCTCTTAGGACGTATACATCATCGTTGCAGCTTATATACATGACGACCTGTAAACCTCTGCTATTCTTATTAATATAAGCCAGCAATGTTCTGGGTCTTTCAAAAAAATATATATATACATGACGACCTGGAAGGGATGTCAGCAGTCATTGAAATATATTGTTAGTGAGACAACGGAAAATACATGTGCCTCTTGAATAAAGAACAGCAATTCTACAGTCTATAGGTGTATAATTGTGTCTTCTTTATTATTGATCATCATATTGGAGTATAGGATTGTGGGATGTCCGTTATTCAGTCGAACATCAAAAAATTGTGCCGTGCCCTATCAGATATTTGAGATAATAATACAAACAAAGTTCTGGCTTTTTTCCATCTTCCTATGCATACAACTTGATCGTTGTTACAGTCTTCTAAGGAATGATATAAAGGAATCAACGGACAGAAATATGTACTGTTTGTTTACTAGTATCATGTTTTTGCTAATTGAAAACACTGTTTGTTCACTTTCACTTAATATATACTATTTGAGTCCGAAGTGGATTGAGTTTGGTTTATTTCCAGTAGGACAGTTTCAATCTTTTTTACTATGCACTGCACATGTTCTAATGCTTGCCCACTGATAACACAAATATATGCCTTGTACTCTGCCAGGCCTGAGAGGACGTTTAACTTTGGCCTCGGGTATATTGCAGATTTAAAAGTACGTATGGACAGCTCAAGAAGGTATGCAAGAAAACAATATCCCAGCTGGTCTGTGTGGTTCGATTGTCATGAGCATTGCTACACACAGACCGTCAAGTTATGGAAGCTGAAATAAATTGCTATTTCCGTCCCAAAAGAAATTAACGTTATAGTTTTGTCCAAAAAAAATATATCATAAATTTATAAAAAATAATAATATTTATATTACCAAATAACCATTAGATTCATCTTAAACATTTTTATAGCTATTTGCTTTTATATTGATCTTTATGACTTGATCTCCATCAACCCTATCTATCAAACCTTACAGATCCAAGTGGTAATCCTTGAGTAAATACTCCCTCCTTCCTAAAAATGTAATGGATTTCCGGTTGTCAAAAGTCAAACAATTCTATTTTTGACCAACTTCGTGAGAAAAAAGTATTTATGATATCAATTGAGCTCCATTGTTTTTTTAAAAAACAAATCAGGTGAGCTGCCGATTATATTAAGAAAAAGAATAACCTAGACTGGGCAGTACAACAGAGCTACAAAAATAACAACTATCAACAACAACAACAATACTCAACAAAAGCAACTAGCTCAACTATCGACAACGGCCGGTTGGATTGAGACATCAACACGAGGCTGTGCGACACCACCAAACCCACAACTGGCCGCCACGATGCAACAACAACAAAGGACGACATGTGACATGAAGACCATTGTCACCACCTGCTCCGTCGTTACCGATGATGTACCAAACCGAAGTCGGCCCGGTGTCATGCGGTGCTAACCGCCATGATCCGCTGCAAGCCATGTAGCCGTCATGCCATCGTCTGCGCTTTGCGCCGTCGCCGATGCTATCCCGCGCGGACTAACCCTTGCCATGCAAGGCTAGCCACTGCAGTGTGTTGCAAGCCGCCAAGCTGAAAGCACGAGCAACTGCCTGTGGTCGTCGCCCAGGCGACCGCCACCCCCAAGATCTGCCTACATCATAGCTTTTAGCAACCAAGCCGCTTCATCAAGATGGCAGAAAAAGTCAAGCGGGGGCCTCTAGCTGCCATCAAACATCACACAGATCATTAGACACTGCACTTCTACTCACTAGTAGTACGAAACTTTAATGGAGGCGGTCATTTTGGATTAATGGAGGCGGGCATTGCAACCGCCTCGGGCATTGCAACCACCTCCAACGAAAGGTCACTTTGTTAACAGTGAACTATGGAGGCGGTTGCTTTGCCCGCCTCAGTTAATCAACTAACAGAGGTGGGCGTCTTGCAAATGCCCGCCTTGGTTAATGGATTAAAAAAAACAAAAAAACCAGAGCCCACCAGCGAGCCCGTTTTCAAGCCCACCGGTGAGCCCGCTCCCAACCCTAGATATAGATCCACCACTGTGAACCATGACTCCAATGCTGTGAGCCAGATCCACCGCTTAGGGAGCCGTGCACCACCGGATCTACCGCTCCAAGGCTGCGTCGTTGCTCCAGGCCGCTTGTAGAACTGCGCGAAGTGTGGGGGAGGGCGCCGCCGCCACTCGATGAGGTGGGGGAGGGGCCGCAGTCGCTTAGGAGGTGTGGGATGGCCGCCGCGCTAAGGGAGGTAAGAAAGGGGTGCTCACCTCTTCTCTTCTTAGCCGCTCCGGATCTCGCACAGAGGAGAGCGTGGGGACCGCCACCGGCACCACCACCGAATCAACTATGGGATGGTCGCCCACTCGGGGAGGTGAGGAAGGGACCGCCACCGGATCTGCCGCCGCAAGCCCGGCTGCCGTACCACCACCGAGAGAGGGGCGGCCTCGGGGAGGGGGGGAGGCCGCCACCCATTGGATATGGGAGGAAGGGAGGGAGCCGCACCATTGGACTTCTGGAGGGAGAGGGGCGGCCGCCGATCCGGGAGGGAGGGAGGGAGATGGCCCCCGCCGCCGTCGATGGGCTCAGTGGGAGGGAGATGGCCCTACGCCCGGCGTCGATGGGCTTGGGTGGGAGGGAGAGGGTCTCCCTGCATGGGGGAGTGAAGGAGGAGAGGGTGAGGGAGAGGGCACCACCGTGCGTGGGGAGAGAAATGAGCTACCATGAAGAGAAAAACCCTAACTCCTGTTTATATACAAGCTCAATAGGAGAACAGATATGGGCTTTTCCCTAGGCTCGAGCTAGACCAGCACTTTTGGAGACGGGCCTTATAGTGCGTTCGCCTCCCGAAAAATCGATTTGTAGTGGTGGGCACCTCCGTAAATCGATCATTTTTGGGCGGCGGTTGTCTTAAGGCGCACATCTCTATTAATCGATTTTAGGAGGCGGTTGGATTTTACTGCCTCCATTAATCGATTTTTACAAGGCGGGCAAACATGACGCCTTTGGTAAATAAATGTGACCACCTCCGATTCACCGGCATAGCATTTTAGGAGGCGGTTGGATTTTTTGGTCTGCCTCCTTTAATGTTTGGGAACTGTCACCTAAAATCATTTTTGTACTAGTGACTGGCCCAACTCCCGTGTCGGCCTCCTCGCAAACTTCGCAGACACTCATGGCGCCTGGCCCCGATCATCACACCCAACAACGGCCACATAGAAGCCAAGCCCGAATCGCCGCCTGCATGCCCTTAGCCGCCTTCCGCCATAGCTACCACTTGCACCTCGAATCCATGACTTGGCCGACACCACCACAACATCTCCGCCCGTTGCGGCTGCCCACCACTGCGCCTCCCTCGCCGCCTCCCGTGCGGCACTCGCCATCCGTGAGCCTCCATGCCGCGCATGTTGTCCGCTCTTGCCACCCGCGCTGGCCTCCACACACAGCCATTGGCGTCACCGTCACCATCTCCTCTATGCCGCCCATGGCCTCCTATCGCTGCTGCGCCGACGATGACCTCCCGCCATGCATCACCACCACCGATGATCTCCACCGGAGCATATCCGGTCTAGGGACCGTCCGGATCTATCCTTGGAGGCGGTGGATCTGCAGCCTCATCCTAGCCCGGTACCACCAGCCGTGCCACCATGGCACCACGGGCGTGCCATCACTAGGCCACCGCCAGCCAGCGCCACCACGGCGCCGCTGGAGCACACCCAGCTGAAAGGTCCTAGTATGGTTAGAGGGGTGAATAGCCTAATAAAAATTTCTACAAAACACTAGAGCAACTAATTAGTCAATTAGATAGCGAAGCTTTTGGTTCTAGCTCTACTAAGGGTTGCAAGCCACCTATCCAAAGCAATTTTTGTAACTTATGATCTCTAGTCAATCAATGGGCTGAGTCACTACTCACTAAACTAGTGTGACTACAAGAACTAGCTACACTAAGAAACTAAGCAACTAGTTTACAAGAATGTAAAGAGAGTGAGTAGGGTGATTATACTGCCGTGTAGGGGATGAACCAATCACAAGAGAATATCAATCAATCACCAGGATACCAAAGGGCAGGAGACAATCAATTTTTCTCCCGAGGTTCATGTGCTTGCCGACACGCTAGTCCCTGTTGTGTCGACCAACACTTGTTGGTTCGATGGCTAATAGGTATTCCCACAAACCTAGCCCAACACTTGGGTGCCACAAAAACCTACCACAAGTGAGGTAACTCAATGACATGAGCAATCCGCTAGAGCTACTTTTTGGCTCTCCACCGGGGAAGGTACAAATCCCCTCACAAACACCAGGTGGCCAAGAACAATCACCAACTCTTGTCAATGCTCTCTGCTGCTCCAAGCCATCTAGGTGGTGGCATCCACCAAGAGTAATAAGAAATCCATAGCCACAATGATCCCCAAGTGCCACTAGATGCAATCACTCAAGCAAATGCACTTGGAATCACTCCCAATCTCACCATGATGATGAATCAATGATTTAGATGAGTAGGAGGTGTTTGCTTAGGCTCACAAGTATGCAAATTATGTCAAAGTGCCAAGAGAGTGAGCCCCAAGGCGGTGCTTTCTATTTATAGAGCCCACAAGCCCATGTGCCCCTATGTCTGGTCGGGTGAGTCCAGTCACCCGATGCCTGCCATGCGTCCCTCCTTTGAGCCTTGTTCGTCAGATTTCAACGGTCGCTTAACGATTACTCATGTGGTTAAGTTGTGACCACATGCTATTAGAAATGACAAGACTCGCCAACACATGGCGCCTCGATCGAGTATAGTAAGAATCTAGAGAGGTTTACGGATGACCGACGTTTGTCATACATGACCGGACGCTTCCAAAGGTGTCCGATCCAAAGTTGCCGGGGTTAGTGATCGAGCGGTGAGCACCCACCATCGAAGTCCGGGTCGCTGTTACGCCTCGTGGTCCGATCGAGCACGTTTTTATGCAGAGAGCTCTCGAAACGTGAAAACCACGACCGGACCCGTCAGGTCAATCATGACCGAACGCGCCCTAGAGTCTGGTCACTCGGACCGAGCTGAGACCTAGCTAGGGTTTGCCACCGGACGTGCCAGGGCAGCGTCTGGTCCCTGCAGGATGCCTCCTTTTCATTTTCTAAGTCCTCAAACACTTCACCCTTGCCATCAACTTGCTAGTCACAAAGTGTAGAATTTGTGTGCACGTGTGTTAGCATTTTCCAAAGCATTTTACAAGGGTTAAATGTTAGCACACTAGGTTCCTAATGCATATGCAAGAATCATGACACCAAGTGGCACTCAATAACCGCTTAGCCAGAGATTTCTCCTCTTTAGTATGGATATCTATCCTAAACACACTCACACCCTCTGTGGTGTCTTGAGTGTCAAAACAAAAACCTATTTGATACCTTTGCCTTGATCAGCACTTGGTTTTTGTTTTTCTCCTTCTTTTCAAGTTGGAGCCCTTAATCATCTCTTTTGGTCACCATCCTTCATCTTGACCATCATCTAGCTCCATCACTTGGCATTAGACTATCCTTTCGTGTCTACACACTTAGCATAAGAATTAGTCCAAGGTTTCATCAATTATCCAAAACCAAACTAGGGCTTTCAATCTCCCCCTTTTTGGTAATTGATGACAACCTATTTACAAAGATATTCAATAAAATCATTTTGGATTCATGTTGCTTGCCCAAGCATATTACCATGTGTAAAGGATATGGACAAGTTTCATAAACCTGAATTGGTAGCATTAGCTCTCCCTACATATGTGCTAAGAGTTTGGATTGAAAGCTTGCACATATGCATGAATAGAAAGTATGGGAAAGTAATGACTACCAAATGATACTAAGGTGTAAAGAATGGACCTTTGAAGTGTGATACCAATCGGAGTTGCCATTTGAATACCATCCTTAGCACCATTGTTAGTTAGATTGCTCTTGCAAAATATAAATACTAGATACCTCGTGAGATCAACATTATAAGCGAGGTTCTAATTCCACTAGTAAGACAAAAATGCAAGGCACATCTAACTAGTCCTCCTATGCATACTAGTTGTTCATTTCATCAATCAAATCTACAACTAACATACACCACACAAGCATGGATATTGAATTTAAGAACTTATGCAAGCAAGCATATGTAATGCACATCCAAATGCACCATTTAAGTTTATGAGCTTCCTCCCCCTACTTGTGTGCTCAAATTTTCGTTGACCCCCTTCTTTTGCCATTTTTCTTTTGTTTCTCTCCCCTTTGTATCTTTGTACATTATTTCTCCCCCTGTGGCATCAGTGACCACAAAAGGTGAGCTCAAATTTTAGATAGGTTAGGTGAAACCATGTTAACTAAGGATCAAATTACTCAATTTTGTTCAATCTAGATCAATTTGCACAAGGTGAATTACACGGCTTGATCCCAAGACAAGCTTCTTCACACATCTTATAATGGTTATCTTGCCCATGTTGGTTAAACACTTGTGTTCATGAACTAGATTAAATATTAGGATTGCAAGCCCATAAACATGTCATATGATACCACTAGATCATATCAAGCATAGAAGCAATAGTGGTACCATACAAGCATCAAATTTATTTGATTTTCATGAATGATCCTAAAACATGTGAGGAATGACTAAATGCACTAAACATGTCCTTAGAAAAATATGAATGCTATGACAATCAACTTTACCTTGCTTTGCTCGAAGGAGAGGCATGTCATATAATGGGGGTGCATCAACACATATTTGAGAAGTCAAGTATGTTCAATTCATTCCTTAGCTTGCAAAACCTCTTCTCATCAAGTGGCTTGGTGAATATGTCGGCAAGTTGATCTTCGGTGCCCACACTCTCAATTCAAATGTCCCCTTTTTGTTGATGATCTCTTATGAAGTGATGGCGGACATCTATATGCTTTGTTCTTGAATGTTGAACCGGATTGTTGGTGAGCTTCATGGCACTCTCATTGTCACATAGCAATGGCACTTGTTTGAACTTGATTCCAAAATCATTCAAAGTAGCCTTCATCCAAAGTAATTGAGCACAACAACTACCGGCCGAAATGTACTCCGCTTCGGCGGTTGAAAGTGCCACACTATTTTGCTTCTTTGATGACCAAGACACAAGTGATCTTCCCAATAGTTGACATGTGCCCAAAGTGCTCTTTCTCTCAAATTTGCATCCTACATAATCGGAGTCTGAATATCCAATCAACTCAAATCTTGCTCCTTTGGGATACCACAATCCAACATTTTGTGTATGCTTCAAATACCTCAATATTCTCTTTGTTGCCTTCAAATGACTCTCTCTTGGTGAGGCTTGAAATCTTGCACACATGCATACACTAAACATCACATCTGGCTTTGATGCAGTCACATAGAGTAGGCTTCTAATCATTGACCGATACAACTTTTGATCCACCAAATTGCCACTATCATCACTATCCAAGTTTCCATTTGTGCCCATAGGTGTGCTAATTGCTTTGCTCTCATCCATGCCAAACTTCATGAGCATGTCCTTGATGTACTTGCCTTGACTCACAAATGTATCATTCTTTAATTGCTTGATTTGAAGACCAAGGAACGCTTCCCAATCATAGACATCTCAAACTCACTAGCCATCATGTTTCCAAACTCCTCATGAAATTCTTAATTAGCTGATCCAAAGATAATGTCATCCACATAGATTTGCAACACAAACAAGTCATTGCCTATCTTCTTGGTGAAGAGAGTGGTATCAACCTTGCCCATCTTAAATCCCTTTAGAGAGTAGGAAATCCCTCAATCTCTCATACCATGCTCTTATTGCTTGTTTCAATCCATACAAAGCCTTTCTCAACTTGTAAACATGGTTGAGTTTCTTGTCATCTTCAAAACTGGGTGGTTGCTCAACATAGACACAATGATGTATCCATTCAAGAAAGCAATCTTCACATCCATTTGATATAACTTGATGTTGTGCATCCCACTTAGTGCCAATCACATTATGATCCTTTGGCCTCTCAACTAACTCCTATACTTGATTTCTTGCAAAGTTTTTTAGCTCTTCATGCATGGCATTTACCCAATCAATATCTTTCAATGCTTCTTCTATCTTTTTGGCTCAATGGATGATACAAATGAGAAATGCTCACAAAATGATGCCAATCTTGATCTTGTTTGTACACCTCTTGAAATATCACCAATGATACTATCCAATGGGTAATCTCTTGCAACATTGGTTGGTTGGAGTATTTCAACTTGATTGCTTGCATTTGGTTGGACATTTGATTGATCAACTTGAGATGATGAACTAGCCACTTGTTGTTGATCTTGTACTTGCACATTACTTGTACTAGCTTGATTTTGATCATGAGAACCACTAGCTTGCACATTTGAGTTAGAGAGCACTTGATCTTTGTCATCTTCAATTTCAATCACCTCTCTAGGCCTTATGTCACCATTGTCCATCTTTTTCATTGCATTGACCAATTGTGTGCCTCTCAGTCTCTCACATCATCTAGATTCTCTTCTTCATCTTGGGAACCCTTGGTTTTATTAAATTCAACATCATGAACCTCCTCAAGAGTAACATTATCCAAGTTCCAAACTCTATATGCCTTGCTAGTAATGGAATATCCAAGTAAGAATCATTCATCACATTTCTTCTCAAACTTACTCAATCTAGTGCCTTTCTTCAAGATCGAACGTATTTTTATGCAGAGAGCTCTCAAAACGCGTGAAAACCATGATCGAACGCTGCGTCAGGTCAAGCATGACCGGACACGCCCTGAGTCTGGTCACTCAGACCGAGCCGAGGCCCCGGCTAGGGTTTGCCACCGAACGCGCTAGGGAAGCGTCCGGTCATCCCTACACTCGGTGTTTGGTCCCTACAGGACACCTCCTTTTCATTTTCTAAGTCCTCAAACACTTCTCCCTTGCCTCTGTAGAACTCGTGTGCACGTGTGTTAGCATTTTCCAAAGCATTTTACAAGGGTTAAATGTTAGGACACTAGGTTCCTAATGCATATGCAAGAATCATGACACCTAGTGGCACTCGATAACTGCTTAGCCCAAGACTTCCACCCTTTAGTACGGCTATCTATCCTAAACACACTCACACCCTCTATGGTGTCTTGAGTGTCAAAACAAACATCTATTTGATACCTTTGCCTTGATCAACACTTGGTTTTTGTTTTTCTACTTTTCAAGTTGGAGCACTTGATCATCTCTTTTGGTCGCCATCCATCATCTTGACAATCATCTAGCTCCATCTCTTGGCATTAGACTATCCTTTCATGTCTACACACTTAGCATAAGGATTAGTCCTAGTTTTCATCAATTATTCAAAACCAAACTAGGGCTTTCACCGGCCAACCCTTGGTTAGCCATGCCAGCACAACATCACCAACAAAATGTCGCAGCTCTGTAGCCTCCACACGCACAGGGCCACCGGACCACCACTGCCTTTGCGCGCACAGGGCCACCGTAGCCACCTAGTGGGGCGGTTGAAGCAGCCATGCTATCGCCCATGCAGGTGCATGAGCCCGCGTCGTAGCCACTGTTGTGCCTACTACACACCACATCATCGTGCTCCCACCACCGCATAGCCATGCTCCCGCGGCATCATCGCCGCAATACCGCGGTCGCCACCGGTCCCCATGAATGACGTGCGGACGGTCGCTTGGGCATCGGATCCAGTCTACAGGGCACTAGATCTGGTCGCCCAGGCACCAGACCTAGTGGTTTGGTTCGATGCCGTCGTCGCCATAGTTGGAGGAGAAATCCCGTGTTGCCCCATACGCCTTAATTGCCGTTGAATCGGCGAAGACGAGCCTAGGACCTCCTCGCCACCACCGGATGGAGAGTAGCCTATCATGTCACAAGCCACCCGCATCCGCCCCCAAGGACACCGGATCCGGTCTCCAGACCACCAGCTCCACCGTCCCAAGTCGCTCCGTCGCTAGCGCCGCCATGGCCGGCGACCACACTCGCGGCCACACCTGCTATAGGATGAAGCAAACCCTGCTGCCACCTTCCTTGTGTGTGGCAGAACCTCCTAAATTATAGGGCCCACATGCACCAATCATTGTCTCAACGACTTCGACCGCTATGCATGTGTACCCAATAACTTAAGAAGTCCGTCGGATATCCATAGAGAACCCCGATTCAACCACATTTTCAACTCATACCAGGATCAACAAAGGAGTAACTACAATATTACCACATTTGTTACAAAAATATAAATAGAAGTGTAGAAGAATAGTAACATTAATTTACAAAATATGAGTAAGTTACTTTTAAGTAGACTTAACTTGATTTGTGGAAGTAGAGTAGAACTAGAAGACAACCGGATCATGTTGAGCCCACCGACATAACCTTGGTTAATAAATAAGAAGTCAAGACTGCAACAGGGGTTAACAAACCCCCGAGTATAGGAGTACTCAACAAGACTTAACCGACGAAAAGAGAACTCGTGAATGCAGGCTGCATGGGGATTCAAGGTAAGTTTTAGTAAGAATCATGAACTCTTTTGCGTAAAAGCTTACTAATAATGAATCCTTACTTCCATTATTTTAATTAATATCTAAACTCATATCAGTCATTAATAGAATCTAAGTGATCCTATACTAGATCAAATACTTCTTAATCATTCCATCTTTCTTTCATAAGATCATCTATGATTCCATCCATTAACTATGATGCGGTCGAGAACCGAGTCTCCATATCCGAGAAGCGGCGATGATTCGGACGATTATAACCCAAATGGGGGATTCCTTACCACATGACATATGTAGAACCAAATCTTGCATATATCAACCCTCACTTGGATCGTCCCAAAACGGATTTGGGTCCATCGCCACCCGAGAGCACCGTACTCCACCGCCCCTACCCCGCCTCCATGATGGTTTGACCAAGAGGGGTGGGTACACGCTACTCCCCGCCATCTTTCCACTCCTAGTGTGCAGTTGTCCGTTCCCGATTTGGCACCACCTAGATCTTGGGCTTACCGGAGTATGTGGCTAGTACTACAAAGTCCCGATCCACGGTGGCCAACAACGGACGGCCCTTAATCGACACGGATGGAAACACTACATTGAGACTCCATTCCCAATGCAAGTTACCCATCCAAATCTCATATTAAACATTATTCCTTATTAACCATCAAGTTATGCCATTATCAACATTTAAAACATTTTTATGAAAAAGCTTAACTAATTAAGCATGGCTAAGCATAACTAGGCATTTTTAAATAAAACAGGTTAACAAGGATGATATTAAAGTAATCAAGGTTGATAATGCAGCAATTAAGTTATCACTCAACTCCTAATTACTTAATGTAACATATCATTAACATAAATGATATAAACTTTGTAAAACACAAGGAAGGGTTTTAATGCATCCGGAGCTTGCCTTGGTTTTCGGGTAGTCGGGCTCGAGAAGTACCACAGATATCAAAACCCACTTCAACTTATGGATTATCTTCCTCCACTACAAGAATCCTACTAATGCGGATGGAAAATTTCTGTCACGGATCACTAAAAATCCGTCGACAAAACGGGATGCGTGATGGTTTTAGAAATCATCACGGATTGAGCGTCATGGATTGACCTCCCGCGTGATGGTCCTGGCCAAAATCCATCATAGATTAATAGAATCGGTAACGGATTCATACCGTCACCATAGAGCCCGAGGCCTAGTTAGCCCAGCCCAAGCTCATTTCCTATGACAGAAAATAATTGTCATCGATGAATTGCCACATCATCATAGATGCTTACATGGTTGCTTACGTGGATGATGACATGGACACTACCTCAGCCCATTTGTTAACAGGCTAGAATCAAAGATGGGCCAATTTTGGCCCCAATTTTAGCCATTTTTGTAGGCCCATTTCAACATATTGTAGCCCATATTTATTTCTAATTTTTAGGCCATTTTTCAACCCACTACTACCAGCACAATACAGCTCATACGCACAGCCCATTTCAAAAATTAAGCCCACATACACAGCACAATAAATAAAATATTTTTATACTTCCATCAACAATAGATCACAGATCACATAAATTTCATCCAACATCATATTAGACAAGTCTTCACCCCAAAAAGTTGCCATACAAAAGTGTATACATGTCCAACAGCCTTATACACAAGTCCAGCAGCTACACAAGCCAATAACACATAAATTCTAAGAAATGCATAGATGTCCAACAACCTGATAGAAAATGCAACCGCAGCAACAAAATAGTGCCAAAATCAGCAGCATGCAGTAGCACAAGTCCAACAGCAGCATGCAGCAACACAAGTCCAACAGCTTGACTCTCACAAGTACAGCAGCAACATCCAACATCCAGCAGCGGCAAATGTTCAGGCAGCAGCAACAAAATATATATACACCATTTGACTTGGGTGAAATTAAATTCACACAAGTTAGCAGCAGCAGCTAAATGCATGTAGTTAGTGGCAAATGATACGCACCAAGCATGTCTTAACTTGGTTGAAATTGATTGAGCAAACGGTCAAGTTTTGCTTCCATCTCAGACTGACTCCTCTTCAAATCAGCCACATGTACACGAAGCTCAGCATTGGCCCTTTTCTCCGCTTCTAGTTCTAGTTCCGATTGTGCTCGCTCACTGGATCTAGGCTGGGCATTCTGGAACCCCACATTCTACAAAAACTGATTAACAGATTCGTCAAGGATTTATATGTAAATCCGTCACCGAGAATCCGTCACGGATTAACAGATTTCTTATAGAGCTCGGAACTTGATCAACAATTATGTTATCACTTTCGCAACTACACGTAATAATAACAATGCATGCTCAACATGATGAAGTATAAACATGATGCTTGATGATGCATGAAAAGATTATTAACTTCAGCACAACTTTCCTTCACGATAAAGTTACAAAGCCAAAACAAAACCAACTTGTTGAACTACCTACATTACTAAAGGAGTTCTCGAGGACTATTTAGAGTTTCATGATCCAAGATCTTCAAACAATCCAAAGTATCACACAAAACCTATAGGGATTATTTCTTAACATGAATTAAGCATAGCATGTTATTAAAGATCACTAATTACAAGTTTAACATTAATTAATTAATTAAATTAATTACTTAAACATGCTTAAGCATGATCCTAAACAGTAATTAACTTACTAATGATAATCATTAAGGTTGAACAAGATCATTAACTACTTCATGGTTAAGCTTAATCAAGTCATTAAGTCTTAATCACATCATAAATAATTAAGAAATAAATAAATTTTATCAAAATGAGCTATAATTTTTTTATACAGGTTGGTGATATCATAAAATAGTGTCAAAACAAATTTCATAATTTTTTGACATTTATTTACGCCTTACAAAAAAACATAGAAATTGCATTTATTAATTAAAATAGGTAATTTTAAATCATGCCAAAACTATTCATTTTTCATTTTTATATTTTTCCTAAGTAGATTACATCATGAGGAGGCTACACAAAAACGTTTAGAATTTTTGGAGCTCTAATTATTGTTTTATGAATTATACAACAATCAACACTATTTATAATTATGGAAATTAATAAAACACGTGAAAAAGAGAAAGGGCCGCTTAGGCCGATTTTAGCCCGCCGCCCATGGCCCGCGATGGGAGCCCACGGGCGAAGTTGGCAGGTGGCCCCAACCGGCATGGCAACTTTGCGTAAAAGGACTCATATTTTTACAAAATCTTAAACAAAGTCTAAACCACTATTTGACACTATTTCTTGAGTCATGAACTTTTACAACTAAGCCCCTAACGAACGTCCTATTCATACGATGAGATCCCCGGGAGGCGCCCGAGCGAGCGGCGGGCGGCAGAGCGCTCGGCCGGCGACGAGCTTGTCGACGGCGAGACCTCCGGTGGCGGAAAGAACACCGGCGTGCTCCCCACGACCATGAGCACCCATATAGGGGTTTAGCTAGCTAGCTAGGGTTGCGGGATGAGCTCACCGCTGGCCATGGCGGCCACGGCAGCGCGGCAAGGCTACGCTGGCCTCGAGAGGCCGATAGGGTTAAACCGAAGGGCATGGTTCGAATGAGGAGCTCACCGCTGGCGCCGATGCGCACCTTGATTGAAGGGTAGGCATGGCGGAGACGACTTGCCGATGTCGGGGGGCGAAGACGGCGGTGTGTGAACCCATGTCTCGACGGTGTTCCTCCGTGCGCCTAGACCCTCAGACAGATAAAACAAAGGAGCCGATCACGACCACGGCATAAGGGCGGGCGTGAGAGCAAGGAACAAAGATGAAGAAAGGCTCACCCGAGCCGGCTGACCTCGATGAGGTGCTCGCTGGCGGTGCTTGCCGCCGTAAAAGAAGACGGCGGCGTGGTGGTCGATTCCCCGATGCGGGGCTGGACGAGTGAGTTCAAGAGGTGCGCAATGAAGTTGCGAACACGGCTGTGTGCTCAAATCGGCCTGAGGTTGAGCAGGGACGACGGTCTGCGACGGTGGGTGGAAATTGTTGGCGGTGAGCGAGGAGGAGAAAAAGGAGAACATGGTGGCCTCGCTGTCTTAAATAAGACAGAAAGGGGGACGGCGAAGTGGCGGTGTCTTTACGACGCTGCCTGTGTGGCCGGCCAGTCCCGCCCTCACGAAGAAGCGCGGACGGCCACGCCACCGTGACCACCAGGGAGGGAGAAGAAGAAAAAAACAGACGGCACCCCCGGTAATCGTAGCCCCCCTCCTCATTTTCAAAATATTCAAATTACATCCAAATTCATATAGAAACTTCAAAATCTCCAAAAATAAAAAGTTGCTCAAAATTTTAAGATCTACACTTTCGCTTTTGAAACCATTTTCAAATTCTACCTCCAAGATAGGGGTCAAATTAGGGTTTTGAATAAATTCAAAATTTCTTCAAATTCTTTGTCAAAAAAAAAAAACAAATTCTTCAAATTTTACATGGAAACTTTGAAAACTTCAAAAACCAATTTTGTACATCAAGACAGGATCTACCAACTTGCTTTTGCACTCATCTTCAAATTTTACTTAGATTTTGAAATACATAAATACTTAGATTTTGAAATACATAAAAGGGGACTTTTATGTATTTCAAAATCTAAGTAAAATTTGGATAAAAGGGGATTTTAAATTAGGATTAATTTCCAAATGATGTTGGGTTCTGGTTGGTTACCCCAAACCGGCCTGGACACTCTAGAGGCACCCCCTCGTGTCCCGAGATCGAATCCCAAAGGGAGCGAATTTCAGGTCAGGGCTTTATTAAAAAAAAATCAAAAAATATTAGGGTGGAGGTTTCCCTTCCTGACTTGGTCAAAAAAAAATTAGGGTTAATAAATAAATAATTTTTAAAATTATGAATAAACTCTATTCAAACCACTCAATCAATTGTACCATTTCAAATCATAAATTTCATACCAATAATAGAATAAAAGTTTGCAAAGTTTTATTTATGAAATTTATCTCATGTAACATTTGAACCATTACATATGCAATATATGAAACATAACACTTGCAACATATACATGATATATATGAAAGATGAAATACATTATGCCATGATGGTTGTTAATTATGCAGATAATGACATGATTAGGGTTTTATTATTTTCGTAACATCCGGGATGTTACATTGTGCCCGTGCGGGCTTCCCAAGTGGAGCACCGGAGCGGCGGCGAGGTGGAGGGGAGGAGTGGACGGGAGTGCGCGCCCGTGGGGTGGGGTTCCGTCCGTGCCGCCCGCCGTGCGATGCGAGGGGCAAGGGAAACCTACCACTTCTTAGTGAAGACATTGAGCTTCATTACATACATCATGAAAAATTATTCTTTGATGCGGTAGATGTTAATAATTATCTTTACAAACTTGGTCCAACTTAGGATGATTTAGCTTAGGATAGTTACAAATCACTTATTGTTGCGGGCATAAATAATCGGCCCACGAACAATTCTAGCCCTGGATAGACGAGGCGGTCCATAAACCAAAGAAGGGATCTGGCCCAGAGTCAACACCGGGCCGAAGAACTCGAGACGCAACCCAAGTTGCAAGCCGGCTAAAAAGAAAGAACGACTCATGGGTCACCTGATCCACAAGCTTGGAGGAATCAATAAACATATCATCTTTTCAGCCCACGAAGCCGCCTAAGACGGCCCGTCTACAAACACTCAAACAAAGGGCTCAACACACCTGAACTTGAGCAGGGCTTGTAACCCACGCTTGGCCCACGGCGGCCCAAGGGAACGCAAAGCTAGCCCAACTCGGAGGCTATTGGAGTCATCAAGAGTGTGGAGAAGAAGGACCAAGGATGACTCCGTGCCAGGCTTGATAAAATCCATCGCCACACGGCCCAGTCCGGCCCTTACCAAAGGGTATTGACCCAACAAGCATGCTCGTGCTACTCCATTCGTTCTCCTCCCGGGGGGCAAAAGACCCCCGGGGGCAATCTCCGCCTCGCCCGGAGGCAGGAGGCCCCCGGGAGCGGATCTCCGTCTCGCCCGAGGGCCGGAAGCCCCGGCGCATTACCCCCGCCGCCCAAGGGCAGGAGACCTCGAGATAACTTATCTCCACTACGCCCGAGGGCGGGAGGTCCCGGCGCACCTTGGGAATACCGCCCAAGTAGTGGGGCAGCCGCATTTAATGCCTCTCGCTTCACAGGCTACGATGATGTGGCAATCGATTGCCCCGTCGATCCGCCGCCCCGCATATCTCCTCGCCCCCCGTTGATGGGACATAAAGGAGCCGGTTATTTCACACGCCACCGCGCACGGGGAAACCATGATCGCACTTTGTTCATCCGCAAACGTTCCACCTCCCCGCCATGTATCCGGTGATCCTCGGGTATCAACACGTAGCTACGACGCTTCCAAGAGAAGCCGATTTCATGCGGGATTCGGGGGACCCCCTCGGGTCCTCGGGAGGCTCCCCCGTCCCGACAAAGGACACGCACCTGTGCACCCAAGGATGCGCGTCCGCATGACAACGCCCCTAACCGCAGCACCCGAGGCCGGGCTCGGGCATGCACCTACTCGAAGCCACGGACAACAGACACCTTAGGACATGTACACGACACGTATTGTACACATTATCTTTCCTTTGTACTATAAAAGGGGGAGTAATGACACAGGAAAACGGATCGACCCTTTAGGTATTCACACTTAGCCATCTCAAACCCCGGGGTTGAAGTTCTCCTTCATCCCCGAATCAACTTGTAACCGCTTTGGTTCCCATGCACATTTGGTGCGAGGTAATACGAGAAGTCGCAACTGCTAGACGTAGGGCCCCATGGCCTGAACCAGGATAAACCCTTCGTCTCCATCTCGCACACGCCATCAGGCGGGGAGCGCACAGCCTATAAATTATTGCCGGTTATTGGGATATCCCGGTTCTCAAAACACCGACAGTTGGCGCGCTAGGTAGGGGAGCGCTGTGCGTAAACCACCTCCCATTGACCTAGATGGCAGTTTCTCCATCCTTCCCGTCCTGCTCGTCGGAGCATGAGCTCCGCCAGGGGACGCTGCTGCAGTTCGGCAGCTTGGAGTTCGTGGCGCTTGGCTGCGACTACCAGGCGATCCTGCTCCCAACCGAGTCGGCGAACAACTTCTTCCACTCTCCAGAGCGGCACGCCCGCCACCACGGCCGCCGCATGAAGAAGACGAAGCGCCCACGTCGACGCGCGAGGCGCAACTTCTTCTACGACCTCTTCCCGGAGGCCGCTCTATAATAGGTTATGTCCGACGGCCATTTTATAGGTTTGTTGTGAATCGGTATAAGCCAAGTGGTTGTGCAGAATCACAAATTATGCACGTTTTGTTTTAACAGCATGCTACGAATTTTCGGACTAGGCAATAACCTCCTCTATTTCAAAGTTAAAACGCACTAGGCTTTTGCTGCTCGTGCCTCTTTATTTAGACTGTGAACTTCGATCCCATATAAAACTTCTCATTAGCAACTTCTTAATCAGTTACAAGGTAGTATCTGCACACAAGGAGGGGTTGGCAATGATAGAAATGGACGGAAATGATCCAGCTGTTGCTAACACTGGAAGCAGCAGTAAAGTAGAAAACGATTTGGTCATCTCAAGAAAAAGAAGACGACCAGAGCCAGACAGGTCCAAGATCGAAAATGAACAAAACAATCTTGTTGTCGGTGTTATAGACTCTAGTAATGTGGCAGAGCAGATGCAGGGCAATGGGCCGACGGATGAAGAGGTACCCTGCATGCAGACGCGTGTCAACACATCTTTTTCTTGGGTGCATTGTGATGCCTGTGTCCTTACCGATCTTTTTTTTTTCTCTCTTCTTGTAGATGCACTCTGTCTGCAGTAAGCTGCTCAGCGTTTATCCCGGGAAGCTTCAGCTACCATTTAAGGTCGATCAGCTGACCTCTTGTTCACTACAGCTGACTAACACGACAGATGACCACGTTGCTGTCAGGCTTCTGACGAAGTGCCCGAAAAGATACATGGCAAAGATGCCACTTTGTTGCATCGTGCCGCCAAATTGCATGTACAGACTCATAGTGACAAGTAGCGATCAGAAGAAGAGATCCCTGCTGAGCAGCGATGAGTTTCTCACCATAGAGAGCACCATTTGCTTGGAACAAGATATTGTTAGGCTGCAGAGTGCTAATCTAGACTCGGCAGCCATCGAGTTTAGCAAATTTTTTAAAGACGCCAAAGATATTGCTGCTGATATGGTGTATGAGCTAAAGTTGAGTGTTGTTTCTGACCCACTTAAAGAGACTACCAGTGTTCAGGTGACTAGTTGAAAACACTTCCACTATGTAGTGTATATATATATATGTTAGGCTTAAAGCATCTAACAAATTTTTTTCCTCTTTTAATGGTGGCGATGTGATAGCAGCAACTGTCTGAAGTCGAGGTAAGTAATTTACCTCCATTTATTTTCTTCTGTTGCCTCTTTGTTATAACAAATGTTGACATTTTTCACCAATTAATGTCGCTCTGCGTTTTGGTTGAATCAGGTTGTATCCAATAGGAAGCTTTCACATGTCCTGTCTGTGGACGTGCATCCGACGGAACCATGGTTAGCTCCTGCCTTACAACATAGTGACCGAGATGGTTTATTAAGTCTTGTTAACAGTTAACATTTCCTATGTGCAATGCAGGATTCTGACGACCAATCAAGTGGGAGAGGTTGTCATTTGGGACTACCATATGCAGGTAGGTTGCTGCTCCGTGCCTCCATCTCATCTGGTTGTCTGTACAATGGTAGCAGTTCTGTTGCTTTGTAACCTTTTTTTTTTTTGTGTGCGACTGCTTTGTAACTTTTCAGTTGGTTACTTACAGTGAATATGCTCATTTATGTGCAGGCCATAGCTAAATCCTTCGACTTCACACAGAAACCAGGTTTCCTTTCTGACATTACTATTTCCATTTATTCTTTTTCTGTTTAAGAAAAGTGAAGGAGGCGAAATTCTGCCGTTCTTATATATAGTAACAAAGCCACAAAGGAGTCGCAAAGGAACAAGAAAAACATATAAGCTCGATTTAACATTATGTGACAAACAAACAAATGCATAATATTATTTCGTTGCAATACAGTTTATTCTGCTAAATTCATTGAGCGAGAGGAATGGCTTGTTACTGGTGATGTCTACGGGACTATCTATGTATACAGTTACCATACAGAGGAAGAAGTTACAAGCATTGAAGCTCACGATAGTGACATCACATCTTTGGCTGTGCATTCCACTTATCCTCTTGTGCTCTCGTCGGCCGTGGATGGCCTGATAAAGCTTTGGGACTGGAAGAACTGGGAGTGTACTCGAACATTTGAGGGACACTCGGATAGAGCAACACATGTAAATTTTAACCCAATGGACACCAAATTTTTTGCATCCGCTTCTTTGGATCACACAATCAAGGTCTAACTTTGATTTGATCTTATAAAGAAATATTAATCCTTGGAGACTTGAAACTAATTGTTCTTTGCTATGCTCTGCAGATCTGGAACATTTTCTCTCCTGAGAGCAAAATTACACTGTCTGATCACCCAGATGGCGTGCTTTGTGTTCAGTATTACACAAGTGATATGAGGCAGTATTTGATTGCCGGATCTCGGAGTGGGACTGCACACGTACATAATCTTTACTGAAGAAAATGCACTCACTACTGTTCGGCATAAATAATGCAACTTCACTGACACCTCTTTGCTAATCAGATCTGGGACATCGAGACGGGAAGACTTGTTCAGACGCTCAAAGGGCAAGCATGCCATATTAGTTGTGTCTACCATGACCCAGAGCTTCCGGTAGTAATCACAGGTTCACATGATGGGACTATTCGTCTATGGAACTCCAGCACCTATAGGTACATGAAATGCTTGTTTTTTCTGTCATTTCAGTGAGGGTTCTAGGAAGGCGCTTTATCTAGACAAATACAATTTCGTAAACCATGGATCTTATTAATATGGTGCATATAGTTTATGTTTATTCCTAATTAAGTGTTGAAAGGACATAAGTAAATTTCAGAAGTATACCTCCAACTTTGGAGTATTCACAGAAAAGGGTCAACTGCCCCACCAATTCACTGCCGGTTCAATAATACCTGGCATGCTCTTAGATTTTTTACAATCCCAAAATTGCAAGTTAATTTTTGTAGTTTTCCATAACAGATACCTTTTTAATGTTGCAGGCTCGAAAGTATAGTTGGTATTAACCTTGGTGTAGTTCATGCTCTTGGATATATCAAAAAACTTAAGAAGGTATTGTATTGTTTTAGTTTCTTTTAAATTACTATAACCAATTGAAGAGAAAAATATAATTTAATTGTTTCTAGATTTATACAATGCTTCAACAACAACTTCATATTCTAGTATGCTTGGCACCTCATTAAAATCAATACATATATTTGTAACACTTTGATAGAAACGTTCACAAGGTACGAAATGGCTAGGATTACAAACATTAATAAAATATGCTTTGATGTATCATTTTTTTCAAAGAGACTATCTATAAACTAAAACTTTCAATCATATTTTTAAAGGAACCATGAAATGATAATGTTCTAACCCACAACACTCCTTCAGTTAAAACCACTTAAACAAGAAAAATTGTCAAATATTTTGCAAAGTTGTATGTTTGTATTCTTTTTTATTAAACAAATTTGGTGAAGGTTCTAGTATGAAATCATATGTGCGCCCAAAGTCCTAGACTCTATAGTAGCACCTACCTTTCCCATGAAATTTAATTCCATGTTGGCTTCATTTCTATGCATATAGTGCTCTTTGTGTTAAAGAATCTGACTTATTATTTCTCTAAGAAAAGAAAAGAAATATTTGAATATTAATTGACTTGTTTTTAGCTAGAACTATGCAATAAGAATTAACTATTTGCACTAAAAGTGTAGGTTCTAAAAAGATGTTGAGATTGCCACATGCCATTGCAAAACCGTTGCCAACACATAGCCTTTGAAGGGGCCTGTTAACCCAATTTTGGGTGACACCATATATCCAAATTTTGCTTCGATGCTATCCTGCATATCTATATATTATTCCTCTTATATTTGCATCCTAACTTCATGTAAAAGTGTTAACATGAATATGGTGCATTTGAAATGACATCGATCATAAGCCAGTTAGTACCTATTTAGACAACAAAAATACAACTATTCGTCTCACCATACTAGAACATCTGTGTGATACATGCCAAGACTAGAGCACTAATAGTCTATATACACATATGTTTGTCCTCATCTTTTAATTGGTTCTAAGATTGTTTGGAACTTGTAGTACCATCTTATACTTCAATTTGTCATGAACATTTGGTTGTCATAATGTTCATCTAATGAAGCATATATTAAATGTGTGTAGGATTGTGGTCGGTTGTCACCAAGGAATAGCCATCATGGGATTGAACTACGCTTAAGACCAATATGTGTGCGAGAAGACGACAACGATAATAACTGTTGTGACGCTAACCAGTGTTGTCGCGGAAAAGTACTTATGGCGTAACAGTAAATGTATAACATAATTTTATTTGAGTGGACATAATTTTTATTTGAGTGGTGGGTGTGGTCTTCTTCTTTCTTTTGATTTTTTGTGTGGTTAAAGAGGTTTGTATCTCTGATGTTATAGTAAGCAGAGTTTTTTTCACACGTTATGCACATTGAACCAGCAAAAAACTGCCCCAAAAAACCATCTGCCTTGTCCTTTAACTATACTAGTTAAGCGCCCATGCGTTGGGGATAACTGAACTTCTATACTAAAAACACACGGATCGCATTATAAGATAATAAAACCTTCAACGGCTTTGTAGCTTAGCAATTGAACTTCTGACATTGGTGTGGCGGCAGTGATCTTCAACTTAGATGACAAGCAATAGACGACGGGCGACGTCGATCCACGCGAATCGACGGCGGCGTCGATCGCGAAGACGACCGACCTAGGTGCACGTCTCAGTGGCTTGGAAGCGAGGGCGAGGACGACGGAGCAGGTCGACGGCCGCGGTGATCTTCAGCGAGCAATGGACAGCGGCGGCGTTGATCGCGTGAAGACGGCGAACGATGTCGATCACGCGAAGATGATCGGCTTGCTGCACGTAGAGGTCTCTATATTTGTATGCATGAATTGATTTCCTTTTTCTCCTCTAATCGGTAGTCATCTTCTATATTTGTCATGTCATGCGTGAATTGATTCCCTTTTATTTCTTCTCTAATCGAGAGGAGAGATATCTTGCATGAAATCGTTTCCTTTTTTATCGGTGCGTTGTGGTATGCATGAATTTATTTCTTTTTTTTCCTCTAATCGGTAGCCATCTTCTATATTTGTCATGCATGAATTGATTTCCTTTTATTTCTCCTCTAATTAGGAGGAGAGATATCTCGCATGAAATTTGTTTCCTAGAAAAAAAAAGCCCGGGGGGCGCGCGCCGGATGCGTGGCCGCGTGGGGAGGGGGGAGGCGCCAAGGATCGCATGGTGGGGGGTGGGGGAGGGGAATTGAAAAATTTGTCCAACCATCCGGGAGTCTTATTTTTTGTTCCTTTTATGTTATAGAGATTCTACTCCCTCCGTCCCAAAAATGATGACGTTATGGAAAGCGTGCAAGTCAAACTTTCTTAACTTTGACTAGGTTTATAGAAAATATGCTAATATTTATATCTCTAAATAAGTCTATTATGAAAGTATATTCAATGATCAATCTAATGATTCTAATTATGTATTATAAATATTAATATTATTCTATAATCTATATATAATTGGTTAAAGTTTAAAAATATTGACTTCTTAGAAAGCGAGAATCACTTCTATTTTGGGATGGAGGGAGTAGTCATTTGAGCTGGCTGTGTGAACTGTGAACCGCTATGTCTGAATTGGAGCCAGCCGCATGGCCGCCGATGAGCACTCAATAGTGGAAAAACCAAATTACAATATAAGACGGCATTGCCATGTCTGAATTGAAGCCGGTTACATACCAGCTCGATGAGCACTCGATAGTGTCAAAACAAAATTGAAAAATAATATAAGATGTCACAGTCCGGACGGACTCGCGATCGTATGCGGCGGTGAGGGGCGGTGGAAGGGAGGCGGCGCGGCGCGCACGGTGTAACACCCCGGTGTTAAGCTTTGCATTTCATCTGCATTACATGAGCATAATCATACTTTTCATATAAGCATTCATGCATGTGATCATTCACACTTCATTTATATGCTTGATTTTGCCTAATTATGCTTGTATGCTTACCTTTTTGGATGTTAATACAAGTGGTTGCCATGATTGATCACTAAACACACCTAGACATGTTTAGGATATAAAATGGATCAATGTTCATGTTGATCATTTAGTCTAATTAAGCTTAACTATGTTGTTTAACTTGATTTGACCATGGAAAGTGATTTGCTTTGACCTGCTTAAAAGTAATGGCTAGAGTGTTTGCATGTTGGTGCACCTTACATAAAAAGTGTAGCTAATTTTATGTAGAACAAAAAGTTGTTAAAGGCTCATCTCATGATAATGTCTGGAACATGTTCAAAAAGTGAGTTCAAGTTTGATTTGGATGCTGATTTGAATGATTTAAGTCCATTAGAATGATAATCCTTTGATTTGCTTGTACTCCCTCCGTTCCAAAATACTTGCAATTCTAGCACAGTGTCACGGTTTAGTATCCTAAGTTTGATTAATTATAGATAAAAATCTAACAATATTTATGCTATTAAATAAATCTCATTAGATTCATTACTGAAATGTAATTTTTTAATAAATTAATTTGAAATCATAAATATGAATAGTATTGGGTAGAAATTTAGTCAAACATAGGTCACTTTTGATGGCACGGAACCCATAGTTGCAAGTATTGTGGAATAGAGGGAGTAGTTTCAAATATAGGCTGAATCTGCACGGATTTCGAGTTGCTTGGTAAAACAGTTTCAAATTGGAAGTTTAGGACCCTTTTTCGTGTCGGTGGCACTTGGCCATCACGAAAATCGTGGCGACCGTCCCAACATTTGCCCGGCGGCGGCGAGCCGATGTCCGACGCCTCTACCGTCCCGATTGCATTAAAGTGGAGCACCACACCGCTTGCCCCTTGCCCAAGCCACTCCTGCTCCCTCTCCTTTCCTTCCACCCCAAACAACGCAGCGGCGAAGAACTAGCGTGCCGCCCACGCCATTGCCGACGCCCGCCGTCGCTCCTCGACAACCACAACACCAAAGCTCCCCAAATATCTCCCCACCACTTTGCCGCAACCTCCTCGTCGCCTCTCGAGCCACGCGTCAAGATAATCCGGCAAAGGTAAAGCGGTATATCGCGGTTTCCGCCGCCACCGGAGATCCGGCCGCCATGGCCGCCACTGCGGGCAAGCCCACCGCTGTGTGGTCTTTGCCGTTTTTCTCGCCTAGGTTGCGTTCCAAGTCCGTCTCGTCGAGTAGCACCTTTGGTAGGATGAATCGAGAAGTTAGGGTTCGGGTTTATGGGAACGCCACGCGCCACCATCGCGCTCGTTGCGCCGCCGCTAGCGTCGGGCCGCCGTGGTCGCCCTCCATCCGCCCCGCTCCTTCCTTCTAGCTTGTGTTCCAGTCGCGTTGTCTTGCTCTAGCTATGGTTAGGAGGAATCAAAGTTTCTCACCATCGTTTCCTCACAATGGCGCCGCCGTCCCGGCGTGTTTCGCCGCCCCGCCATACGCCATGCGCGCGACCAAAGCTCACGGCCATCCGAATCCGCAAGTCCAGCGCTCTTAATTCGAAGCTCCGCCTAGGCCCATAGATGCTCGCATGCATGCCCGCTGGTCGCTCCATCGCCGGAAACGGCTAGAGCGCCGCCGCTTCGCCGCCGTGCCTCGCCGCCGCACTAGGACCCGCAATAACCTCGCGTTAGGGCCCTTTGTTGACACCTGTTATAGCATAAAATTACTAGTCAACTAACATGAAATAAGAGCTTAAATTGAATATCAACATAAGTCTAGGGGTTTAACTAATATAATTCCACGAGCTTTGGTGATTTATATATTTTCGAGGACTCAACGGATAAATGCGAAGAAGAATGGAGAAAGTTCCTAATATACAAGACATATGATGACAAGACTTGACCGTGAAGTAACTCAACCCAAAAGGTGGACTAAAACATTCTAGAAGACACCAGAAGACACGAGGAAGGACCTGACAGCATGGGCCCACCATGGCCTGGCGGCCGCCAGAGCCTTTTAGGCCGGCCGCCAGGTGGGTCCCACCTGTCAGTGTTACCTTTCTAGGTCGGTTTACTACCGACTTTGAGGTTGTATCTACACCGTTGCCAAGGTCGGTTTGATCCAAGGGTTCACGTTCATCGCCAAGGCCTATATAAGAAGACCCCTTGCCCCCAGGGTTAAACCCTAATTCATAACTATCTCATTCTATCTCATTAACTCTTAGTTGTAGAGGGGTCCCTTGTAAGGATCAACTCTCTCTAAGGGATTAGTGAAGTAGAATTAGACATGTAATTAGAAGTAGATTAGATCTAATTAGATCTAATCAAGAGTGAATATCAAGTTGAGAGATTAGATCAAAGAGACTTAATTAGAGTTCTAGATCTATTCTTGAGAGCAAAAAGTGAGTGGAGGAGAAGAAGGGGAAGCACCTGACATGTCGGTGACTCCTCTACGCTTGTACCTCTCCAAGGGCCTATGGCACTTGATCCCGAGACTTCTATGGTGGATCAACTTCTTGTTTGAGTAAGTATCATATTATCTTCGGTGTTAGTATTTTTCTTAATGTTCATAACTCTTTGAGTACTTTAATCTATGGGAATCTATAGATTAGAGGGGTATACTTAGGTGTAGGCGTGGTGCCTAGATCAAAGTTACTTATGAATGCACCCTACCTTCCTCGGATGTGGTAGATCGTGGTAGTGACAAGTACTATTGATTCCTTTGGATTCCACATCCCGTTGGATAGGACACGTGGGGACGATGTTCTTGGGGAATAGTAAGTTTAAGCCCTTACGTTCCCTTGAGTACGTCCCTTTAAGATCAATATCAACATAACTTACAAGAATGAGACCTAGACAACCATAGGAATCTTCCTACCTCTTAATCCTCTCCCATCCTTGATTGATGCTCAGGGATTGGTTATATGCCTTAGTTATTCTCATACCATCCTCCCTGTGGATTCGATATTAAAACCCTCTCCTCGTGAAATGCTCACTAGTATCCGTTAAACTGCGGATTATTATAAATATTTACGTAGGCTTATCAAATACCAACAAGCATTTAAAGGCGCCGCCGGGGAGGAATGGTTCTTTGAGAAAACATTGAACATAACTAATCTTGTACCATATCTTAGTGTAGTCTTTCTTTTTATATTTCCTTTTTCTTTTTATATCTTTTTGGGATCCTCGGTTCCACACTTATCCTTATGCTGCACCCATAAGCACAAGCTTCAGGCCACTAGAATCTTTAGAACCTATCCTATCCCCTGGCCATGAGCTGTGTCTACGGTTGAGCTAAATGATCATGAAACAACCCATTATAGGAGGGAATTCTGAAGTTAATCTCAGGCCAGATCCTATCCTTTACAAAGGATAATGTATTTGGATCTCATCCTAGAAAAGTTGTTGGCATGACCATCATGCAATTTTCTGGAGGAACTTTTCTTTCCTTTTCTAAGCAAGGTTTATCCTTGATAAACTCAGCAGGTGTGATTTTTTTTTAGAATTTTTATGAACACCCAAAGGAAGAGAAGGAATCATCCTCTAGACCATAGAAGAAGTTTTGATAGCCAGATCATAATCATTCCAATCCCTTGATTTAGCTACCAATCCTAAATCATCCATATTCTAAACACCTCCAAGGGAAGAAGTAATTCTACCCTTGATTCCTTTATGGTGATGATTTTGGGAGACAAACTTCTAGCTTCATAGGAGACCTTTGAGTACCTGTAGACCAAATTTTCTTAGAGAAGAGTCTCTTAGAAAGCATCCTTATTCTTACAAAGGACGTTGGGAGCCCAAGGATGGCATATCTAACAATGCCATAGAAGGAGAGCAAATCTATCTAGAATCCATTCATATCTTCTTCCTTTCTATTCCAGATTAGATAACTTATCCAAACCATATTTAACCTCATCCTTGACCCTATTGAATCCTCTAGTGTTCTTTTCTTGAATCTACCTACGATCTTAGAAAGCCTAAGTATAGACATTATGAGAGATCTAAGGAAGACCGGAAAGAGCATTATCCATAGTTGGAGAACATCCATGAGCATAGGAGTTACATCCTAAATTTTCTATCTAATCCTTGCCCATGAGAGCAAACTCTTGAAACTAATTGCCATCTCTAATCTAGCCACTTATAAGATCTCAAACCCCCTTGTGATAACTGTTTATAAAGATTTATAAAGGGTGGTTGTTGATTTTATTGGCTTGAAAGTTGAGATTGGTGATTTAAGGGAAAACCTCTTCATCATCTTGAATCATATTTGAAGGTTTCCCAAGGACGAGCTTTTTGTCCTAAAACAAGCACTCTAGGGGAAGTAATATAAGTATAGATCTTTTACCATAACACCCCCTTGTAGTGAGCATAGATATATAATTATAAGAATATTCCTTCAGGTATTTTTTGCTACTAACCATTTCAGGTCTAGAGAACGAAAGGATGGCAATGTAAAGGTATGTCCAAACCAATCATTGAGCAACATTGAATCATTTATATATATCTTGCCATGTTGCTACCTTATCTTGGTTGTCTCTACCTTTAAGACATGCTCAAGTTACTACATTATTTCATCTCCATTTGAGTAAATTTCTATAATGCTTTCATGTTACCCTTTGTTTATTATAGTATGCTTTAGTTTGAAATTACTCTATATGCATGTAGGGTATTTTCAAAGGCTTTTAAATTAAGCGTGGTGCTTAGGTTGAAATGCCTTCCTTAATTAAATTAGACATGGAGTCTAGTTTGGTTATTGAACTAAATATTACTCGTGTAGACATTGGTATATTTTGTTGGACTAACCCTTGCAGGAAACTCTCAAAACCAATTCGGGTAAGTCAAAGAGATGAACTCAGATCAAAGATTAAGCAAGGAATAAGATGAACTCCAAACCTTGTGCAAACGACACGGTTCATTCATCATTAATGGAAGAACTGTAAGTCTCAAATCATTCGATTTTTGCCATAATTCAGCTTTACCTTGATCCTTATGCTAGAATGAAGTAGCAAACAAAAATGTGATATAAGATATGATAATTAAAATCTGTGCTAAGAGTAATCAAAGAACCATCTTTTCATTAGCATAGATACGATCTTATGAACTTTGGATAACAGCCCCTGTTTCAATCATATTGTATACTCCCTTGGGTATGTGTCCACTAACATTTTGCAAAAAGGAATCTATGTTATGTCTATTCTATGAAGAAGAGTGCCATACACCACGATCATGAAAAGTAAACACTCAACAAAAATAGATGGACAAAGCAATGGGCCACGAAAACATCAAAGACAGGAACAAAAAGGACGAACAACATCTAAGGATATGGTGATTGCAACACACAAATAGGGATGGTTCAGCATTTACACTTAATGTGCCAAGTAACAACAAGACTTGAGCGTGGGGGAGGAAGGTCCACTCCTCTAAAGATCTGACGTTTCTCTTCCTCTTCTCAAGCTACCGTCATTCTGACATGCTGGTTTGCAATCCCCTTACTCACTATTACTTTGTCTCTTTAAGATTGAATGTTTATAAATATCATACATCAAAATCAATCTTAAGATTTCCCATTAGAGAAAAAGTAATAGTGAGCACATGTTAAAATAAACATCTAAAACCCTTTGTAGAATAGAAGATACCTTTAGCTCCATGACAAATCTACCCTTGTTAAAATTACTTGTATATTCCTTCGGGTATGTCTTTGTCCACTAATACTGCAGGAATAAAATCATGAGAAGAGCAAAAAGGTCTTACACAATTCAAAGGAGAAGAAAGAAAGGATGATGTAATAAAGGAGATAAGTTAGGAGCAAGATATACAAGAAGTCAAATGATGAAAGTTCCAAGCAAAAGGTAATAACTACCACAAGTTGTTACGGTCTTTGTCACACTCTAATAAAAGGTAACATCTTGAGGTAAGTTATCATTCACTAAGCTTTTCCCTAATTATGGCATGCTCATAAATAAAGAATTAAACATGTTGGAGTCAAAACCTAACCTTATCCATCCTGCTTAGCTTCTCATGTTTAGTTCTTTGTTCCTAAACACTGCTCTCCCGATCTCATAATTTCTATCCATATAAATTAAAATGTTGCCCATCCTACTTTGCAAGATAGTTATAATCATTAAACTGTTGATGCTTAATCTTTTAATCTTCTCACCCTCATCGTAAGTGAATGGAATATTTAAACATTAACTCTGCCTTGTTTAATGTGCTTAAGGGTAGAGAAGAACGAATAAAGTTTTGGTTACGTTGGTGTTTTCCCACCAACGAGCCCATGCACTTGATCTCTACCTTGTCTTTTTAAGCGGGACATACTTCGAGCACAACGTGGAGGAGTATCTCACTCTCCCAAAATTCTACAAGGAAAAGTCCTGACCCACAAAGTACGCACACGAACAAGATGTTGTTTGCTTCTCCGGCCAAAGTTTCACTTCAAATCATGAGACAAGCAAGCAACATAGGTGAAGCCATCCTCGAGATCACTATATCGGGAGACGGAGTCACCAAGATCAGATGATGCACTTGAGGAGTGAGTAAGGTAAGAAGTCTTGTTCAAAGGACTTAAAACGTTGAACCTTCGCCGAAAGGTAACTTCGGTAGTTATCCATATTTAATTCTTAGCATTGCATCCTTAATTGCATATCATATTTATCTTTTTTGCATCTTGCATTAGCATATTTATTTCCTTGTATTGCATAATCATTTTCCCTTTAGCATATTTATATTTATGCATTGGCATTTCATTGAAAAATTCTCAAGCCCCATGTGAACAATCTTGTGGCGTATAACAACCTATAAGGATTTTCACTGTGGTGGCACAAAAATAATTATGCATTCATCTAGTTGTATTTGCATTATAGTTCTTTGCATGCATATAAAATTATAAAACTCCAAAAATATTTAGAAAAGAAATCTTGCTATATGGAATAATCATGATTCATCTTGAAAATCTTTAGACACATGAAGTCTATGTGGCAAACCACTAATGCTTAATCAAGTTCCACTAGCTTTGTTGTCTATTTGAGTTCAGCAGTATTTAAAGGAGAGAAACATGATAGGGCGATATCCTCGTCATTGTCTACCTCAACTCCCACAATAAACCCGACACTTCAATCCAAATTGGGGGAGAGCACCCCCGAGCTACCACGATAAGTATCTCTACTATTATATTATTTATTTTATTATTATTATTAGTTAATATTTTGGTTTGCTTAGTTTGCTAAGAGTCTAGTTCATAAAGTCGTTTAAGGAGTATTTAGTAGAAGTGTGATCTTAGAGTATAAATAAATAAATAAATAGGAGTGTACAAAAGTTTTCATTTCCACTTACATGAAATAATCTCACGAGGATAAATCTCATGCATGGAAATGATGAATAGTTGCTCCGCCGTAATTCCTTTTCAATACCTAGCTTTCAAGCTTAATTTCTCTTGAGCCTTAAAAAAGCAAAACTGCTTTGACTTGAGATTCACCTTGAACCCGAAACCTATGGGTTGTAAATTGCTTGCTCTAAAGTTTAGGTAATTGACGAATATGATATATGAGAGTTTGAGCTGCTATTGATCTTACTCCTAGTGATACTAGATTTCTAAAGATTTATTTTGAAATTTAAAAGTGCACATGATAAGTTCCTGTGTGACGAGTGTTGAACCTCCTACCACAGCCATATATACATGCTCCCTAGATTAGAAAAACACTTTTGATATATATAGGTCGCTTGCTTTGCATTGAGTTTGTTCAATCTTTGTCGACCCTTAGAAACTTGTCATGCAGATCATGTACACTCCACCAACATTCCACTCCACTCAACTCCATACACCTATATGTTATTTTCACCCTGGAAGTACGCATCCACTATATATACACCACTATTCATTTTTACTCTAGCCAGCAAAAATGTTCTACTCCTATCCTAGGAGAGAGCAACCAAAAATATTTTCTATACCCATTCACTCATTCATTGCTAGCCAAAATCTTACAAAGGCTCCATTGTATTTATTTATCTCTCAAAGTTATTATAAAAGAGATCTGGGTTGTAGATTAAAAAAATAATAAAAAGGGGAGATGAAAATGGACAAAAGTCCTACTAAGGCGGCAGAGCCTACCTCCCTAAGAAAAAGAAAGAATAAAAGGGAGATGAAAAATGGACAAAAGTCCTACAAAGAGTAGAGCCTACCTCCCAAAACAGAAGAGATGAAAAATGAACAAGTGTTCGAGGGCGAGTAGAGCCCACATCTCTAAAAAATATATATAAAAGAGAGAGAAAAATAGACACAAGTCCGAAGGTGAGTAGAACCCACCCCTCTCTCTCTCTATATATATATATATATATATATATATATGTGTGCTATACTACACCCTAGATGTAGAATACATTCTACACCCTAACACCTAAACCAAACTAACCGACCTGACCGAACACGCCCGACCGACTAAACCGGGCAACCCACCCGACCCGGAATCGCTCTCCGCCCCCGACCCATTAACTCGCGTGACCCCGTTTCCTCCGAGCCCATCCTGATTTTTTTTTTTTTTTATGGGCGGGCGTTTCACGGCAGCGGCGGCCGGGCGGTCGCATGGGGGCGCGGCCCGAACGGCGGCGGCCCGGTGGCGGCGCCGCGCCTCGGGGGCTCTCCACCCTACCCGCAGCGGCTCTCCCTCCCGATCTGCACCCATGGCGTCGTCTTCCTCCGCAGCGGCGGTCCCCTCCCGATCTACACCCATGGCATCGTCTCCCCTCTGCGCCGGCGGTGGCCCTCCCGATCTTGCGCACATGGCGGCCCTTGTCGGGCGCGGCGTCCCCACATCACCAGCAGGCTGCGGCGGCTCGCGACCCCTTCCCCACCGGCGAGGAGGCCCTGCGTGAGACGGTAGCAGCCGCCAGCGCCGCAGAAGGCACGAGGGGCCTCTATGGTGAAGCGCAACGGAGGAGCAGGTGGCAAGGAACTCCGGTAACCATCTAGCCACATGGTCCTCTATCATCAAACCTACACGTAATGCGCTCATGGTGTGTATTTTTGATTCACTGATTTTGATTTGGTTTTCTCGTAGATCCTATATGGGTTGGTTCGATTCATTTTTGTTTCCATGGGGGCGTTGAGCATCTGCTGCTGGTCGTTCATAGGCATGAAGTTTCTGTAGATCCTATATGCTTTTGTATGCCTTAGCGCAATATGTGTAGTTCAGCAGTTCATAGGCATGAAGTTTCGTAGTTCAGTAATAAGCATGTCAGTAATTTTTTTTGCTCATTATTGTCCATCTTTCAGTGGACCCAAATTGATAGAAACTATCCTACTCAATTACTGAAATATGGGCTGCGGCTGTTATGCTAGTATCAAAGGAGTAGTAGCTCTAGAAATTCAAATGGGACACTCACACCGTTACATCTCCTTGCTTTAGTAATTTAGTAGTTCAGTAACCCCTAGTCTCCTTTGCTTTATTAATTGTACCTTTTACGAACTCTCTGATTTAGTAAAAATAGGTCAGTAATATAATGTTCAGGTCCTAGATAATTTCAGAGTAATTTAAGCCTGGATAATCAACTAAGGCAGCTGTGTTCAGTTTTAGTAATTGGTTAATGTAGTAGTTCAATCCCTTCTTTATTTTTTCCACTTATCTAGTAATTTGTATCCTACGGTAGCTCAATAATCTTGTTTTGTGGTCTTATTCAGTTAAGTAATATGTGTTCTTATTCAGTTCAGCATTGTAGTAGCTTCATTTGTTCAGTAACATTGAGATGATTAGACTGCAGATCAGTACCTTCAACATTTTGGAAATTGTTCTCCCTTCAGTAATAGCACACAAATGTCTTTTTTGTTTTTGTATGTTTAGTTTCTTTCACACAGCTGTCCAAATGTCATATAGTGATTAATGAATCTGTTACCTCTCAGTTCAATCCTTTTGTCCTTACCATGTGTAAGCCACTATAAATGATTTGTAGTTTTCCTGATCCATTATATGTATCTATAGCCCAGCGGCTCCGTCACCATAGCACACATTTCTAGCTCGACGATTTTGATGTCTAATAAAAAATTTAAATTTAATTATCTTGCCTGACAGACCATCAGAATTCATGTTTGATTCCATTCCTGCATATTTGTTGGAAAAAGGATAGGTTATCAAACTCATTTGAGGTTTACTTTTGTTTGTGTTATGAGATTAGGAATTAACTGCTCGAGGACAGATGCCAAGATGGATGAAGTAGCTTTTAGGCTTCTGGCAGGCATGGAACTGCACAGTGCTCATGTGTAAATTCTTTTGTTCTCAAAACAGATCATGGACCCTGTGCTCACACTATTTTGCCTGTTTATTTCATTGGCATAGCTGAAGTAGTGCAGTAATTCAGTAAAAGATTGAGGATGAAGGCTTTTGTTTTCACTATTATTCACGTGTCTTTTCAGTAGAGTAACTTAAAAACATTGCAATAACATTTCTTTTTCCATTAGATATATTACCTGAGCTAGACAAGGTTTTTACTTTGGTTGGGCTTACCTCACACATGTCTTTCTTTGTTTTTTTTTTTTTTTTTTAAAATGTAGATACTTGGATTCAAGTAAAAGAGAAACGACAATAAGGCCTTACTAGCTGATATTAAAGAGCTAGCCCCGGATCAGATTCGATCAGTGGACACTGATTCCTTGCCAAACGTGCATGATGGTGTTAGTACTTGGCTTGATTGTGCTAAAGGCTCACAAAAGCAAAAAGAACAAGAAGCTGTGTTGAATTAGCTGCTAAGAGACCAAACCACTTGAGCTTGAAGAGCTAGTCCGCCAGACCCAAGCAAGTTGAAATGGCTGCGTTAACCAGTTCCAGTGCCAACCCGCTCCAAAAAATGAAAGAACACATATGTATACTGAATTATTGGATTTCTTTTTTGTTGTGTGAACTGTTTTAGTAATTTAGTATTTTCATATGTTGGTAATTCGGTAATTCAAGTGCAAGATCCATACGAAGGTCTACAAAACCATGTCGACATTCATGTGCCATCAGATTTTGTGGATTTCATTTTGAAACAGATATGTATATATATGCGCTTGTTCTGAATGTTAACATACTGACACAAGCTATGTTCAATATATTTTTTTGTCAATCATTGTTAATTCACTCACTGTTTGGTAACTCTGATATATGGACACAAGCTGTCAAGCTGATATCCAAGCCATTGATTGTATAGTCCAAGTTGATATCTGTATTTTGAAGCTCAGTAATTTGAACACAACTAGCATGTCAATAATTTGAAGCTCAATAATTTGACTCAACTAGCATGTCAGTAATTTGAAGCTTAGTAATCCATATTGCAATTGGTCCGACAATAATCCAAAACTTAGTAATCACAACCATATCTACAAGGGGATGTGTGCTGGGCAATCATGACTTCCAGAATCCTCAATGAAGCCCCGTTGGAACATCCATCCTTCACGCGATACTGAATCTCATTGTGAGGCTTTAGTAATTCCTTTCTTCGTAAATTTGATGGTCCTTTAATAGCTCGCAATGGCTTCGCAATTTATTGCTTCACTTCTACAGGCTAGTGCCTAATTCTTCCGTTAGTATTTGCTTTTTTTCTAGGATTTCTTTGCTTTTCTTGGTAATTCCATATCTGACTTTAGTACTCATCAAGTCCAATCCCAATAGGTTCGATGTCGTGCATCCCATTAGCTTCAGCAATGCATCCCAATAAGCAATGCTGAGATTAGGGTTCATGGTGTCTGCTGAGATTAGTGTATGTAGCGTCTTTTGAGATTAGGGTAAAGGGTGTGTGCTGAGATTAGGGTTTAGCGCCCCGCCGCGTGGCCTCTGAGCGAATTTAGCGAGGCTGAGAGGGCCGGTAGGCCCTCGAGGCCCAGCGATGACGATGTTTGCACACTTCACACAATTTTGCTGAGATTAGGGTACACACATTTTGCTGAGATTAGGGTTTGCACATTCTGCTGAGTTGGGTTCACACATTCTCAAGCGAGAGATTAGGGTTCACACTTCTGCTGAGATTAGGGTTCGCACATTCTCGGCGAGATTAGGTTCGCACATTCTCGGCGAGATTAGGGTTCACACATTCTCGAGATTAGGGTTCACACATTCTACGTGAGATTAGGGTTCATACATTATGCTGAGATTAGGGTTCACACATTTTGCTGAGATTATGGTTCCTATTGTTCATTTTTACACACATACATCTTCCTTATATAAATTTAGCGCCGCAGGCGTGGCCTCAGAACGAATTGCCCTCTAGGCCGAGCGGTGAAGATGTTTACACACTACACACAATTTTGCTGAGTTTAGGGTTCACGCATTGTCTTTGAGATTAGGGTTCACACATTGTGTTGAGATTAGGGTTCACGCATTGTCTTTGAGATTAGGTTCACACATTCTCGCGAGATTAGGGTTCACACATTCTGCTGAGATTAGGGTTCACGCATTGTGCTGACATTAGGGTTCACACATTCTGCTGAGATTAGGGTTCACACATTCTGCTGAGATTAGGGTTCACACATTGTCCTGAGATTAGGGTTCACACATTTGCTGAGATTAGGGTTCACACATTTTGCTGAGATTAGGGTTCACACATTATGCTGAGATTAGGGTTCACGCATTGTGCCGAGATTAGGGTTCACACATTGTGTTGAGATTAGGGTTCACGCATTGTGCTGAGATTAGGGTTCACATATTCTGTTCAGATTAGGGTTCACACATTCTGCTGAGATTAGGGTTCACGCATTGTGCTGATATTAGGGTTCACACATTCTCGCCGAGATTAGGGTTCACGCATTGTGCTCGGTTAGGGTTCACACATTGTCTTGAGATTAGGGTTCACACATTCTGCTGAGATTAGGGTTCACACATTGTCATGAGATTAGGGTTCACACATTCTGCTTAGATTAGGGTTCACACATTCTCTTTGAGATTACTTGACAAACTCTCAATTGTAAATACATGCTTTTAGTAATTTAAGTGGTAGAAAATATTTTTCAGTGATTTCCCATTTCTTAAATGTGCTACATTGATTACTGACAAGCTCTCAATTGTAAAACCATATTTGCACACCTGGAGAACCACAATTTTGTCCATAAACATGCAAAGTGTCCAATGATTGAGAAGTTTCGTGTCACGACACAACTTTCATCCCACCAGCTTCAGCTTCAGTAGTCGATCAAGTTCAGTAATACATCTCGATAGCTTAAGGGATTGATGCTTTCAAATCTAGCAGAACAACTTGTGTAACTAATCATTTGGATTTAGTAATGCATGCCAACAACTTTTAGTAATCAACCCACTGAATTTAGCAGTGCATTCCATCTGAAAATTTTAGTAATCGACCCTTAACCCTTCAGTAATTGATTCATAGAATTTTTCTTACAAAAGGTAACTAACTGATTTTGCACAGTAGCAGAACCCAATACTAACCAGTAATAAAGTAATTTTTAATACGCACATTACTCTCTTTCGATATTTCAGAGGATAAGTAATTTGTGCAAGGCAAAATAGCATCATCATTACTGAACAAGGGCACATAACTGAACAAGGCAGAGCCACACAACATCACTGCATTTTGATTGTTCTTTCCTAGAGCATCACACTAATCTCATACTTAATGAGATAGAGAGTGCGTCTTTTAGTAATTCCATGTAGAGCACGCACACTAACACAAACATTTTTTAAATGTGTTACATACACGCAAATAGTATCTCAGTAATCCAATAATCATTACACTAAGCTTATTTCCTAAAATTTCATACGCACACTAGTAATCATCGGAAAAGCTCCAGGAGTTCGTGAACAATATAGTTAGTACAGTAGCATTCACAATCCTTATGTGTTATGAATCATCCTTTTCCTAGCAAATCATGTGTGTAAATTCTGAGATGGAGAGAAGGTATCACTGCAAATGATCGAGAAGGAATTCCATCTGTAGGAAAGAACAATCATGTGTTGTGAACAACGATTACTGAGATGGACAGAAACTTTTTCCATCGGCAATTCAGCTGGTGGGCACATAACTGAACAAGGCAGAACTTATTGAACTCTCAGTAATTTCTAAACAAGGCAGAGCCACATAAATTACATAACTGAACAAGGTAGAATTCTCAGTTAACTGAACAACGATTACTAAGAGGGCAGAAATTACTGAACTCTTCCTGTTGGGCGGAAGGAGATCACTGCACCAAATGAATTTGTGACCTCCCTGGTTGGTGGATGGAGGTCCCTACCGCCACACATCTGCTTACCGCGCACCACACGCACCTGTGGCGCTCCATGCCGCTGCCCATTCGCGCAGACTCCGTCCAGCAGCCTGTTCGACTGTTTCTTCATAACTGCTCGCCGGAATCTCGTCCTCCTGCTCGCTCGCTTCCAGTTGCGTATCTGCCTTCCTGTCCCGCCGGCAACCAAATTCTCAGATTGAGATCGATTTACTCGTGAGGGAGGAAGATGGAGACATGGAGTAGCTCGCACTCGCCCCGGTCGACGCGCGGTCGCGGTCCGCTCGGCCCGTCGCCACGGGCGTGCGCGCAGATGCACCCCCCGCCCAAGTAGCGCCGCGCCCTACGCTCAGGCGCCGCGGGCCACCACGCGCACCGCCGCCCGGCCGCGCTCCGCGCTCCTGCTCCGCGCTGCGTCGCAGCTGCTCTGCGCTTAGCGCGCCGAAGCCGCTTCCTGCCGCTGCCCCCTCGTGGCGCGCCGCCGCGCTCCGCCGTTCGCCC